>QRFJ01001282.1:75000-675000 GCA_006176705.1 Cocos nucifera
TTAAAAGAAGCCAAACCCTCTCTTGGAGCCCAACACCCTCTGGCCTTCATCCATCGCCGAGAAGCTCTCTTCTTTGCCATCCTTCTTCCTCTATTTTCTCTTTTTATTTCAGATAACTTTCTCCGTGCCCATCGGAATCAAGGCCGCAGATCACCAAAAATAAGGTAAGAATGTATCTAATCTTCCTCTACATCTCCAAAGCTCATAGATTTTGAGATTTGCAGCCGGCAATCGCTGGATTTAGATAGGATCTTAAACACTCTATTTTGGCCGTCACGTGCCTGACTAGGATGCTAGAATTAGGGCATGACAGAATGGTATCAGAGCTTAGATTTAAGATCATTAAGAACTATGGTATAAGTGATATCAAAGCTTAAAATTATGATTATCCGAAATTATGATTTAGATGGTACTTAAACTTAAGGTTATGATCTCTAGGAATGATGAGTTAAGAGATATTTAAGTATAAGATTATGATCACTAAGGATCTGACAGAATGATATTCGAACTTAAGATTATGATTAATAGGGACATGATAGATATAGCGAATACGATTCAAAATTTTAAATTTTAAATCAATGGGCATTGTGTTGAAATTTATGCATAGGAGATGAATGATAACAGAACTAATGAGTTATGTCCTAGATTTCAACAAGTAAGGTTTGACCCAAGTATGAGATATTTTGACCATGAAATAAAGTATGATATATTGATATATTGTATGGCATATATTTGTTCAATTGTTAGTTAGATGATTTGAAATTTTAAACTTGATATGGGTAAAGATCATGATGGCTTTTATAATTCTTGATATTAATTATTTGATCATTATTATAATTTTAGAACTTATTTAGGATATAGCCTATAGAAAGATTTTATTATATGAATGAAGATAGAAAATATATTTTTATTGGTAGATTAGATTTCACTGTAAGAGCACGATATAAAGAATATTAAAATTTAGATTATTATCACTTGGAATTGTGACCTAAGTGATGTTTAAACTTAAGGTTATGATTACTAGGAACATTATAGAAGTCACAGTAAAAAATTTAAAGTTCAAATTTTGGATCATTAGGTATTATAATGAAATTTCTATATATGTGGCATATATGATGTATGTAACAAAATTGATTAGTTACCTTAGATTTTAATAAATTTGGTAGAAATATTGACTCAAGAATATAATTTATGATATTTGTATATTGTAGTGCATTGATATACTTATTTAAATATTATTAGATGATTTTAAAATTTTAAATTTGATGTGGGTGCAAACCATAATAGTCCCTCCTAGTTTTGTTGTCAATCATTTGGTTGCAAATATTGGATCTAGTAACAAATTATTTTGAGTGTGAAATAATCTTTGAGAATTATACCAATTGATAGATTATGTACTACATTAATAATGGGTTATATTGATTAGTTTAGTTTTTATTATGACGACATCAAATATACATTATAGTAGAATCTTTGATAATTTAAATTATCATCTTTAGATCAGCTTGCTTAATTTTCTTATATTTATAGAGATTATTAAGTAATGTTAGATTTTAAATCAAATTTAGGTTTCTAAGCAGATTGGATATATCGTGTTATTGTTATTAAATTAAGTTGAGAAACTTTTGAAAGACTTATATGAGTCTTAACATGTAAGGGATAATATTTCATTTGTCAATTTATTTATACTAAGAGTTGTGACAAAGAAAGTTTTTTATATAATAACTGGATTGATTCTACTAATTAGGGAATTGATTTAGGATCTTCTAATTTGCTAGAGATTTGAACTAATCCTTTTACAAAGAAAGATTGATTTAAAATCATCCTGATAAAATATAGATATATTGGATTCTAGATGAGTAATAAAACTTATGTAAAGGCTTCAAACATGGAAGTGGATTAAGGTTAATCTGCATGTAATATGCTTGAGGATAAAGAAACTTAAATATTGACTCTAAATCAATCCAAAAATTTGAAAGATTGAATTTTGAAGTAAAACAGTATTCTTATCAAGATTCATTAAAAGAATCTAGAGAATTCATAGGTTTAGATCAAAGTGTGTGGTAGAAGTATGATCGATGATTTTTACTAAGACTAGTTAAAAATATTAATTTCAGCTCAATAAGTGTAGTGATTGAAGTCTTGAATTGGTTTTAAAAATCATAATTAATAAAAGAAAGGATAAGGTTGTTAATTCTTTAGGCTCATCTTGATGTTGCACTATAATCTTCAATACTTGGTTCTTCATTATTAGTGATATTTAGAAGAAATCTGAGTATCTTGAATTTAGAAATCATAAATTAATAATCTTTGATTGAATTCGGATATAAAATATTTTAAATATAGATATCCCATTCTTAGCTTTAACATTATTACTCCATTTGTTTGAATAAATTTAAGATTTTTTACGGTAAGAGGTTAATTGTTACATCATGCTAGAAGTTAAAAGGATAAAGAAATTTATAGATCATGGTAAGCATCTAATGCTCTAGATTCTTCTAATTTATTAAGGATAGGTTGGATAGATTACGATATTCATACAAGATTAATCAAGAGCAAATAATTTTATGGGCAAGAAAATAGAGTATTATAAGCTAAGACTAAAAAGATCAAGAAAATTTATTACCTTATAGATAAAAAGGATCTAAATTTGAAATAACACATAATTACTTATGTTGAGGATTTGTGAATATATAATGGAGCAACTACAGTGAAAGAGAGGCTATAAGGAAGCTTGAAGCAAAAATGAGAGTCAAGTACCCACAGCTTTTTCAAACTTCAGGCACGCTAATTTCAAGAAGGAAATTATTTTAAGGAGGAAAGAATGTAATAACTTAGTAAAAAAAAAGCCAAGGTGGGAGAACTGGACTTTCGTTGGGAATCCTCTCCCATGTGAACTTCCGACGACAATGGAAATTGGGAAGGACTCAAACTCCTCCCTCGGTGCTCTTTAAAAGGAGCCAAACCCTTCCTTGGAGCCCGACACCCTTCGGCCTTCATCCATCGCCGAGAAGCTCTCTTCCTTGCCATCCTTCTTTCTTTTTTTTTTTTCTTTTTATTTCGGATAACTTTCCCCATGCCCGCCGGAATCAAGGCCAAAGATTATCGGAAATAAGGTAAGAACGTATCTAATCTTCCTCTGCATCTCCAAAGCTCATAGATTTTGGGATTTTCGATCGGCAATCATCGAATTTAGTAGGATCTTAAACACTCTATTTTGGTCGTCGCGTGCCCGATCAGGATGCTGGGTTCGGGGTATGACATTTAGTATGTATCATATAGTTATACAATATATATCACTAAAATATATGTACTGAAAATAAGGAAGAAAAAGAATGTCATTTTTAATCATGCGACTAATAATTCCATTAGTAGAAAAAATTTTGGACTTTTAGATTTATTCTTTAAGATTAGTATAAAGAGAAACATGGCAAATCATGAAGCTCACCTCATATAATATTTTATAGTGCTTGTCACATATGATTTTTGTTCTAAGAGTAGAATGGAATTGCAGAGTTTCTTCACTATTATTTTTGATTTTACCAAGCATAAAAAATGTTTTGCTCTGCTCAATGCAACTCTGCTAGTCTGGCTCATTAATCTCCTCACCAAACATGATGTAGGCTAATAAAATATAATATTAGAAAAAATTAAGGATCTATTTGTAGAGCTGAAAATGACCTCGGATTGGCTGGAAGCCCATCGGACTGGGTTGACTTCAGATCGGCCTATGGGCTAGGCATAAAAAAATTTTAAGTCAAATTTGAATTTAAAAATAGAATCTATTTATTTTTGGATTAGGCTCGAACATATCATTGGTCTGCCTCGAACTTAGCCGAAGTTTGAATCTAAATTTAGGCCAAACATGGAGCTCGAATTCAAATCTGAATCCAATCAAGTTCATTTAGTCTCAGTTATTTAGGCAACTAGGCTAGACAAATTTCAAGAATAGATAAAATGGGTTTGCTAGATAGCCTAGGCTCTTTTTCTCTCGAAAAGTCCTGATGGAATCTTAATTCCTAAAACTTCTATCCTTCATGGCCCATGGTTTGGTTTCTCCTCTTCATCGGTGAGACTGAGGATGGCATCAAAGAGGTTATTGATGTGGAATGGACATGGAAGGAGATGAGGCGGTCACAGTGGTTCCAAATGGAGAGAGGGAGGGAGCCAAAGATTGAGTTGCTAGCAAGAGAGAGGTAGTTACTAAGCTTGAGAGAAAGGATGCCCGAGAGGGAGTTGATTTCGAGGTAGAGGGATTGGTCTTCGAAGGGATGGATCTAGTGAGGGCGGTGGCAAGGAGGTGGATGGAGAGGTGCCGACAACATAGGAGGAGGTCCACTATAGACTGCACTAGAGGTAGAGTGAGATGGAGCTGTTCTAAGAAAAGACTTGAAGGTTCTCTGGTGACAAGGGTCCTAGAAAGATCATACTTTTTTTCGAGCTAGCCTAATCTGATGCGGACTAGGCTCGAGCTAAGCTCAAACTTGGGCTTCCAAAGATTTTTGGACCTTCCAAAGATTTTTGGGCCTAAGCCCAGTCAGAAGCCCGAATAAAAAATTTGGACCAAATTTGGGAAGGGGTGTGGCCCGGCCCATTTCCAAACCTATCAATGTGATATATTTTTTTTTATTTTTTTGTTACTTTATAAATAAATATAATATCATATGGAGATCGATGTTGAAGATAGCATTTACATTAAATCACTCTCCTTGCTTTTGTTCCCCTTATTTTGAGGGTAATAAATCTTGCTTCCAATATCTTTGATAATTTATAAATAATTTAAAAGAATAAAAAGATTTTACCATACAATCTAGTTCATTATTCTTAGATTTCCAAAAATAAAAATAGAAAACAAGCAATATTAAATGAGCCTTAAGCAAAATATTTAGCTTGATAGCTCCAACCCACTAATATTTAGACTATCAAAAAGCTTTCAAGCAATCCTAAAGAGAAAATCCTAATTTTTCGGATCAGATTCATTCAGATCTGATTGGATCAAGAGAGATATTTCAAAAATTTTTCTTTTGAATTCAGATCAGATTTAAGATATTTCAAATCTAATTTTATATATCTAATAAATAAAATAAAAGATAAATTAAATTTGATTTAATTTTATACCTTAATATTGGATAATCGGATTATCCTATGATGATCCTGCTGATTGCCTGAAGTTTTGGATCTAGCCATGCAAGTGCCTGACCTCTACCGATATCCACTCGATTGGATCTAGAGATCTTCTTCTTCTTTATCACCTCTCCAAATTTTAGATCTAGATCAGATTTGGAGAATCTTCAAAACTCTTTTTAAAGATCTGAAATCGTCTCTTACAGCGGTGCTATTTTCTTCCTTTCTCGTCATCTTTCTCTTATCTGGATCGCACCAACCTGGAGCCCAAATCTCCTTGGGCATGGAGAGGAGAGAGAGGGTCAAAAGATGGCATGGAGGAGGAAGAGGGGCAGCCTTAGGACATGGGCTAAGGAAGAACTACTTCAAAGCTAGGCGCAGATAGGGTTTATATAGATCCTGCTATGCCATGCAGTGTCACATCATCCCGACCAATCACATTGCTTCCTGCAATCAGATCTAAATCAAATTGATGGGATGACATCATCTGATTCAATCAGATGAGAGCGCCCTCAAATCATCCTTAGGTGGCACTAAGACTGGTCAAAGCTGAGTCTTAGGCATCTACTTAAGTTGATTCCAAGAAGCAACCTTGAGTCTCATTTGTATGTGACTCCAAACATCCCTATCTATGGGCGCATGCCTCCCTAGGCATGCGCCCCCTCCTTTCCATTTTCTAGTAAGGGGATAAGCCCCTATCTACTCTTCTATAGGTGCATGACACATGGGCAGATGTCTAAGTATCAAAAATCAATATTTGACCAAAGTCAAAAGACAAGAATTAGCAGGTGATGGAAAATGATAGGTGTTATCTCAAATTTATCTCATAAATTAAGATAATTCTTTTTTGACCTGAACAAGCTCTAGTCAGATCAAGTAAAGATACCTGAGTGAGCATAAATATATTTGGCTCAGTCGAGATAACTTTTAATGATAGTAGAAGGAGAACATTAAGCTCAATCGTGTGCTAGCACGATTTTTTTGAACCTAATTGAATCTAATTCAAATCAATTTAACTGGATTAGTCTAATTGATGATATCCAAATTCAAACTCTTATTTGTGTGATCCAGTTATGTTCAATTCTGTATGGTAATGGGATATGTCACGATCTCTATCATCGACATCATCGAAATATCTTCCAATGGATCAAAACATTTTTTAATATAGATAACTAGAATGATCGATCATCTAAATCATTCTAATTGCTCCCAAAATCCATTAGTGACATCTAGCAGTATATGGTGGCAATCCATCAGAATTGAAAATGAACCTCTCGGTATAGCTACCTATGTGATTAAGTTCTTCTATCTTGAGCTCCGATCATATTAGGGTTAAGGTGAACTCGTCAAACCCTAATTTCTATCATATGATTTAATCATTTGATTCAAGTCCGATGTGAAAATCTTAATAGAAACTCTTTCTATTATTTCACTCTGCCATGGCCATGGGCTTTGGACTTGATTCTCATGATCATCATAGGCTGCTCCTCTACCACCGAGGTAGATAGATCCATCTTGATGCAATCCAGTTCCTACAATGAACATGCTATAGCCAACATACACCTCAGGATTTCCATATGGCTAGGAGACCGAGTAATGGTGTAGTCAAACTAACACCCTCAAGTGAACTGTCGATGCACCTCATGTCAAAGAACCAGACACACTGCAAGCATCGAGTCAGTCATTGACGAGAAGGTAGACTTCCTAATGACTACTCGAGGTGGTCACGCTCAGTGCCCTCGTTCTCTAACGAGTACTTGTACTCGCTCGATGTCTCCACAGTAGACTCAAGACTCATCTACTAAAAGAAGCATTGTACACCAACCTTTCGGATCAATCACCATCCTTGATGATCCTATGGTCGGAGCATTTTATGAGTTAATAATGATTATTCATGTCTTAAATTTCAACTCTTGAAAATATGAATTATCATTACCATTAACTCAAAGGATGTATCACAGACACTAAATACATTTATGATAGAAAATAACCCTATTTATTAATTTAGTCAAAATTATATTTTTGCCCTAAAGTGTTATTACAAGTGTCAAGCCAATTCTGGCTTCGGGCAATATATCAAATCCCATTAATCCTAAACCCAATTGTACAAGTCTAAGTCCCATCTTCTCAAGGTGGGCTTCGATCTTCTGCTGCCCAAACTTTGTAATGGGTCTGCCACATTATCTGTGGAGTGACTCTCTTGACCTCGACGTAATTCTTTAATCACGATGAGTGGTATCGCCGCTCAATATGCTTGGATTTTCTGTGAGACCTCGGCTCTTAGCAAGGGCTATGGCGCCATTGTTGTCGCATATAGAGGAATTGGCATCTGGCATTACTCCAATTTCTGCAAACTTTGTACCAGAATGCTTCCTTGCAGCCTCTGATGCAGCGATATATTCTGCTTCCATGGTGGAATCTGCTATCATTTGCTTGGAACTCTTCCAGCTGACAGCACCACCATTGCACACAAAAGACTTCCAGATGTCGACTTTCGTCATCTATATCGGACTGAAATCCGAGTCTGTTATCCCTGGAGTTCCGTTACCAAAGACCAACATCATATCCTTATTCTTTCAAGTATTAAGGATACATTTCAGTCATTCTTCACCTAGATTTGACTGATATCTGCTTGTGACACTCACGCATGGGCTATTATAGGTCGTGTACATAGCATTGGCATACATAAGGCTCCCTATTTGCAGAAGCATAAGGGATCTTGCTCATGCATTCTATTTCCTCAGGTGTCTAGGGCACATCTTCTTGGAAAAGATGAATACCATGTCTGAAGGATATTAATCCCTCTTAGAGTTTTCCATATACTAAACCTCTTTAGGTACTTCCTCTATGTAATCTTTTTGAAAGTCCTAGCATCCTATTCGTCTATCCTATAGACCTTAATTTCCTAGAATAAAGATGCTTCTCACTAGGTCTTTCATGGAGAATTCTTGGACAACCATAATTTTGACTTGTCAACATGGGAATATCATTCCCAATAAGGAGGATATGTCATCCACGTACAATACGAGGAAGACAACAGCGCTCCCACTGACCTTTTTGAAGACACACATTCCTCTTCATTTTTGATGAAACCAAATATTTTGATCACATCATTGAAATGAGTGTTCCAGCTCCGAGATGCTTGCTTAAGTCCATATATGGACCTTTGCAGCTTGCAAACCTTGTGATCAGTATCACTGGATGTGAAACCTAGCGGCTGTTCCATATAGATATCTTCCTCAAGATATCCATTTCAAGAACGCCATTTTCACGTCCATTTGCCATATTTCATAATCGAAATAGGCTGCAACGGCAAGCAATGTGCGGATGGATTTTAGCATAGCACTGGGGAAAAGGTATCCTGATAGTCAATGCCTTCGCATTGACTATAACCTTTTGCCACTAGTCTAGCCTTGAATGTCTCCACATTCCCATCTGCACCAATCTTTCTCTTGAAGATCCATTTACACCCAATAGGTACTATACCTTCTGGTGGATCTACCAAGGTCCAGACTTGGTTTGAGTGCATCGAGTCAATTTCTGACTGCATTGCCTCTAGCCATTTCTCGGAGTCGATATCTGATATCGCCTCATTGTAGGTTTTGGGATCATCACCATGAGCACCATTACCTACGAGGAACATTTTCTCTACTTTCCTCTGAAATAATACCTAAGTATCTTTCAGGGGGATGGGAAAACTCTTTTCCGATCTACGAGGTGGAGGAGGTAGTGTTCTTATTGGCTCAACCTGATTTGGTTCCAATTGGTCCTTAGCTCATTGTACTTGTGAGACTTTCTCATCAAGCTTAATCTGCTTTTCCAATGCCGCTATCTTGAATAAACTATTTTTCAAGAAAGATGGCATGTCGACTCACAATCACATTGTGGTCTTCTGGAATGTAGAAATAGTATCCTAATGACTCTTTAGGATATCCTATGAATCGAGCTCTAAAGGACCTAAACTCTAACTTGTCCGCTTGTTGTCTTTTGACATGAGCCGGACAACCCCAAATTCTGAGATGACTCAGACTTGGTTTCTTACCATGCCATATCTCATACGGTGTGGTAGGAACGGTTTTAGAGGGAACCCTATTCAGTAGATAAATTGAAGTTAACAATGAATGTCCCCAAAGAAAATCAGGAAGGTCTGTGAAGCTCATCATGGATCGAACCATATCAATAGGATCCGATTTCTCCATTCTGAAATCCCGTTGAGTTGAGGTGTTCCTGGTGGAGTCCATTGAGAGACTATGCCATTTTCCTTGAGATAGTCTAGGAATTTTGGCTAAGGTATTCACCTCCTCGATCTGATCGAAGAACCTTAATGGGTTTTTCAATTTATTTTTCTACTTCATGTCTGAATTTCTTTGAACTTTTCAAAAGCTTCAGACTTGTGTCTCATAAGATACACATACCCATACCTAGATAGATCATCGGATAAAGATGAATGTAGACAAAATTGCCTCTAGCCGGCACATCAAATGGGCCGCACACATCAGTATGTACTAGGCAAGAAGATCTGTGGCCCTTTCCCCATGTCCTACAAAAAGGAAAGTTTAGTCATTTTGCCTTGAAGACAAGATTCACAAATTGGATATGACTCGAAAGTCAACGGACTCAATAGCCCATTTTTCTCTAATTTGTTGATCCTATCTTCTGCTATATGACCTAAGTCTTAGGTGCCATAGATACCTATCATTTGGACTATCCCTAGGTCATTTTTGGCATTCACATATTTTGCTCGATAGTTAAAAATAGGATACATCAATATGTAACTGATAAAGACCGTTAATAAGGAAAACCATTTGCAATTTTATTTCTTTCATAAAGAATGTTACAATGGTCCTTAAGAAAACTAATTACATAGCCTTCTAGTGCTAGCATGAAACAGAAATCAAATTTTCCTGCTAGCTGCAGGCACATAATAACAGTCTTTTAAAACTAAGTCTAAACCAGATGTAATCGAAAGAGGGTATGTTTTCACGGCCATACTGACAGCAACTCTTGCTCCATTTTCGATGCGTAGGATCATCTCTCCATCCCTCAACCTCCTGCTATCCTCAAGACCCTGCATGGAAGTGCACAAATGAGCACTAGAACCAGAGTCAAGCACCCAACTGGATGCAGAAAAAATCATAAGGTTAGACTCAATAACGAGCATACCTCCAGAAGGACCTGCTCCTTCTTATTCTTTCAGGGTGGCCAGGTAAGTAGGGCAGTTCCGCTTTCAAGTGGCCGTCATTGTTGCAATGAAAATACTTTTCTTTGTCAGCGGCCTTCTTCTTCAGCTCTGCCTTTTTCTTCTTTCCTTCTTCCATCTTCTGCTTTTTCACAGACTTCTTCTTCTTTCCAAAAGACTTTCTCTTGGAAAGAAGTCCGTTCCATAGCAAGAACTGAGCCTTTAGAACCTTTCATAGAAAGCTCAGCAGTAACCAGCATATTCATTAAGTTCGGCCAAGGAATTTTGAAGTTTATGCATATGGTAAGTTCATGATGAACTGCCCATATGCATCAGTCAAGGATTGCAAGAATTATATCATTCTACAGATCCAAGTCTAACTTCACTCCGAGCTTCTCAAGCTCTTCTCAAGTCCTTGATCATCATCAGACAATGATCTTGGACTGACTGCCCATCACGCATTTTTAGCCTTAAAAAGTCATTTAGTGACTTGATACTTGGCTGTGCGACTCTGTTCACCAAACATCTCTTGTAGGTGAGCCAACATTTGGCGAGAGCAGTTCCTGATATCTTCATGTTGGCACTGGAAGCTCATCAGACATCGAGCCCAACATGTAATATCTGGCCTTTGTTATCTTCGTCCATCCATTTTTCAAGAGATGCTCTCTGTTCAAGCGGATGGATGAGCTGGTAAGGTGGGAGGGTCCTGGATCCAATACATGAGTTAACTTTTTCAAAACCCAAAATAATTTTGAAGTTTCTGAGCCAATCTTTATAATTGGTCGGTCAGTCTAGTGTCTATGGTGTTCAGGATACGTGCTAATGGATTGGATGCAGATATTTTTCTATAGAGAGTCAAAGATTTCTAGTTAGATATTATTAATTAAGACTTGACCAATTTATTTAGGAATTTTATTTTTAAATAAATTAGCTCCCACTATTTTCTTGGATCCCTACACTCCCTCTGTAGAGATGCAAAAATCTCCATGATTAATGATTTTTAGTGGGTGGTGCGGTCCCACCAACTGACTCATCACCTCACCTAATAGTTATTGGTGATGGGTTAGCCAATGAGTGAACAACTCTTGTTCAATGATTCTCTAATCATGGTGCACCCAAACTTGGATCTCTAATTCATGAATCTCACCATGTCCGAAATATTGATCCACTCCTTAGTTAAGTCAGACCCACCATTTGCATAGATTGGATTCCTAATTGAGTCTCTCACCGTATCCAGAATATTGAGCCCAATCCATCCTCCAGCCCATAGCATCCAATGCCTAATAGACATGGTTGCATCTTTTCGGTGCAACTGAACCACTGTAACCAACCGAGAACAATCAACTCCGAGAAGGGCCCGCACATCTACAATGGTGGAAGACCTTAGACTTAATCTTTTCTTAGGAAAGATTTGATTTAGGTCTCATTAAACTAGACTTGACATAGTCATAACCATTATGACTAACCTAGTGGCATGGGTTAGCTCGGATTATTGACCACCTCAGATCAGAACTGAGCCAACAAATATGGCCAGGTAAGTGAGATCGGTGGAAGGGATATGCCATTAACTCGACAAGAATGCATTCGAGTCGAGTAGCTCCCAATTAAAAATCAGTCGGTCGTATCTGCCAAACTTACCTTAGACACCAAATTGTTGAGCCAGAACCAATCGGGTTAGCCTACAATCCAGACTCTAACCACTGAGCCTAATTAGGTCTTAGCTTGATTGATCACTCATGTGACTCGATCTTGACCCAGACTTAATCCTATTAGGCTGGTCAATTTAAGCACTGTTGATCCCATCTAACCAACTCTTGATTCGGTTTGATCAACCGCTTAGACCTAATTGAGCTACCCAAGCCGAACCCAATTTTATGAATATGTCTTAGATCTAAAAATTCTTAATTTTAGATCTAATATATTTCATAATCTTAATTCTTAATTAAGTTTAGGGTTCATAAACAAAATATGTAAATAAAATTCTAGGATTTTAGGATCTAGGGATTTTGCAGAAAGTAAGTTTTGATTTTCTGATTAAGGACGAAACGCACAGCACCCCTACACATCATAAGAACATCCCATCGAATGGAAGGAGAGGGCCTTTAAACCCTACTTCGTTCTTATGATCGGACGATGGCCAAGGAGGAATATCTTAATCAGGAAATATAAATCTACAAAACTAGTTTAGATCTACATCATATATCTCATATATAAAAATTGATCTAACTAAAATACATATTTTGCATACATCTCATGTATCATATCATGCATATTTTTAGATCTAAATTATCTCATAATTCATCTAAAAAATTAAATTTAAATTGATCACATCAAAATAAATTTTAATCTAGATAATTATGTAGAACTATTCTACAACTAGTCTAACATGCATTCATCATATCTCATATGAACCAAAAATTAAATAATTTTATTTAGTATTTTTTAGATCTTATTATAATAATTATAACATCAAAAAAGAGTAAATAAATTAATCTAAAATTATAACTTAATTAAATTAAATTATGATCATGTAAGACTATGTATAGAATAATTCTATTTTATAACCAGTCATGCATCTAACAAAACTTAGATCTAAATTATTTAATTTTAATTTTTTTTATTTTAGATCTAATCATATCTCATATGATATCTAAAATTATCTAATTACTAGATCAAAAATAAAATAAAATTATATCTAAATAATTTATTAGAATCTGGCTCTGATATCAGTTGAAGAAAAAATCTTGATTTTTTGAATCAGATTCGTTCAGATCTGATTGGATCAAGAGAAATATTTCGAAAAAAAAAAATTTAAATCTAGATCAAATTTGAGATATTTTAGATCTAATTTTATAGATCTAATAAATAAAATAAAAAATAAATTAAATCTAATTTAATTTTATACCTTGATATTGGGTAATCGAATTATCCTGTGATGATCCTGTTGATTGTCTGAAGTTCTGGATCTACCCTGCAAGTGCTTGACCTCTATCGGTATTCACTCGGATTAAATCTGAAGATCTTCTTCTTTTTTATCATCTCTCTAAATATCAGATCTGAATCTAATTTAGAGAATCTTCAAAATTTCTTCTGAAGATCTGAAATCATCTCTTGCAGCAGTGCTGCCTTCTTCCTTTCTTGTCATCTTTCTCTTATCTGGATCGCACCAAACTGAAGCCCAAATCTCTATGGGCATGGAGAGAAGAGAGAGGATCAGAAGATGGCATAGAGGAGGGAGAGGAGCAGTCTTGGGGTGTGGGCTAAGGGAGAACTACTTCAAAGCTAGGCACAAATAGGATTTATATAGATCCTGCTGTGCCATGCGGTGCTACATCATTCCGATCAATCACGTTGCTTCATGCAATCAGATCTAAATATGATTGGTGGGATGACATCACCTGATCCAATCAGATGAGAAATTTCTTAAATCATTCTTAGGTGGTGCCAAGACTGATCAAATCTGAGTCTTAAGCGCCTACCTAAGTTGATTCTGAGAAGCAACCTGGAGTCCCATCTGTATGAAACTCCAAGCATCCCTATCCATGGGTGCACGCCTCCCTAGGCATGCACCCCTCCTTTCTATTTTCTAGTAAGGGGATAAGCTCCTATCTGCTCTCCTATATGTGCATGACACATGGGCAGATGTCTAAGTATCAAAAGTCAATGTTTGACCAAAGTCAAAAGATAAGAATTAGTAGGTGACGAAAAATGGCAGATGTTGTCTCAAATTTATCTCATAAATTAAGATAATTCTTTTTTGATCTGGACAAGCTCCAATCAGATCAAGTAAAGATATCTAAGTGAGCATAAATACATTTGGCTCGGTCGAGACAACTTTTAATGATAGTAGAAGAAGAACATTAGGCTCAATTATGTGCTAGCACGATTTTCTTGAACCTAATTAAATCTAATTCAAATCAATTGAACTGGATTAGTCCAATTGATGATATCCAAATCCAAATCCTTGTTTATGTGATCCAGTTAGATTCAGTTCTATATGGTAATGGGATATGTCGCGATCACTATCATCGACATCATCGAAACATCGTTCGATGGATCAAAACTTTTCTAATGCAGACAACTAGAATGATCAATCATCCAAATTATTTTAATTACTCCCAAAATCCATCAGTGACACCTAGTAGTATATGATGGCAACCCATTAGAACTAAAAATGAACTTCTCGATATAGCTACCTATGTGATTAAGTTCTTCTATCTTGAGCTCCGATCAGATTAGGGTTAAGGTGAACTCGTCAAACCCTAATTTCTGTCATATGATTTAATCATTCGATTCAAGTTCGATGTGAAAATCTTAATAGAAACTCTTTCTATTATTTCACTCTGCCATGACCATGGGCTTAAGGACTTGATTTTTATGATCATCAGAGGGTTGCTTCTCATCTATTGAGGTAGATAGATTTTCTCTTGATGTAATTCAATTTCTATAATGAACATGCTATAGCCAACATACACCTCAGGATTTTGAATGGCTGGAAGACCGAGTCATGGTATGGTCAAACTATAACACCCTCAAAGTGAACTATCGATGCACCTCAGGTTAAAGAACCAGACACATGACTGCAGCTTCGAGTCAGTCATCGATGAGAAGGTAGACTTTTTTATGACTGCTCGAGGTGGTCATGCTCAATACCCTCGTTCTCTAACAAGTATCTGTACTCTCGCTCTAATATCTCTACATCGTAGACTCAAGACTCATCTACTATAAAGAAGTGATTGTTCATCAATCTTTCATATCAATCACCATCCTCATAATGATCCTACGGTCATAAGCATTTTATGAGTTAATAACGAAAATTCATATCTTAAATTTTCAACTTTTGAAAATATGAATTATTATTATTATTAACTCAAGGGATGTATCACAGACACTAAATACACATTTATGATAGAGAATAATTTATTTTATTATTTATAGTCAAAATTATAATTTTGCCCGTAGAAGTGTATTACAAGTGTCAGCCAATTCTGACTTTTAGGGCACATATATCTAACAAATCCTTGGAAGATTGAGAATGATTATCATATTCAAAGTGCCCATGTGCAAGGGCAGGGCAATTTTTGTCCTATTTTCTCATGTAAATTGCCATGTTTTGTGCAAATATTGAAAATAAATAAATGCAATGGTTCTACATTTATATGCTACAATTTCTCACAAAATAATTATCTCAAGATAGACACATATTGACAAGCTTAATATCATGGAGTTGGGTGAATTAATGCTTCCTCTAGCAGTCACATCCCCTTGCTTAGCAATCAGAGATTTCGAATTTGATTCTTGGATGGTGCATTCTTAAAAATTTAGATCTGAATCATTTTCGTTCTTTTCTCTTATAAGACATCTTTGATTTAGAACTCTATTTAATTCCATTTGATCAGGAGAATTTAAACAATGATGATGATGAATAATATGTTGAAATTTTTCTTTTTCTTTGAAGAGGGAGAATTTTTCTTTGGTCTTCCATCATAAAATCTAATAGAAATTAGAAATCAACTCATCAACATACTGCCACTCCAAACATAAGTCTATTTACATGATTTTTAAAAAAAATACATATCATGAGAATAACATTTTCTCCAGGCACACAACATCAAAAGAGGGATCAGACACCACCATAGTGATAGCCTAGTAGAATTGGTCTTTCTTTCCAACTAAGTGATTCAGGTTCGAATCATGGTGGATGTTGGGACTGCAATTAAATGGCAGGACTTACATAACCTACGGTGATTCATTTTTGGTGGTCTGAGCATGGGGTCTAGAAGGGATATCTGGTCCACTAGCCTGTGGTGGGGTTGGGATGACGTACTCATTCATTAGGTTCACCCATATGGTGGAAAGGAGAGTTCTTCTAATTAAATCTGACCCCCAAATCAAATATTCTCCAATGGGATTTGGGACCTATTGGAGATAAATCACGCTCTTGCCAAAGTTCAGTCTGGGGCTTAGCCTAATGCAGCTGGTAATCATAGAAGAGCTTCAATCGAAAATTCTCCCTCAGCGGTCGAGCCTCGGTCGAACTCCTCCAATGATCAAACCCCAATCAAACTCCTCAGCGGCCAAGCCCTAGCCGAACTCTTCAACGATCGAGCTCTGACCGAACTCCTCCAATGATCGAACCCCAGCCAAACTCTTCAGCGACCGAGCGCCGGCTAAACTCCTCCAATGATCGAATCCCAGCCAAACTCCTCAACGGCCGAGCCCCAATCGAACTCCCCCAGCGACCAAACTCTTCCTAAACTCCTTTCGGATCCCTCCTTCAGTCGGGCTTCAACGGAAGCCGAACTTCCTCCGAATTTCTCCTTCAGTCGGGCTTCTATGGGAGCCGAACTCCTTTCGAGCTTCTCCTTCAGTTGAACTCCTATGGGAGCCGAACTCCTCGCGGATCCCTCCTTCAGTCAGACTCCTATGGGAGCCGAACTTCTTTCAGATTTCTCTTTCAGTCGAATGCCTACGAAAGTCGAACTCCTTCTGGATCACCCCTTCAATCGGACTCCTAAAGGATCCGATCTCCTCCTAGATCCCTCCTTCAGTCGGACTTCTATAGGAGCCAAACTCCTTCCGGATCCCTCCTTCAGTCGGACGCCTATGGGAGCCAAACTTCTTCTAAGCTTCTCCTCCAATCGAACTTCTACAGGAGCCGAACTCCTTCAGGGCTCCTCCTTCAGTCGAATTTCTATATGAGCCAAACTTCTTTCGAACTTCTTCAGTCGAATCTCTACAGAAGTCAAACTCCTTCCGGGCTCCTCCTTCATTCGAATTTCTATAGGAGCCGAACTCCTTCTGAGCTTTTCCTTCAATCGAACTTCTATAGGAGCTGAACTCCTTTCATATCTCTCCTTCAGTCGAATCTCTACAGGAGCCGAACTCCTACATCCCTCCTTCAATCGGATTTTCACATGAGCCAAACTCCTTCTAAGCTTCTCCTTCAGTCGGACTTCTATAGGAGTCAAACTCCTTCTATATCTCTCTTTCAGTTGAATCTCTATAGAAGTCGAACTCCTTTCAGACTTCTCCTTCAGCTAGCATTCCTTTCGAATAATTTTCTCTAGCAATATTTCCTTTGAAAGTTCGAACTCCTCTAGAATTGATATACGTCAAAATTCTTCATCCCTCCATGCGGCCCCGAGTGGCTCAGTATCGAACGGCTACGACCGTCACTATCAGTCCGCTGCAGGCAACAGTGATCCACTATCGAACGGTGATGACTGTCACCATCAATCTACTACAGACGGTGCTCTCCTCCATGACAGACTCCATCAAGCCTCGAGCAGTCCGCTATCAGATGGCTACAGCTATCACTATCAATCCGCTACAAGCTCCATCTATAAAAAAAATTCTTCAGATATATTTTCTCTAAGCTCTCCTCTCTTCTCTAAACTCTGTCGAATTCTTTTCTAAGCACTCCATTTCTGTTATCCAGAAGAGTTGACTTGATCGTCGAAGGATCTTGTCGGAGCCATCACCACCAACTTCGAACGGGATTTTGTTTTACAGGTCACCGACAGCGACCTCATCTTCCTCGACTCCAGCTCGATCCGACGTCAACCAGATTCCACACCAATAGAATTGGCACTAGAGGAAGGGCCCTCTGTTCTTGAGGTTTTCTTATTCTTAAAAGAGTGCTCAACAATGATCTCTCTCCTTCCTCTCTAAAGATCTCTCTTCTTCCTCTCTAGAGTTCTTCCTCGAAAAAAAATACCTCTCAAGAGAGCTTCAACCCGATGATCGATGGCCTCTGTAGTCAGATCCCATCCAGATCTATCCGCCCCCGCTTCAGTCCCGACAACTCAAGCTCCACCTATAGCCATGGTGGATGTGGAGCAGTTCAACCTACTGGTCCAATAGGTTCGTGGTCTCATGGAGATGATGTAGGCCATACATCGGTAGGCCCCAGCATCAGTTTGATCGGAGCAGGCTTCTTCAAAGTCCCGTGGTCTAGTCTGAGAACGGCCGACTTGGGCTACCCGACCTTTGATTTTCGAAAAGGGGAAGCAGAGGATGGAAGGCCCCTACTCGGACCATGACTCGATCCAGGGAGAAGCTTCACACCCATTCTACCAGAAAATCTTGAAGATCAATGACCGTGAAGATCTCCTGGATCAAGGGCTCCTAGAAATGAGCTAACAAATTGAAGAACTCCATCATACTTCTCACACGGTAATGATATTTGCACTGACCCTCCTTTTTTGTAGAGGATTATACAGAAACCGATCCCGCCGAACTTCAAGCTTCCATAATTTGAGAGTGATGATGGGACCACTGATCCGGTTGACCATCTGGAGGCCTTTCAGATAATGATGTTGCTCCATGGTATGTTAGATGCTATTTTGTGTCAAACTTTTTCATCCACCCTCAAGAGAGCTGCCAAAAATTAGTACTCGACACTTAAGCTAGGTACTATCTTTTTCTTTGATCAGGTGAGCCATCAGTTTGCGACTCACTTCGTCAGCAGCCGATGTCCACGCCAAGGTTTGAATTTCTTGATGACCATCAAGCAGAAGGAGGAAGAATTCATCTGATTTAATGCTGCTGCATTGAAGGTCCAGAATCTGAATCAATTCATCGCCATGGCGGCACTCAAGGACGACCTTCAGAAGAATGATTTGCTGTTCTTCCTGAAAAAAAAGTACCCCAGGGACTTCATCGATATGCTAGCTCGGGCTGAAGGTTACGCCCAAGCTGAAGAGGCCTTCAAGGCCAAGGACGATAAAGCCTTTGGTAAGCGATGAATCGACGAGCCAGACGAATCCATCGAGGAAGGAAAGTCGAGTGAAGCTCGACCGCACTTCCAAACTTCCTCTAAGTGCAAGCGAGCCCAAATTTCTCTCCGAGCTTAGAGGCAGAAAAGTCCTGATAGAAGGATGCGGTGGGGTTCTCCCCAATGAAGATTTCACAACTACGCCCCTCTCAATGCTCCGAAAATCAAAGTACTGATAAAAATCAAGGAGCAACTATCGAGATCGAAAAGAATGTACTCTCACCTCAGCAAGCGCAATCCTAACTAATTCTACCTTTATCATCATGATCATGATCACGATACTGAGGAGTGTATCCAACTTTAGGATGAGATCGAGGAGCTCATTAGGCGAGGCAGACTAGGTTGATTCCTGCGGTGATGGTCTGAAGAGTGGGAAGATCGGTCGAGGGCATTGCCGTAGCCTGAGCCACCAAGGGGGGAGGATCAACAAGGAGATCAGCCGCCTCTTGGCATCATCAATACTATCTCGGAGGGACTTCGACAAGAAGAGGTCAGCAGATTCGAGGGACCAGTAAAGAGATGGAGGACTGAAGAACCTATAATCTTTACTGAGGTAGACGCTCAAAAGGTTCAATTCTCCCATAATGATGCGGTTGTAAGCTCTTTAAACATTGCTGACTATGATGTACGTCGCATTTTGGTAGATAATGAAAGCTCGACTGACATATTATTTTATGATGCTTTCTCGAAAATATCCTTACTCAATAACTGCTTGAGGCCTATGAATTTCTCGTTGCTAGGCTTCACTGGCAATGCCGTACCAGTTGAGGGCATAATAACTTTGGTCGTAACTGTAGGGCAACATCCAAAATTGGCTAAGGCACAGATCGATTTTTTAGTCGTAAAGACTCCGTCCGTCTAAAATGCTATTCTTGATCTATCTGATCTAAATGCACTTCGGATAGTAGTATCAACTTATTATTTAAAGATAAAGTTTTCAATAAGTCACGAAATCGGAGAGGTCAGGAGAGATCAAACTCTAGCAAGGCACTGCTACTTAATCGCCCTACATAAGGAAGAACAGTCCGATCCTTATCCTGTTGATGGACTGGATGTCTGTGATGACCTCACCGAGGAGCGAGACAAGCCAATGGAGGACCTCATCTCTGTACCCTTAAATGATGAAAATGCAGAGCATGCGGTGCAGATCGACTTTAACTTGAAAGATGAGGTTCGGAAGCAACTCGTTACCTTCCTCAGAAAAAATGTGGACGTCTTCACTTAGACCCCAGCGGATATGCCAGAAATTGATGTCGAGGTCAAAAAACATCGGCTAGCCGTTAATCTGAAGAATCGACCGATAAAAGAGAAGATGCGTAACCACACCTTAGAGAGACAGAAAGCAATCACTGAAGAAGTAGGCAAGCTCCTCAAAGCTGGATTCATTCGAAAAGTTAACTATCCGATCTGGATCTCGAATGTGGTCCTCATAAAAAAGATAAATAATAAGTTAAGGATGTGTATAGACTTCAAAAAGCTGAACAAGACTTGCCCAAAAGACAGCTACCCTTTACTCAGGATTGATCAACTTATGGATGCGACCTCAAGCCATGAGCTCTTCACCTTTATGGATACCTTCTTCGGTTATAACCAGATATGGATAGCACTAGAGGACTAGGAGAAAACTACTTTTGTTACTAACCGTGGTCTTTATTATTACAGGATTATACCCTTTGAACTCAAGAACATAGGAGCAACGTACCAGCACCTAATCAACAAGATCTTTAGGAAGTAGATCGACCGCAATATGGAGGTGTACGTGGATGACATGTTCGTCAAAAGTTGAGCTTCTATAGACCACCTCATCGATCTTGAAGAGACCTTCAGTACACTTAGAAAGCGCAAGATGAAATTGAACCCGACCAAGTGTGCCTTTGGTGTGACCTCTGAGAAGTTTCTGGGATTTATGGTATCGAGGCATAGGATTGAAGCAAATCTTGAGAAAATCTAAGCCATTTAGAAGACGACTGCTACAAAAATAATCAAAAAAGTTCAATGCTTGATTGAAAAAGTGGCATCCCTAAATTGCTTCATCTCGAGATTGGCCGAGCGGTGCATGCCCTTCTTCCGAGTTCTTAGGCAACTAAAGAACTTTTGCTGGATGGTGGAGTGCCAACGGACGTTTGAGGAGCTTAAAAACTACCTCGACTCACCTCCACTATTGGCAAAGCCCGAACTTGAAGAAGAATTATTCCTGTACCTAGCAGTCTCTCCGACGGCAGTCCTAATCAAGAAAGAAGCGAAGATGCAGCGATCGATTTACTATGTAAGTTGAATCCTGAGGGATGTAGAGACCATGTACTTTAGGCTAGAAAAATTAACTTACTCTCTTCTAATCACTGTCAGAAGACTCCGACCTTACTTTCAGGGGCACACCATAACGGTCCTCATGGACCAATCAATAAAAGCAGTCCTTCATCGAACGAACGCTTTCGAGAGAATCGCAAAATGGATGATTGAGCTCATGAAATTTAACATCAACTATCGACTCCGACCATCGATCAAGACCTAGATATTGGCAGATTTTATAGTAAAATATACTATTCCAGTTGAAGCCAAGCTTGAACAAAATGAGATCGGCATCCTACTATCGCGATCGAGCCTCCCCGAGGAGAGTGCCGACCCTTCCGAAGGCTTTTGGGCTCTGTACGTAGATGGTTCATCCAACACCGCTGGAGCAGGTGTGGGGTTGGTCTTAGTCAGTCCCAAGGGAGTCATCATTGGGTACACGCTATGCTTCAAATTTTCTGTAACTAATAATGGGGCTGAGTATGAAGCACTGATCGTTGGATTAAAAATAGCAAAAAAATTAAAAGTAGATTGGCTTTAAGTCTACAGCGATTCCTAATTAGTGATTGGCCAAGTTAGTGGTAGCTACAAAGCGCGGGAGGAAAGTATGATGAAATACCTTGAGAAAGTAAAAAACTTGACTTTAGCCTTCAGCTGTTTCGGCATTCGATAAATTCCGAGGATAGAAAATATAAGAGCCGATCTTCTCTCTAAGTTGGCCACTTCAACCCCAGCCGAACTATGCAAAGAAGTATTTTTTGAGACTCTGACATGCCCAAGCCCAGAGGAATCATAGGTCATTTTGCAGACGAAACTCGAGCCGAGCTGAATTGACCCATAGGTTGCCTATCTCAAGGAAGGAGTCCTTCCTCGTGATCCGAAAGAAGCTCAAAAACTCAAAAATCAAGTCTTCCGGTATGTTTTATACGAGGGTAGATTGTATAAGAGATCGTATTCGCTACCGCTGCTGAGATGTCTCCGACCTTTAGAGGCTGACTTCACATTATGGAAAGTGCACGAAGAAATTTATGAAAGTCACGTAGGAGCCAGGTCCCCATCATAAAAACTACTTCGGCAAAGATACTATTGGCCGACCTTATCCATAATTTCATGGAATATATCAAGAAATATGATCGCTATCAGAAGACTACAAACATACAAAGACAATCGACCTCCGAGCTTACTCCACTAAGTGCACCTTGGCCGTTCGCGTAGTGGGGACTAGACATACTTGGCCCTTTCCGATGGCATCCAGGCAGTGGAAGTTCTCCTTGGTCGCGATCGACTACTTCACCAAATGGGTCGAAGCTGGACCACTAGCAAAAATTATCGAGATCAAGGTACAGAACTTCATTTGAAAGTCAATAGTCTGTCGATTCGATCTGCTCCAAACTCTCATAACTAATAATGGACGATAGTTCGCTGAGATGAGGTTCGTCGAGTTCTGCGAAGACCTAAACATCTCCCACCACTTCACATCGGCAGCTCACCCACAGGCAAATGGGAAAGTTGAAGTGACCAACTAGACTCTGCTGCAAGACATCAAGATGAGGCTTGACAAAGCAAAGGGAGTCATACCAATCAAACTTAAACTTTCATCAGCGTGGTTCGTGGCCTTCAATGAGCAATTTAACCTATAGGACCTCAGAGCCAACCTCGATCTACTGTAAAAAAAGAGAGGATGCCCAGGTTCGGATGGCGGCCTACAAATAAAAGGTGGCTTAATATTATAACTCCAAAGTCAGAAGTAAAACATTTAAAGTGGGGGACTTAGTACTTCGACGAGCCACCATCTCCCAGCCTCAAAGTTAGGAGAAGCTTGTCCCAAATTGAGAAGGCCCATATAAAGTGGTGGAAGTTGTCCGATCCGAAACTTATCGTCTAAAGGAGCTCAGATGACCAACACTCCCATGATCTTGGAACTCAGAAAACTTGAGGATTTCTACCAATAATTTTTCTGCAATAAAACTCCTTCATTTCAATATTTTTTTTTTGGTGCAAAATTTATGTGATGATAGAAAAGAAATAATTGAAAGTGGTCATGTTAGGAACAGAAAGAGGACCTCATCCTAACGTAAGCAAAGTCGAAGGCCTCATTCATTTTAGACGAGATGAGGAGAGAGGCCCTGATAATAGCCCTTATGTGCCCCGACAGTCCATTAGGAATAGGAGGAGAACCTCATCCTAATGTGAGTAAAGTTGAAGGCCTCATTCATTTTAAACGAGATAGGGGGAGAGGCCCTACAACGGTCCTTATGTACCCCCACAGTCCATTAGGAATAGGAGGGGAATCTCATCCTAACGTAAGTAAAGTCGAAGGCCTCGTTCATTTTAGACGAGATGGAGGGAGAGGCCCTGACAACGGCCTTTATGTGCCCCCACAGTCCGTCAAAAATAGAAGAAGAACCTCATCCTAACGTGAGCAAAGTTGAAGGCCTTGTTCATTTTACACGAGATGGAGGGAGAGGCTCTGACAATGGTCCTTATGTACCCCCATAGCCCATCAGGAACATGAGGAGAACCTTGTCCTAACATGAGCAAAGTCGAAGGCCTCATTCATTTTAGATGGGATGAGAGAAAAGACCCCGATAATGGCCCTATTGTGTCCGACAACAATAGGAGATAAGATCTCCTCCGAGCTTCAACTTTAATGTCAACCTCGGCTGGAGATAGGATCTCTCCCGAGCTTCAACTTCGACGTCAACCTCGGTTGGAGATAAGATCTCATCCGAGCTTCAACTACAACTTCAATCTCGACTGGAGATAAGATCTCCCTCGAGCTTCAACTTCAACGTCAATCTTAACTAGAGATAAGATCTTCCTCGAGCTTCAAAGTCTACATCAATAGGAGAGAAGATTTTCTTCAACCTCGGTTGGAGATAAGATCTTCCACAAGCTTCTACCGCAACATCAACAAAAGACAAGATCTCCCTGGACCTTGGCTGGAGATGGGATCCTCCCGAGCCTCAACTTCAACGTCAACCTCGACTGAAGACAAGATTTCTTCCGAGCTTCAACTTCAACGTCAACCTTAGCTGGAGATAAGATTTCCTCTGAACTTCAACCTGAACTGGTGCAGAGCCCTGAAAAGAACTTTGACGGTCATTCTTTTTGTACTCCCTTTCTTCGAGTTTTGAACTCAGAAGTGGAAAGACTATTGTTGGGGATAAATTCTGCTCCCATCGAAGTCTAGCTTGGGACTTAGCCTAATGCAGTTGGTAATCATGGAAGAGCTTCAATCGAGAATTCTTCCTCAACGATCGAGCCCTAGCCGAACTCCTCAAACGATCGAACCCCAGTCGAACTCCTCAATGGTCGAGCCCCAGCCGAACTCCTCAGCGGTCAAGCCCCGACCGAACTACTCCAACGATCGAACCCCAACCAAACTTCTCAGCGGCCGAGCCCCAGCCAAACTCCCCCAACGGTCGAACTCCTCCTGAACTCCTTTCGAATCCCTCCTTCAGTCGGACTTCCACGGGAGCCGAACTTCCTCTGAATTTCTCCTTCAGTCGGGCTTCTACAGAAGCCGAACTCCTTCCGAGCTCCTCCTTCAGTCGAACTCCTATTGGAGTCAAACTCCTTTCGGATCCCTCCTTCAGTCGGACTCCTATAGGAGCCAAACTCCTTCCGTATCTCTCCTTCAGTCGGACTCCTATGGAAGCCGAACTTTTTCCTGGATCCCTTCTTCAGTCGGACGCCTATGAGAGCTGAACTCCTTCCAGATCCCTCATTCAGTAGGACTCCTACGGGAGCCGAACTCCTCTCGGCCTTCCAGATCCCTCATTCAGTAGGACTCCTACGGGAGCCGAACTCCTCTCGGATCTCTCCTTTAGTCGAACTTCTACAAGAGCCGAACTCCTCTTGGATTCCTTTTTCAATCGGATGCCTACGGGAGCCGAACTCCTTCCGAGCTTCTCCTCCAGTCGAACTTCTACAAGAGCCGAACTCCTTCAGGGCTCCTCCTTCAGTCAGATTTCTACAGGAGCCGAACTTCTTCTGAGCTTCTCCTTCAGTCGGACTTCTACAAGAGCCGAACTCTTTCCATATCTCTTCTTCAGTCAAATCTCTACAGAAGCCGAACTCCTTCTGCATCTCTCCTTCAATCGGATTTCCACATGAGCCGAACTCCTTCTGAGCTTCTCCTTCAGTCGGACTTCTATAGGAGCCGAACTCCTTCCGTATCTCTCCTTCAATCGAATCTCTACAGGAGCCGAACTCCTTCCGGACTCCTCCTTCAGCTAGCGTTCTTCCTGGATAATCTCCTCTAGCCGTATTCTCTTTGAGAGTCCAAATTTTTCTGAAATTGATATACGTCAAAGCTCTTCACCCCTCCATGCGGTCCCAAGTGACTCAATATCGGACGGCTGCGGTCGTCACTATCAGTCCGCTGCAGACGACAGCGATCCGCTACCAGACGGCGATGGCTGTCACCATCAATCTACTGTAGACGGCGCTACAGACGACGCCCCCCTCCGTGATAGACTCTACCAGGCCTCGAGCGGCCCACTACTAGGCGGCTGCAGCTGTCACTATCAATTTGCTAAAAGCTCCGTTTATAAAAAGGGACCCTCCAGATATATTTTTCTCTAAGCTCTCCTCTCTAAACTCTGCCGAACTCTTTCTTGAGTACTCCATTTCTGCTATCTAGAAGAGCTGACTCGATCATCGGAAGGTCTTATCGGAGCCACCACCACCGACTCCAGATGGGACTTTATTTTGTAAGTCATCGATGGTGACCTCATCTTTCTCGATTCCAGTTCGATCCGACGTCAATCAAATTCTGCACCAATAAAATTTTATAGTTACGTTCAAAGAGATAGCTACGCCAGGTGGCCTCCTCCTAAATCCTTTTCTGCTTATCAAAAAGAAAAAAAAGAGAGGGGGAGCAGACCAATAATGCCAATTCTGCCTGGTAATAAGTTTTTGTTACAAAAGAAAAATTTGTGTATAAAAAAAAAAAAAAAAAAAAAAATTGCAATCACAATAGTACGGCAAAAGTGCTACTAGCCCATCTGCTGGTCTACATCGAACCTAAGAGATTCTGCCCTTCTACCTCGTAATTTCATTCCACCCACACGCGCACAAAGAAGCAACAATCATATTTCGCCATGTAATTATTGGTTTAATTAATTTTTTGCAATTCAGTCCTCGCTATCATCACGACAACATCACAGAGACAACAATTGAGATTTGGGTCTCGATGCCACCTAAATCTAACATTAACAATTCATATTCATGTTTCATCATGCAATTCTTCTTAGTCGGTCTAATGAATCTTTCCCATTCCGTCCTCCATCATCAAGCCAACATCATGGAGATAGCTATGACAATAAAATCTAACATCAACAATTCCCATCCATGTTTCATCATGTAATTAGTCTTGGCTGGTCTAATGGATCTTTCCAAGTCAGTCCATCATCAAGGCAACATCATGGAGACAACTGACAGTAAAATCTAACATTAACAATTCATATCCATCTTTCATTATGTAACTATTCTTAGTCGGCATAATGAATCTTTCCGAGTCAGTCTTCCATCATCAAGGCAACATCATGGAGGCTACTACGACAGATTTTGGTCTAAATGCCATGTAAAAACGAACACTAACAGTTGATAGGGTATTTATCATTGACTAAACGAACATTAGCGGTTTGTAGTTAACTTTTGGTCCCGCAATTCTCGTACTGCACCATGCTAATTGGCCAGCAATCATGCTTTCAGCTGTTGATTTTTAGCTGGAGGCCCACAGGATAGCAATCCTTCACCTAATAGATGTGTGAAATTGCCATCTTATGGAGCAAATATTTAAATCCTTGATTCGAAATTGAGAATATCCACATTGTATCAACCGAGAAGATGGTTTACCTGCCCTAACCACACTTATCTCAACCAGTAGGATAGGTTCCTAGTTCCACTCTGGATGGTGGCATTGCCATCGTGTTGCTCAGAAAAAGAGAGTTGGAGGAAAAACAAGAAGCAATGAGCAGAATGGAAATTCCTATTGATTGCTTCGTCTTGCTATGATTGTTATGGAGTGAGCTTGGCCTACTAAGAAATCGATTTCGGAGTCAAGGCCGAGGCCTATATGAATAGGTCACGAAAAACATACCCAGGGCCTAATTTTGTGGGGAAAATGGCTAATATGAAAGAAAGCCAGATTACAATCTTATTTATGGTTCCAAACGAACAAGGTTAGCAATAGCTATGAGGCAAGCTTTTTGCGAGGTTTTTTTGGTTAATGTATTTGAAGTTTTTGATCGACTTAAACCATTAATAAGTTGTGAATTTCTATTTACATCTAATTCATAAGGTAAAGAGTCATCCTTGATACACTAAAGTTTTTTTTTTTTATTGAAAAAAAAAACGAGATGCCCATGCGCATCATGATTTTCTAGGCATAGAACTTCCGGTTGCCCGATAAAACTACTAAGAGAAACTCCAATTCTGAAATAAAAAGTGTTGTGCATATGATATATACTTAGTAAGGATTGGCTAAATATCATCTCATCTATTTGCATGTCTTCTCCAAATCAAATGGTATCAAGAATTAAAACTTTCGGTTTATTTTCTCTTCTATTTTTTATTTTATTAATTGAATTGTTATATATTTTAGAAAAGAAATATCAATAGATTAAGCCCCAAAGAAAGAAGCAGGGAAAAGATAGGAACAAAAGAAAAGGTGGGAAAAAAAGACGGATAACCTAATAAGTGTAATAGAAGATACAACCATGAAAATATTTTGTTGGGAAAAATGGGCTAAGAAATGACAATGCCGCAAATTCTTTTTCTCTTTCTATGCAATTAAATGGAATATCACCACAATTCAACAAGCAATAAGAATACAAATAAATTAATAGCTAAAATAATCAAGCAATTCATAAATAAAAGACACAATTTTAATGTGGAAAATCTTTCAATGTGAAAAGAAAAAACCAGGAAACTTGCTCCAATTAAAAACTTTTACTATTTGAGATAATATGATTACAATAGATCTTTCTAATTCAATTAGAGGCTATATAAAGATCGTCAAGATTGAATCTCAATTTTTACAACAATAATATTCATCATCAATAAGATAAATTTCAACAAAATAAAGGATAAATCTCACTAGATGCTTGAAATGCTCAATGAATAAGATCTTTCAAAGATCTAAATTGTTCGCATTATAGCTCTTAATATCAGAAATAACATACTAAAATTTGAATAAAATTAGGATAAAATAAATTATTTGATTATCTGATAAAGTAATATCCTTAGTTTACAAATTCTTTTTTCAACCACCCCTCCTGCTCTTTCTTTCTTCTTCCGCCATCACTGTTTTGTTGCCACCCTCCAAAAACAAGCCGAAAATGATGTACACCACTTCTTCTTTCTTTCATTTTTAAATTTTAAATGATGTAGGTCCCATATAAAGGAGGGACTACTACATACCAGATGATTTGAAAGAATGCGATGCCCAACTCAACAAAATAAAGAAGGAAATTTTGCTTTAATGTAATAGTGATATAAGATTGATAGGTAGCTAAGTTCTTAATTACTTCTTAAATATAAATTTCTGTGATCTTTTGTTCTTTTATTTTTCCCGTTGTTACTGCAATTTTTTGGAATTTGGTGATGCATCGTTACAAAATTCCCTTGTGCTTCATTATGGCATAGTTGCTTTAGATAATGGATTAGTTTTTTTAACCTAGGCATTGCTATCAAACTTAGGTATTTTATCTTTCCTTTTTAGGGTCTATTTGATTGGAGGTTTAGTGGATCCCATGTCTATTTTATTAAGAGAAAAATGTAAAACAAATACCACCAGGAAGATGGTATTTCTTTTTCCATGCTAGATTACTAAGTCAAAATAATCTAAAATTATCATTTCTCGATAAAAATGCCATCATATATATTATATTAATAATACCAATATATTATACTAATTTATAAACAAATTTTAATATAATGAATATATAATTAATATATTATAATTATATATTTATGTTAATTTATTTATTTTAATTATTTATATTAATAATTAATATATTAATTATAATATATTAATAAATATATTAGTCAATAGTATATTTTCACATAAAATTACCTCCGACTAAATGCAATAATCTTTGTTGGTGCTACTTTCAAAAGATATTTTTCCACCAATGAAGCATGCTAAACTTTATTTCCCCCGCAATAATTTTTATAGATAAATAATTTTCCACAATGGTCAAATTAATCCATAATCTAACATACTCCAACCAAACGAACCACGAGGGATATTATGCATTTTACCTTTGTTTATCATCATTGTCATATTGCAATGTGGTGGATTGGATATTGTTAAATGATGTTAGAGTTGAGATGCCAGCCATGGATTTTCACAAGTTAGATTGATTTTGTCTAGGAGATATCATCATATCATGGTAAGTACCACACATGCTTGTGCCAGCCTACGAAGTTTGCAAGTCTCTCATATGTGCCAATCAAATAATTTTTATTTTTGCTGATGCACCAATATGCAGTCTTTGGTAATTTGAAGGCAGACATATGCATGCAACCTATAAATTGATCTAATTCCGAAAATATGGCAAGCATGCCAACTAGTATAGTGGTTAAAGTCATCGAGTGTTGGTTTCAAGTTTAAAGTCTGGTTTTTGGCCGAGTTTGTTCTCATCTTAGTTCTGAAAAGGTCCTAAAGGATTGGCATATGAGCATGGGTTGCATCTAAAATTGCCCTTTTAAACTTGATATTGTCAATATTTGTTAGAATCATTGGCAAGATTTCATTTGAGAAGCAAGCACGAACACTGGCCATGGTGGTATGGATCATCAAGATTTTGTTCACTCGATTTGCATGAAGTTAGTTTGTGAGTGAATTAATTCGCAAAATTTCAAATCTAAAATAAAATCTCGTGGACAAACGCTACTAATTGGACTAAAAAATGGGACGGGTTCATGTGAGTTTCTTGAGCAAAATTGTAACGTGGCATCAACTGTTTCTTCAGCATAACACTACCAGTTCAACAAACTAGTAACATGGAGGGGACAAATATCATCTTATAAGCCGTCCCGTAACTTCACTCGTGCATACATCTCCACTAAACCTTCCCTCTGAAAATAACCATTCACATCGAGAGAATGCAAAAGTAACAAAATGTTAAATAAAATTTGGATAATCTTGAGGAATAAAAAATAGGAATGTCGACGCAATGTCATCATATAAAGAATGGTTTCTTCCGTAGGAAGTGATTAAGCCTACCCATATAATCAATAAGCACATCGGTTTCCACCATTAGTCATTAATTAATCTCCCACTTGCCTATAGAATAATAAGGGAGCAGCCTATAAATAGAACGCAAACTAGATCCCAGAGGTCATACATCTCTCAAGCTCTTAATTGGGAGTAGCAGAAGGAAATAAGAGGGACAATGAGGCCAATCTTTTCGTTATGCATCATCCTGATCTTGTCCTCCTGTACTCGGGACGTAGCGCCTCGTTTGGTGCAGCAGCAGCAGCAGGCGTCGGAAAACACCGCTGAAAGCCCCATGGCGAACGTGACAGCTGCGTCCATGGCAAGCACCGGACAAGAAGAGACGTCCGATGCTGCATACAATGAATCTAAGAGGCTGAGCCCTGGAGGACCGAACCCTCAGCACCACTCAATTTATCCCTCTTAAATCGTCTCGGTGAAAATTACTACCTGTAGTGCTATAAATATACCTGGTACTCGAGTCGAGTCTCTGCTGGTTGGTATCCATGTATGCGTTCTCTTTTGTCTGTGGTAAGTTGTGTTGCCTGTTCGCTGGTCTTTTTGTGTTTAAGACCAGTCTTTGTACTCTTGTTCACGGTGTTGTTGCGTCAACAGTTGGGTAATAACGTAGGGTTCATTTTGATTGAATCCTTTGTATCCCTTTCTATATATCGATAAGAGGGGAATCATGATCACTTTACGCCCAAAAAAAAAAAAAAAAAAAAGGTTGAGTACTTGGTGCTTCTAAATTTTTGAGAATATAACAGGTAGCTACCACCGCTCAGGTTTGGCTATGGGATCTCTTACCTACCAGAATAGATTTTTCCAAGTTCAGAGTATAAAATAATCAAATTTTCGGATGCATATATTCTATGTGTGTTTTTTATGGTCGGGGTTTATGGGAAGGCGAGAGGTTTTCTATACCCTCAGGATCTACGGGCACAGTTCATCATCGCACGTATGAGGCTCTTATGCTAACTGTGATGTAAGCTCACATGGATGCATGCAAGAATCTATCAAAATTCCCATGGTTCATTTGATTCATACAGTAGGTTCAGTAGACGGTGTATTATGTACTCTCTTGATCCAAGGGGAAGGAAAAAGATTTTTCTTAATCAATTCAATTCAAATATCTCAAAAAAACTCGAAAGAGATAGGAAAATATGAAAGTAGGATTTAATAATGAGATCTGCACTTACACAATTCGGATCGAATTTTTCTTTCTAATCCTAATAGATTTTTTTTTCTAAAATATACATAACCCATAGAAATTAACTCAAAAAAGCTAAAATTCTTTAGCTGGTAGATTTAAACTTCTATATCAAATCTATCTTCCATCGTTCTATCTGATTTATATATATATATATATATTAGAAGATACACCAAATCAAAGTCTTATTGAAAAAGAAAATTTTTGATTTAATTTATTTATTTTAAATCCTAAATGATAAAATTTAGACCTAATCGCCAGGGTGCCATGCTCTAACCGGTGTAGCATGTATGGATATCGAAAAATTATTCAATTTTATATGAAAAAAATCATCTCAATTGGATGTTATACGGTCAAATCTTAGTTTTCAAAAATTTGGCCTGCAATTCAATCAGCTTTCTGATGTGGTATCCAGTATTGTATCTAGCTCTACTCATGATGGCCAAAATGATTGAGATAAAATCTAAAAGTCCTTCTGAACCATGTCTACCAATAAACGTGTACAACAGTACCAAACTTTCAAATGGATATAATCAAAAATAGTATAAAGGACTTTTTTTTGTTTATTTTTGGTGTAACCGATGGTGCAGCAGTGTGAGACCATGTTGGCGTACAAGCATTGAAATACAGTACATAATTTTACATGCCGACGCATTCAGGGTACGTGTCATAGGATAAGTCTCACTTTCATGGTTTTAGTTATATCGGGTCGCTCGATGAAGAATCCATTCTAAAATTTGAACAGCACAAACCGAAAGGTTTACACATCTGAGTCTCTCGTGTGTATGACCACCGAGAATGTATGTGATGTGTCACTTCTCAGCATAATTTAGCTAGGATCCCATATAATTGGTTTATCATGCCCCAATGGCTGAGTTCTTGATTCAAAGCTAGCTAGTTCTTTTCGAGTTGCTACTTCACTATTTTTAGATCGATTTAAAATGTTAAAAAGGCTTGGAAATGTGAAGGCAATCCAACCAATGCGTTTGCTAGGTTCAGTTGATAATTTTTTTTGAGATCAACCACGCTCATATTTCATCACTGAAATGAGAAGGCATCATTTGATACTTAACATCTTAAACTATTCTTGATTCCTCTTGCCCAAAAAGGCTATTCTGCATTCCTTTCTCTCACTTATTTAGCATCCAAATTGACTAAAGTTGAGTAAAATGGAACTTTTCTTGGACAGTCATCTATCTTCCGTGCTCTTTGACTGAATTATCTCGATGATCCTTTTCTTAGTTACTGTTGGTGCAGAACCTAGTTGTCGCCGAATCCAACTGGAGCGGAGGAGGATGAGGTCACCGTCGAAAATCTGCAAAATAAAATTTTATCCGGAGCCGATGGGGGGTGGCTCCAGCAGGACCCTCCGCCGACCAAGTTAACTCTTCTGGCCAACAGATATGAAGTGCTCTGAAATGAGTTCGACAGAGTTTAGAGAAGGAGATGAGAGCTTAGAGCTTGGAGTTAGCATATCTGGAGGGTTCTTTTTATAGGCGGAGCTTGATGGTGACAGCTGCAACTGCCTGATAGCGGGCCACTCGAGGTCCGATGGAATCAGTCATAGAGGAAGGCACCGTCTGCAGCACTGCCTGCCATAAATTGATGATGACAGCCATCACCGCCTGATAGCGGATCGCTGTCGTCTGCAGCAGACTGATATCGATTGTTCGTTCAGATTTAATAGTCGTAGCTCTGAGAAAGCATGCATTGATTGGTGGACTTCGACATGTATCAATTCTAGAGGAGTTTGAACTCCTGGAGGAGTTTGGTCGAGGGAAAGCTTGAAAAAATTCGGCCGAAGGAGTGCGGAAGGAATTTGGCTCTCGTAGGCATTTGGCTGAAGAAGTGCGGCTAAGGCTCGGTCGCTGAGGAGTTCGGAAGGAGCTCGATCGCTAAGGAGTTCGGCCGACTGAAGGAGTTCAACTAAGATCCGTCCGCTGAAACTCTTCCGTGGCTATGATTGCATTAGGCTGAGCATCGAACTGGACTTCAACAGGAGCGGGGTTTATCCCCAATAATAGTCCCCCCACTTCCGAGTTCAAAACTCGAAGAAAGGGAGTGTAGAAAAAATGACTGTCGAAGTCCTCTTCTGAGCTCCGTGCTGGTTCAAGTTGAAGCTCGGGGGAGAGATCTCATCTTCAGCCAAAGTTGATATTGAAGTTGAAGCCTTAAGGAGATCTCATTTCCAGCCGAAGTTGAAGTAGATCTCATCTCCTATGGTCGAGGTCGGAGGTTGAGCTCCTCGGAGGCAATATTGTCTCCAACAGCCGAGGCTGACTCGGGGGAGATCTCCTCTTCTGCAGTCGAGATTAATATGGGCGCTCAAAAGAGATTTGATCTCTGACCGAGGTTGACACGGTCACTTGGAAGAGATCTTATCTCTGGGCGAGGTTGTCTCTGATCTTATCTCTGCACAAGGTTGTCTCGATCGCTTGGAAGAGATCTTATCTCTAGCCGAGGTTGGCTCGGGCGCTCGAGGGAGATCTTATCTTCTGCAGTCAAGATCGGCCTGGACCCTCGAGGGAGATCTTATCTCCTGCGGTCGAGGTTGTTGCGGACGCTCGAGGGAGATCCTATCTCCTGCAGTCGAGGTCGGCCTGGATGCTCGAGGGAGATCTTATCTCCTGCAGTCGAGATTGTTGCAGATGCTCGAGGAAGATCCTATCTTCTGCAGCCGAGGTCGGCCCCGGACGCTCAGGGGAGATCTTATCTCCTGCAGCCGAGGTTGCCTCGGATGAGATCTTATCTCCTACAACCGAGGTTATTGCGGGCACTCGAAAAAGATCTTATCTCCTGCAGTCGAGGTCGGCCTAGACGCTTGGAAAAGATCTTATCTCCTACAGCTAAGGTTGATGCGGGCGCTCGGGGGAGATCTTATCTCCTGCAGTCGAGGTTGGCTCGGACCCTCGGAAGAGATCTTATCTCCTGCGGCCGAGGTTGCCTCGAAGGAGATCTTATCTCCTACGGTCGAGGTTGTTTGCGGACGCTCGGAGGAGATCTTATCTCCTACAGCCGAAGTCGACCCGAACCCTCGGGGGAGATCTTATTTTCTACGGTCAAGGTTGCCTCGCGGGTGATCTTATCTCCTACAGTCGAGGTTGTTGTGAGTGCTCGAAAGAGATCTTATCTTCTACAGCCGAGGTTGGTCCGAACGCTCGGGAGAGATCTTATCTCCTGCGGTCGAGGTTGTTGCGGACGCTCGGGAAACATCTTATCTCCTACAGCCAAGGTCGGTCCGGACCGTCAGGAGAGATCTTATCTCCTACGGTCGATGTTGATGCGGACGCTTGGGGAAGATCTTATCTCCTACAGTCGAGGTTGGCCCAAACCCTCGGAGGAGATCTTATTCCTACGGTCGAGGTTGTTGCGGGCACTCGGGGGAGATCTTATCTCCTACAGCCGAGGTTGCCTTGGGGGAGATCTTATCTCCTGCGGCCGATTGTTGCGGACGCTCAGGGAAGATTTTATCTCCTACAGTCAAGGTCGGCCCCGAACGCTCGGGGGAGATCTTATCTCCTGTAGCCAAGGTTGATGCGGATGCTCGAGGGAGATCTTATCTCCTACAACCGAGGTTGGCCCGGACCCTCAAGAAAAATCTTATCTCCTGCGGCTGAGGTTGTTGCGGACGCTCGAAGAAGATTTTGTCTCCTGCAGTCAAGGTCGGCCCGGATGCTCGGGGTAGATCTTATCTCCTGCAGTCGAGGTTGATGCAGACGCTCGGAAGAGATCTTATCTCCTACAGCCAAGGTTAGCCCAGACCCTTGGGGAGATCTTATCTTCTGCGGTTGAGGTTGCCTCGAGGAAGATCTTATCTCCTGCGATCGAGGTTGTTGGGATGCTCGGGGAGATCTTATCTCCTGCAGTCGAGGTCGGCCCAAACCCTTGGGGGAGATCTTATCTCTACGGCCGAGGTTGATACGGACGCTCGGAGGAGATCTTATCTCCTGCAGCCGAGGTTGGCCCAGACCCTCGGGGGAGACCTTATCTCCTGCAGCCGAGGTTGAAGGTCTTTGACCTGCTCGTGTTAGGACAAGGCTCTCCTCCTGTTCCTAACATGATAACTATTGACTGTTTCTTTTTCGTCATCACATAATTTTTGCAATCAAAAATAATATTATTGAAATGGAAGAACTTTACCGAAGGAAAGTTACTGGCAGCATATCCCCGAATTTTCTATGCTTCAGGGGCATGGGGGCGTTGTTCCTTCGAGTTTCCTTGGGCGATAAGTCCTCTATCTCATGTTGGCCTTCTCAATTCGGAGCAAGTTTCTCTTGGCTTTGACGCTGGGAGGCGATCGATCTCTTTGTCATTCCTTCCTCATTGGTGGTTCTAGCTCCTGGGGGGGAGGACTTCTTCGAGCCTTTGCATTGGGGCTTTCACGCTCTCAGGCCCGAGGGGGAGTTCGGACTTGCCTACGCCCAGAAGGAGTCCAGGAACACGGTCGATCGAGCTTCACTCAACTTTCCTTCATCGTCTTTGGCCCTGAAGGCTTCTTCAGTCCGGGCATAATCTTCGACCCGAGCTAGTAGATCGGGGAAGCCCTTGGGATACTTCTTCTCTAGGAAGAACAGCAAGTCATGCTTCTGAAAGCCGTCCTTGAGCGCGGCCATCGCAACGGACTGGTCCAGATCCTAGATCTTCAATGCCATGACGTTAAATCGGATGACATAAGTTTAGATGGATTTCTTCCGCTTCTGCTTGACATTCATCAGAAAATCCAAACTTCGGCGTGGACGTCGGCTGCTGATGAAGTGGACCACGAACTGATGGCTCATCTGATCAAAAGAGAAAATTATATCCGACTTCAATATCGAGTACCAGTTTCTAGCTACTTTCTTTAAGATAGATGGAAAAGCTCGGCACAGTATGACGTCTGAAGTATCGTGGAGTAGTATCATAGTTTGGAAGGCCTCTAGATGATCAATTGGATCAGAAGTTCCATCGTAGCTTTCGAATTGAGGAAGCTCAAAGATCGGCGGGACAGGCTCTTACATAATTCGAAGGAAGAAAGGAGGATCGATGCGGACGTCGGCATGATGAGTCGGGGTGATGTGACCAAGCTCTTCAATCCACCGGTCCATCTCCCGCAGTCTGTGATCGAGGGCGTCGTCTTGGTTGCAGATCTTGGGAGACTTCTAACTACAAATGAAAAATATCTCCCCCATAGGAGAACCCTAATCCGAACATGGATCCTCGACCTTCTATTTCTCCTTTCTAGGGGCGATGGGTACGTCGGTCTGAGTACTCTTTCTTGGGGTTGGTTTTCGATATCCTGATAGCGGGTTTCTTAGTGAAGTCACCGTCAAAGACTGCTGCATGGCCTGTATTGCCTCCGTAAAGTCATGAATTTGCTAGACAAGCAGGTTGAACTGCTCCACATCTACCGTGGGTACAGATGGAACCTAAGTTGCCGGGGCTGAAGCAAGAGCAGATAGATCTAGACGGGATCGAGTCGTAGAGGCCGTCGATCGTCGAGTCGAAGCTCTTCTTGGGGTCATTTTCTCTTGAAAAAGAATTCTGAAGAGGAAGAAGAGAGATCTCTGGAGAGAGATCGTCGCTAAGTACTCATTTAAGAATAAGAAGGCCTCAAGAACACCTCAAGAATAGATGCGCCCTTCTTTCAATGCCAAATCTGTTGGTGCAAAATCTGGTTATCGTCGGATCTACCTAGAGCAGAGGAGGACGAGGTCACCATCGAGGATCTGTAAAATAAAGTTTCGTCTGAAGCCGGTGGGGGGTGGCTCCTGCAGGACCCTCCGACAATCAAGTTAGCTCTTCTGGCCATCAGATATGGAGTGCTCTAGAATGAGTTCAATAAAGTTTAGAGAAGGAGATGAGAGCTTAGAGCTTAGAGTTAGCATATCTGGAGGATCCTTTTTATAGGCGGAGCTTAATGGTGATAGCTACAGCTGCCTGATAGCGGGCCGCTCGAGATCCGATGGGATCAATTACGGAGGAAGGTGCCGTCTGCAGCGCCGCCTGCCACAGATTGATGGTGACAGTCATCGCAGTATGGTAGCGGATCGCTGTCGTCTGTAGCGGACTGATAGCGACCATTCGTTCAGATTTAATAGCTGTGGCTTTGAGAAAACAGGCATCGATTGGTGGACTTCGGCATGTATCAATTTCAGAGGAGTTCGACCGAGGAGAAGCTCGGAAGGAGTTCGACTGGAGGAGTACGGAGGGAGTTCGGCTTTCGTAAGCGTCTGGCTGAAGAAGTGCGGCTAAGGCTCAATCGCTGGAGAGTTCGGAAGGAGCTCGGCCGCTGAGGAGTTTAGCCGGCTGAAGGAGTTCGGCTAAGATCCATCCGCTGAAGCTCTTCCATGACTACCGGTTGCATTAGGCTGAGCATCAAACTAGACTTCGACGGGAGCAGGATTTATCCCCAACAGTTACTAAACTAGAAAATGAGCATAGCCATCTCTATTTCTTTTGGGTGAAACATGGCCATCTATTTAGCTAGCTTTCTAACTATTAATTTGATATTCAACTATATATCTTTGCTCAGGCCACTTATAGCCAAAGTCGTTGCAACTGCTAACTGTACCTATATTCTTTCGGGTACTTCACCTATTTGGACTGGCACTAATATATTGTTCTAGATCTCTAATAGTCTGTTCACTCGCAACAAACTGGGAACTTTCCGTTGCTAAATTTTAGGGTTCCACTTAAACCATACATATATAGCCTCACAGTTTCTGCTAATTTATTAACTCCATGATGAGATAATTACAGCTTCAATTTGATCCATTCTCCCAAAGGTGGACCGAGTGTTTTCTGACGACGATCCGGTTGAAAAATGTTTTCTAAGAACAGCGTTGGCTTGATCATATTTGTAACTGAAAAATAGCTAGGAAATGTGAAGTGGAGATGGTCTCGGAATGATGGGTTCATCGTGCATGGATGGGATCTACTCTAACGGTTGACGGACAAAAATTAGGACTCAAAAATAGAAACTAGTTGCTTTGTGTTATACATGAAGGGGGGAGAGGTAGGAGGGAGATTTGCATAAGAGGATACTGGATAGATCTTGAAAACGTCTCAATGGTGGAGTTGCTTGGAAGTGGAGTCCTAACCCAAAGCATTTGCATTATAATAGTAGAGATGATATTTTTTTTTTCCACCACTCCTTTTTTTAATAAATTTTCCACCAATAATTTTTTTCACTCCATTGGACGTGAACTCATATTTCTCAGTTTGCAGACATGCATTCGTGACGGTACTAATTATCGCAGCTATTCATATGGCAAGGATCAGAGATTACTGAAGAGGACTTGGTTCCGATGGAATTTATATAAAGTCCTACCGGACGATGTGGTGGCTACAGTGCGGATCCACTAGATTTAGGTGACGAAACCAAAAATTTGGTACCCAAGTTCGGTGGATCTACTTGGTAGAACTTAGGCCTTGATGTGACCTGTGACGTACTAGCTAGTGACGAATTTTGTACTGCTGATTCATATAAATACTCGTGCGGATCCTCTTTCTTTTGTGTATTCACTAATCTCACTTGAGTTTAGTGCCCATATTACTGCAACTTCAATTCCCACATTGGAACTATGGTTGCTCGATGATTTTTATACGAGGTCTGAGGCCACTCGACTGTTTGCAGAAGTCGCACTTAGAGCTCTCGTGGAAGGTCGATCCCATACGGTTCAAGAAATCAATGACCGAATTCCAACTGGAGTGAGTCCCTCTTTTATCCTTGGAGATCTTTGGTATGTTGCAATGCTGATGGGCAAGGAGGATGGGAGACCGATTGCTGCATTGCTCCTCAACCAAAAGGATGCTGTCCAAATCCAAAAATGATGATCTTATGCGTGCATCTTATTTGATAATCATTCATGATAGCTATCGAGTATTGTATGATACTTTACGATGTAAACAACGCATGATAAAAGATCCTGAATCCGTTATATCATCCTTAAATGTTGTACGATTCAATAAGTAGAATTCATCCATCATACTTAAGAAGAAATCGGTAATTCTCTGATAATTTTTCTAAAAAAGAGTTATGATATTCATGAAGCAAGAAAAGATAAATGATAATAAAACAAGAAAAGATAAATGATAACAAAGCATTTAACATCATTTTTATTTTTAATAGTTTTAGAATTATGAAATAGAACTTTTATTATTTTAATAATTTTAAAAGTATAAATACATTTAGCTTAATCGATTATCTTAAAAATATAAATATAGTAACAGTGGTCGAATTGGCAATAATAATGATGGCGGCAACATTGGTGGTGGAGATGACAACAATAACAACCGTAGAGAAGAGGCATAGAGGGGATAATTGATAATGCAATAAAAGTAATGATGATAAAAGCAATACTATGATGGAGGGGCTAGCTCGATGATGGTGGTTATGATGGCAACGATGTAATGAAAACATCGATATTGATGACAACTATGGCATGATAGGTGAACAATGACTATGACGATAGCAAAGATAGCATTGTAGATGAGATGCTGTTTGTTGTACCGAAAATATAAATTTTTATTTTTTAACTATGAAAAGTAAGAATTTTTTTTACTTTTATTTTTTTTCTAAAAATAATCTTAAAGATTTTAAAAATTAAAAATAAAATAATAATATTAAATATATTTTTAATCTTGATTTTTGTAATAATTCATCCAAGACTTGTATCGAGAAATTCAAAGAGTGTGACCGTTGAGGTAATGCAGTATGCTCTAGCATGGCGCAGGTACCGGGAGGGTCGCACTCTCGTAGTTTAAAACCATGATACTTCCAAGCAACCAAGGGACACCTCTTGGAGGGGATTGTTGAGTAGTTCTCGTCAGTCTTGCATGGCACCAAGGGTCACCCCTTGGAAGGGTGGGAGCATGCATCCTGGTGCCTCTGTGGCCACAAGTCACTCAAATGTTCTTTAATGCAAGGCTGAACCTAACAGATTACCGTACACTCTTTTGGCTTCTGACGTCCAACCAGACTATGGAGCATCAACTTTGAAACCCAATGCAGTTCTAGATATGTGCACATTGATCTTTTTCTTTGATGGCCAAACCAATGCTAATTTATTCTTTCTAAAAGGCTGCAGATGATCCAACTAACCTTCCATGCCAACAGAGTCCATTGCATGCTCTATGGATCAATGGCAACATTACTCAACCTCACAAAGGAAACAACAAGGTAGTCAATATAACTCAATCATCGTCATTTACTAAGCTATATCTAGAATTTGAACCGTTAACCCCTTTCAAGGACAAGTCCTCTAGGGAGAAATGTCAACCAAATCAACAAGATCATAATTAATCATTAGAAAGTAGAAAACATTTGGGAAAGCATTTTATCATCTAGGGTGAAGTCGATGGAGCTTTTTACCATAAAAAGAGCAATACTTTGTATTGGAATTCAAGACACTGCAACAAGCACACCATTGGTTGAGTGATCAATATAGGGACATTTATTCTATATAATGGCGTAATCCGCTAGCCTTGTTGTGGGCTCAGGTAAGGTTAAATCAATTATTTAGTTGAACGTAAGCCATTAAGACTCATATGCATCTCTGCCCTCCATGCACGGTATTCTCTTTTGTTTTGTTAGCAACAGGGTTCTCACATGAGTAGTACTGGAAGCTTGTTGCGTCTTTTTCTTCTTCTTCTTCTTCTTCTTTCTTTCTTTTTTTTTTTTCTTTTCTTGGGACAGGAGATGTTCCATGCTGCTAAAATTACTAGCAGGTCCAACCAAATCACCGTAGGCCATGCCATGCCCATGCGTGTTCGCTTGGGCTAACATCTTTTGCAGCAGAACGTTACGCTAGCCTACTCGAGGTGCACCTAAAAGCATTCGACCTAAGTTCTGACCCATGAGGAGCCAATGAGATGAGCAGATCCACGTATACTTCAGCATCACTTAATCCATAATGAACCATAAATTAATGCTCAAACATGTATCTCTAGATCAAGTTGAACTCCAAAATAGGTACAACCATAAAGAGACTTCATACCGGCATTGTAAACAGGCACATATTTCAAATGCCAAAGTTGATGAATCTGGTTATTGAGATATAATCTGTCGTCTTTTGGCTTAGAATTCCCCTATGGTTGCTTGGTACATGGATCCAAATACGTCCTTTCGATCATCATTTCCATCAGAAAGCACTCTAGCACAAGAGGATAAAAATATGGTGGCCACGGCTCTTCTGAAACTAATGAGTGTTACGGTCATCATCCACATTAAATTAAGTGATAATACTTCGGATCATCTAAGGTCATTTGGCTTTGCAGATATTCCGTGAGCTCGAAAGGGATGGATAGGGATACCGTCAATGGGCGTGGCGACTCGATTCAACCTTGCACAAACCTGTGGCTTTTCGGTGGTAGATGCTCTTCGGATAAGTGGATTCTGGGCTGGGGAGGTCTTGGATGACGTCCGAGAAACGTCCAAACAAAGCCAGTGAGGCACTGAGTAGATGGTCAACTGCAAAATGTTTTCTTCTCGTGAAGGCATTTGTCACAAAGGAAAGTGAGAGCTCTTTCTTCGTAGGATTAACTCGCCCTGGATTTAGAGATATTCCTTTCTAAAGTATGGAGGCACATTCATGATAATGATGTCGTGGCCATTAATGTCAAACACCCAGAAACTCAGGAGGTGCTTAGTTGGAAAGAATAAAAGTCCAAAATTGAAATGAGAATGGATGACTCACGTTTCAACCATTTGATTGGAGCGAATTCTATTCTAATTTCGATTCTAAAGTAGAATAGAAATATCCCAATCTATCTAATACTCAAACTTCATTCTCTTCTATAGATTCTGATTTCGATTTCAATCATGAACCAAACACTTTGAAAGATTAGATCATTCCGATTTCAATTCTAATCCATTTTGATTTTTATTTTGATTCCAATTTCGATCATGAATCAAATATCCTCTCAGAGAAGTGGTAGAACTCATTTACTTCATGAATAAGAAAAATTAATCCTTTTTTTCAAAATTTAAATATAGTCACCTCATGGCCCGGGGATCTGCATAGAACACTGTTATTTTTAAGACTAATGGGGCCTTTGTGTTAAAATTCATGGCATGAATTATCTTTTTGGGGACAAAGTACTTTGCCTTCGTCACGGTCACTAAACACCACTAGAAATGAAGGAAATGCCGCAGATGTTAGCTCTATTAGGTCAACCAGCAATGGTGGATTGTCTTCGGTCCAAAAAGCTTCAATCTGGTTGGTACTCGTCATAATCGCGAAATGATTGGCAACCTGATTTGCCTCTTTTAGGATATGGATGGTGGAAAACGACCAGCGTGAAGGACTCCTTTGGATATTCCTTAAAGCTGTGGGTGAAGAGAAATGTCCTTTCTATTTATCCAAGTAACCCCAGTTGCCGAATCCCATTCTAGTACAATTTTACGGTGTGAAATCCGTCCAATGCTAGTTGAAGGCCACACCATGCAGCATGTAAGCAATGGAACGGATGGTGCACGTGAAACCTGCCCATGATGGTTCCTGATAACAATTCCAACGCTAGCTGAGTTGGGCCGCACCGGATCCATCAAATATTTTTTTAAAAATAATTCTATTGAAATATCCAGCCATTGTTGAACAGAGGCCGCCTTGTGGGCAATTTGGCATGTTAGCCCATTTGCGTCCCCGCCCCTTACCACTTACAAGCATACCCACACACACACACAAAATAAGAAATACTTGCTCATCATGAATGATGATTAGCTCATACACGAGATTAAAAGATAAAAAATTTTGGATGTTGAATTTTTTTTCTTCCGATCCCATGCATAAGCCAATAGAACCTCACCATTCATAATGAGTAAAAAATTTCTCCACACAAAATAAATGTTGTCGTAGCCCATAGACGTGCCCGTATACAAGAGTTGAATAAGTGATCGCAGATGAGCCTATAAGACGGGCTCAGACCTACAATGATGCTCGATTGTATTGCCCCTCGGCAAAGTTTAAACAAAAATCTTACGTGCACTGCAGACGGTGTAGCCTACATGCACCATCCACGATGATTGGCTCACGCGCGGGATCAAATTTTTTTTTTTTTTTCGGATACTATTCTCCAGCTCCATACATGAGCCAATCACCACTAGCGGTGCATGTGAGGCTGCACCGTCCGAGGTGCGTGCAAAGAATTTCCCAAGTTTAATATGCTCTAGGCCTAGTTTTGTGAGCCGATCAATTAACCTCACGGTAAAAGGCTCAGGTAGCTTTTGTTCGAGCAAGCTCAGAGACCTAAACCCTTGACCCGAGGCCGAAACCGAGCCTCAGCCAGGTCCAGCCCATTAAAACCCCGAGGACTTTAGAAGGCCCACAATTGTTTCTATCATTATATTAGATTAATTAAGGAACATTCTCCCAGAGCATACCGAGTTCCAACCTTTGGAAAAGAAGACAGACGCTGAGACACACTATCTGCCTTCTAGCTCTAACCAGAGATGCGATAATAAGAACTAGCAACTGCTAGTTCGACTTATAAAAAAAAAACCGATACAGGATACCAAGTCTGCAACTATGGACTTGTTTGCTTGATGGGCTGATGCGTATCTTGAAAAAACTGGCCACGGATAGAATAGGACGATTGTGATCGTAGTAGCTCCAAGAGAAACAAACGATTGCACACAAAGAAACCAGTGGAGGAAGTCACAATAACCGCCTGCTGCACTGGATTTTCTCTGCAGGCGCGGACCAGTGGGAACAAAGGAAGCATCGCCTAAACAACCTGCGCGCATTACCAAGATAATAAAAACTTACCCAAGGATTCTAGACGCTAGCTCTCCAGCTCCCGTTGATTCTCTCTCCCATTAGATATGGATGTTAACTTGATGACTGGATGATAACTTGATAACACCTTGTCCTCCTGCCAACTATTAATTCCTCGGGCACTCTATGCGAGAGAGAGAGAGAGAGAGAGATGCAAGCTTGGAGATGAGGTTGAATTCAGTTAATTGATTGATCCTCTTTTGGTTAAAAGGGCATACAGTGCTTCCAAATTAAACAATATCAATCCAATCTTAAAACCACACCTGCAATCAGCAATAGATAGGTAGTTTGGAGACTCAGAAAATAAAGAAAAATTACGGCAGCAGACTGCAAGAGAAAATACTTCCCACCGGGCATAAGAATAGAAAGCATCAATCCCTAGCAACTGAATCAACTGCAGAACCACTACAGCTTCCATCCGAAAGAGATGTTGCACTAACAATAAGACGGGGCCCCAAGGCTACTTAGTAGCCAGCAGCCCATACCGATGTAAAAGGTTTTTCTTCGGCCAAGATGACAAGCACGGCTAACGTCACCGTCATTATGGTGAAGAAATTCAATTGCTGAAAGATTTGAGGGGATCACTTTGGTCAATGTCACAATAGAGTGGTAGTTAATTGTACTTAAAGATGGTAATACCAAGTGAAACGTAGTGAAAGAGTTGAGCCGCATTGTCTCATTTGCATGCATCCATCCTATCACCTTGAGTCCATGCTTCATGCATAATAGACAAATGATTATTCGAAGGAATATTGGCTTGACTATTCCAATAATTTTAAAAATTTAACATTAATAAAATCCAATAATTTAATTTAAAAAGCTATTAATAAAATCCATGCCTATCGAAGACGCTAGCTTCCCTTGCTGGTAAAGTCTTTAGTGGTTGTAGTAGAGATCTAAGTTCAAAGCTTCATATATGATTCGAATAGGCTGCCCTCAGGTTGAGCCCATTACTTTGTGGATAGCTTATGAAAAAAAAAAAAAACGAAAATGGAGGGATCTAGATATATAAAAGATCACAGGTGTTTCGAAATCTCTCTCTCTCTCTCTCTCTCTCTCTCTCTCTCTCTCTCTCTCTCTCTCTCTCTCTCTCTCTCTCTCTTTTCTTTTTTTCTTTTTTTTTTTCTTTTTTTTTTTCTGAGGTGGCTAACGTGGTATCATTTCTAAACTTGAATAGGTCCTTTTCCTAACAGTTCCCAGCACGATTAATTGGCACCTTACTCCCCAAGGGCTTGCCCTTCAGGATTCACAGTTAAAATTCTGAGTGTTGGTTTTGGAAAAAAAAAAAAAAGAATGGAGACTCGTTTGAGTACCTTGGCTTGCGGAGATTCAATTGCTTTTATAATTTTTATCAATCCATGCTAATTTGGGTCCACCCTAGCTACTCGGTTTATAGTCTAGGAATCAAGTAAATTCAAACAAGCAACAAAATCAACATCACCACTCATTAGGAATCTTTTTTTTTTTTTTTTGAAAAAAAAGAAATAACGTTTTGTAAATATTTGATTATAAGGTCCAAATCCACTTGACATACGGGAAGTTATCCTACTGATCAAAGCAACTCGCTAAAGTCAGCAAATGAGTATCTTTTTGGGCACTAGGTATTGCATATATCCGTAATTAAATATATACCAGTACTTTGCATATGTGAACTGTTGATTGGAAAATTAGAAAAGAAGAGGATAGATGTATGTAGTTTTCGAGGGATTTTTTTTTTATAATAAATATGCTAAAAAAAAAAAGGCTGCACAGCTGGAAAAGCCATTGAAAATAAATAAATAAATAGAGTTGACGGTGATTTTTTAAAAGACAAATGCCTATGATAGCCATAGTTGCTTTGTCATAATGATCCATGTAATTATTTAGCATATGTCAAAAAAAAAAAAAAAAAAAACTGATTATATTTCCTCATAAATTAATGCAACTAGATATTGGCACTTGGGTCAAAGGAGCTCACGATAACAAGTGATGAAAAATACAACAAATAATATTATTCAACAATGCTAGCATATATATATATTTCACTTGTTAATGTGGAAAGTTATTAATGCTTTATTGTATTTCAAGGAAAAATCTAGTGTTCATCGTATGGTTGTTCATAAAATGCCAATGCAAAATTGACAGGAAAGATGACTAACAAAAGCATTATAACTAGAATGGATTGGGTGCAACTTTCAAGCAATATACTAAGCTTTCAGGTTAAGTAACGTAAATGATTTGATCATGTCACCTATTATATTGAATGTTCTACAAGCCTGACAACCCAAGACTTCTCAACAAAATGTTTGTGATAAACTTCTATAACCCAGTATGGCATGCAAACATCGGACAATACTTGGGCAATCATGAAAATAACAAAACTCTATCTAAGTTGCTTTTATTATTGTATTTAATTAAGAGGCTGGGTGTACACGCAAGTGGCAAAGCAAATCAAGCCAGTCATGGGATCTAAAAGTCAATTCACCTCTCGACGACATAGCGTTGGTCCACTCATTATAGTTTATTAGTTTTGCAAATGACTTTTTAAAATCATTGGAGAGCAATCTTCAGGACTAAAATTTCAAAAACAGCAGCAATATTTGCAGCAAGACATTAGAGGTTCTGATAATTTATTAGTGAAGTGTTGGATACTTGAAAATTATTCCCCCAAAATCTTTAAATTTTGGTCAGTGGTGAAAAAAATATTCATTAGAGTTTTCTTTAAATTTTGTTCTTTAAAATCATTGAGCCACCAAGTGAACTAAACAAATTATTTTTGGTGAAGTACCGCTGCTGATAGCCAAAATCTTCCATGCTCTTCACCTTCTATTATTCTAATACTAATAGTTCCAAAGATAATGATTGTTGTGATATTTTTCCTATCATGCAAGGATTAGTTCTTTCTTTTTTCTCTTTTGATGAAAAATATGATAATGATATAATAAGGATTAGTTTACCATCCCTTAACCTTGCACTGTTATAGCCTATGCATGTAACAAGTTAGGGTGCATTTGGTTAACCACCAATAATATATATATATATATATATATATTATTTTTTTAATTTTTAAAAAATAAAAATCAAAAAATATATTTGGTAATACTATAAAAAGTAAAAAGTAAAAATCAAAAAAATTAAAATAATTGCTTTATATGCAAAGTAAATTTTTTTTGCTTTTTGTTCTGCATATAATTGCCTTTTGCTTTATAGCAACGTAATTACCAAACATACTTTTTATTTTTTTACTTTTACTCAATAGCAAAAATTTTAAAAAAAATTAAATTTAAAAATTAAAAATAAAAAAGTATAATCGAATGCATCCTTAGTATCAGATTTTCTATTATATGCATAATATGAGCGCCATGAGTACATAAACATACTTGCAACTCCATTGGTCGCCATACTTATTCTAGACTTGTTCCTGGCCACTCCCTCAAGCTTGCAACTTTTTGTATGGCCTTAGGCCAAGATTTTAGGTCAAGCAGATCAGGGAGCCCAAAAAATAAGCTTGCTAATGAAATAGGCTACATGGAGCTTGGGACTTGAAACTCAATCAAGCTTGACCCAACTTGAAATTCTTTTAATTTAGATTTTCATGATCAAATCCTAGATTTTGTTGATAAACTTAATGGAAGAAGATCTAGAATCCCAAGGCACCTAATTTAAGTTATTGAATATCAAAATTGGTATTAAAAATATTTAGTTACTCATATTTCAAGTATTTTAAAATATTTTTTAGAAATTAAGAAAAATAATCAAGAAGTTTGAGGTCTAAGCCTAAAACTTGAGTAAATGCAAAACCCAGCACAACCAAGCATATCAATAGGTTAACCTTTGGGCAAAGCCTAGCACATCGATAGGTTTAAATGCACAACAAAATTATAATCAAGAGATGAAAATGAACAACTATGCAAGATCGCCTTTTCTTCATCCCTTATGACTTCGTAGGAAATAATTCTTGATTTACTCAATAGTACTGATGTGAAGAATATCCCAATTGACCTCAGTTGAAATCGAAGATAATTTGAGTCAGCAAAGTTAATACTACCATCTCGTCCATGATCAACCTGAGGCCACAAGTGTATTAGCCCAAGATACTCAGCGGCAAATACATCTACAATCAATATCCGATTGTTATGATGCATGTAGCATGTCTAAAACCATCGGACGACAACTCACCTTGGTTGCCTACCAACTATTGTGCATGATCATAGTGCACGATCATCATAGGAATGGCCATTAAATTCACCTATAAGTAGAGAAAGATAAAACATGCTCAAGTAAGTCTCAAGCCTCTCCACACTAGTTTCACTACTTTATTTCACTATTCTCAAATTCCTTGTCCAACTTAAACATATCAGAAGATCCCTACGATAGTATTTGATGATTCAAATGAGATCACCATGATAATTTAAGATCACCAATGATCCGAATAATGTGGTGATCTGATCATCAATGATCTAAGATCATAATGTTTGGTAGGCCATGGACCAGTGATTAAAAATCCTCAGATATCCATAAGTAACCTATTTAGTATTCTATGAGAATCCAAGATCACTAATTATATAATCTCAAAACTATCCAAAATATATTTTATAAAAATATATTTATCAATCATATATAATAAATTACAAAAAATATTACTTATTGAAGGATTTCTTAGAAAATCTAATATCCTAGTATATGCTGAAATTTAAAATTTTAGATTTAGCAGCAAAAAAATTTTAGATTTGATTATGCACGCAACAAATCTAATTTATTGCCATCCTATGATCTATCACATGCAAGATTAAGATGTTGAAAATAAATCAGGTTTAAGATTAGAATTTATACCAAGTAGTAGAACATTACAATCTGATTACTGTGGTAATCTGGTAAGATTTCTATAAAGCCGCACATACATCAGACCTCCACGAGTATCCACGCAAAGCTCTCGATATGAATAGAGACGTGCGTCTTCACTAGGATGCTAGTTCTCTTATAAAAAATGTCTCTTGATGGTAGATTTGAATTTTTCTTAAATCTCTCAAAGTTTTTGGAGAAGAAAAGGAGTAGGAGGAAAAAAGGATGGAGAAAGAAGAACCCTTCTTCTTCCTTTTCTCTCAAAACAAAAGCCCATAAGAGAGGAAGACCTCTCTTATTTTCTCACACACCAAGGAGAAGAAAACCCCATGCCCCTTTCTCTAATTTTTACAGTAAAATCTCTGATTTTTCTCATGCCTAAAATTCCTTAAAAGTGGCATCTCAAAAAGGGTCTTGACTAGGTCAAAGACCTAGTAGTAATAGGAATCCTAGGGGGCGTACAGATGCCTCCCTATTTCTTTGGCATGAGAAAGGTGGGGCGTGGACGTGGCCCTTTCTTGACGAGAGATTTCATGCAAAAAAAATGAGAGAGAGGGGGTGGCTTTATAGTAGTTAGCCGTGGGGTTATTGGTGCATGAAATAAGAATTGGTCAAACTAGAACTTCTTGATTTTGTTCAAATTCTAGCTAATTCTTGAACCAATTCTAATCAAATTAGAAATTAGTTATAATCAATTAAGTAATTAAGTCTTAGCCTAGAATCCAATTAGGCTCTACTCTAATTAGAAAATTAGTTAGATTAAAATCTCATCAAACTAGGAATTGATTTCTTGGATAATTAGATTTTCACATGATTCAATAGGGTTTGATCTAATCAAATCTATTATCTAATAGGGCTTTAAACTATCAAATTAAATTGAATGTAATTCAATTAGATTTGATTTAAATTCTTTGGTTCAATTAAATTGAGCCCTATTACAATTCAATTGCAACAAAATCCTCCTATAACTTACTAACTCTTAGTAAGTTTGTTAATTGCAATAATTTCATTAGTTTAATCATCAATCTTATTGATAATTAAATTCATACGTGATTCATAATCGCTAATCAACCATCTGTTCAGTCAAGAACCTCTTTTACGTATGATCCTATAGGTTCAATTCTGTCTGATAGTAAGACATATTGTGATCTTCATCAACAATGTCATTGAAACTCCTTTCAATAGATTGAAACTCTTTTCAATTCAACCAATCAAGAATTATTGATTACTAAAATAATTCTCATTGGTTCTATAATTCACTAGTGATACCTAGCAGTATATAGTGGCAACTCGGTAGAACTAAAAATGAACCTCTAGGTGCAGTTACTATGTAGTCCGATTCTTCTATCGTGAGTTCCAACTGAATGCAGGTTAAGTATAACTTATCAAATCCATTCATCTATCATATGCTAGATTCAATCTACTAGAGTCCATATAAAATATTATGGAAACTCTTTCCATCATTCTCCTACCATGGTCATGATCTTTAGGACTCAGTCTTATGAATTGCATAGGACTACTCTCTGTCTACTAGGATTGACATATCCCAATTTGATGCACATCCTATTCTTATAATGGACTTACTATAGCCAACATATACCGCAAAATTTTGAATGGCTAGGTAATCAAGTGATTGTGTAATCAAACAACAGCAATCCCACTGTAAACAACCAAGACGCCGTAGGTCAAAGAACTATTTACACAACTATAACATCGAGTAAGTCATTGAAGAGTGGATAGCCATTCAGGTGACTTCTCATTTTGATCATGCTCAGTATCCTTGATCTTTATCAAGTACCTGCACTATTGCTCTAGTATTCTCATACTATAGATTCGAGATGAAGAAAAGTGATCCATACACCGATTTATCCAGATTAGTCATCATCCCCATGATGATCCATCAATTGGAAGCATTTAAAAATTAACTACTCATGACATGTGACTCAAATTCTCAACTATTGAGAATACGTGTTATCATCCGTTAATTCCTTGGATGATTTATGGATACATTTAAAACATAACATGGATGAAAAAATAATTTAAATTTTATTTATTTAAAAAATTTAATTATAAAATAATATTCTTAGAATGTGTACATGTGTCAGCCAATCTGGCTTTCAGCTAGGGCATATGTCTAACAAATTTTCACTTGACCTAAAGCCAATTGACCATAAATCGAAGTCCCATCTTTTCAAGATGAGCTTTAGTCTTTTATTGACTCAACGACTTCATCAGTGGGTTAGCCACATTCTTTATGAAGTCAACTCTCTGTACCTCGATAAACTTCTTTTCGAGATATTTGCGAATCAGATGAAATCATCGTTCGATGTGCTTGGACTTCTGGTAAGACCTCGATTCCTTAGCAAGTGCTATGGTATCATTGTTGTCGCAAAAGAGTAGAACGACATCGGATGATATCACAATCAACTCCATAATGAACTTCTTGAATTAGAATCCTTCCTTAGTAGCCTCCGATGCGATAATGTACTCTACCTCTATAGTAGAATCTGCAATAATTAGTTGCTTCGAACTTTTCTAGCTAACCGCATCATATTACATAGAAACATAAGATCAGATGTAGACTTTCTATCATCAATATCAGACAAAGTCTGAGTCAGTATATCCCTATACCTACAAATCTCCTCCTCTAAAGATCAAAAAGAGATTCTTAGTCCTTCTCAAGTACTTAAGAATATTCTTCATAGCAATCTGGTGCTCCTCACCTAGATTCGACTGATATCTACTTGTGATACTTATAGTAAGAGTAATATCAGATTGAGTATATAGCATAGTGTACATGAGGCTCTCTATAGCAGAAGCATAAGGAATCTTGCTTATACACCGTATCTCCTCGGGAGTGCTAAGGCACATCTTTTTAGAGAGATGAACTCCATGCCTGAAAGACAACAGACCTCTCTTGGAGTTCTTCATGCTAAACCATTTCAGCATTTTTCTATGTATATTTGCTGTAACAGACCTAGCATCTTTTTAGATCTATCTCTATAAATCTTTATTTTCAAAATATAGGATACTTTTTCAAGATCTTTCATGGAGAACTCTTTAGATAATCAAATTTTCACAGAAGTCATCATAAGAATATCATTCCCAATAAGAAGGATGTCATCCATGTACAATATGAGAAAAGTAACGGTCCTTCCACTGACCTTCTTGAAAACTAAAAGATTAGATCGCATCATTAAAATTAGTATTCCAACTCCAAGATGCTTGCTTTAGTCCATAGATGGATCTTTGCAGTTTGCAAATCTTGTGATCTCCATCACTAGATATGAAATTCAGAGGCTGCTCCATATAGATAACTTTCTCAAGATATCTATTCAAGAAGACTGTTTTCATATCTATCTGTCATATTTTATAGTCATGAGCTGCTGCAACAGCAAGCATTGTCCGAATGAACTTTAGCATGGCAACTGACAAGATGGTCTCCTGATCATCAATGCCTTCGCGTTGACTATAATCTTTAGCTACAAACTTAGTTTTAAAGATCTCCATCTTTTCATCCGAACCGATCTTTCTCTTAAAGATCCATTTATCCCTAATAAAAACTATTCTTATTGGTGGATCTACCAAGGTCCAGATCTGATTGGTATGCATTGAGTCAATCTCTGATCTTATAGCTTTCAACTATTTTTCGGAGTCGATTTCTGATATTTCCTCATCAGATTTTAGGATCGTCAATATGATCCATATCACCCATGAGGAATATTTCCTCCATATCCTCTATCAGCATATCGATGTACCTTTTAGAAGGATATGAGATCTTAGTAGATCCATAAGATGGAATGGGTTCTAGAGGCTCTATGACTCGTTGTTCTTCAGAGACACTCTCTTTGAGCTAAACTTTTCTTCCACTACCTCTTTTCTGGATAAAATCTCTTTTCAAGAATTTGGCATGTCGGCTTACAATCACACTATAATCCTCTAAAAGATAAAAATAGTATCTCAAAGACTCTTTTAGGTATTTTATAAAACGAGCTTTTATAGACCTTACCTTTAACTTGTCCATCTATTGTTGCTTGACATAGGCCGGACATCCCTAAATTCTAAGATAACCAAAATTTGGCTTCTTACCATGCCATATCTCATATGGTGTGGTATGAACGGATTTAGAGAAAATTTTATTAATTAAATAATTGACAGTAAGGCGTATCCCTAAAGAAATAAAGAGAGATTGATAAAGTTTATCATTGATCGAACCATATCCAATAAGATCTGATTTCTCCATTCTGAAATCCTATTGAGTTGAAGTATTTCAGATAGAGTCCATGGAGACACTATGCTATTTTCTTTAAAATAATTAAGAAATTCGCTACTCATGTATTCATCTTCTCGATCTAATTGAAGTACTTTAAGAGATTTTTCAGTTTGCTTCTCTACCTTCGATGTGAATTTTTTGAACCTTTCAAAGGCTTTAGATTTATATCTCATAAGAAACATGTACCCGTACTGTAAAAAATCATCGATAAAGATAATAAAGTAGAGATAACCTTCTCTAACCGACATATCAAATGGACTGCATATATCAGTATGTATCAGAGCCATTACCTCAATGGTTCTTTCTCTGTGTTCTACAAAGGGTAGCTTGATGATTTTACCATGAAGGTAGGACTCATAGACTAGATACGACTCATCTAGGGATGAGTCTAAAAGATCTTCTTTTACTAGTCTGTTAATCCTTTCTTCTCCAATATGATCCAGCCTAAGGTGCCATATGTATTTCAGGTTTATCTCATCTCTAGATCTCTTAGATCCAACGGCACTCATAATATGCTTGGATAGATTAACTAATTCATCTGCATCAATATACAAATGATAGAGACCGTTGATTAAGTAATCACGTACAACCATTTTATTTTCAAAATAAATAGTATAATGATCTTTATTAAAACTAATTTCACAATCATCCTGTGTCAAGCATAAAACAAAAATCAAATTTTTGCCTACATTAAGTACACAGTAATAGTCTTTTATTTCTAAACAAAAACTAGATAGTAATCGAAGAGGATAGATTCCTACGGCCACGGCAGCAACATTTGCTTCATTGCCTCCTTCGTGAGGTCATCTCTTTTGGCATCAACCTTCTACATTTCTTAAGATCCTACATTGAAGTACATAAGTATATACTAGAACTAGAGTTTATAACCCAACTGGTAGTAGAACAAATCATAAGGTTAGTTTCTATCATGAGTAGATCTGACATACCTTCTAAAAGTGTATTCCTAGAATTCTTCGAGGTGCTTATAGGCATTTTCTAGTCCATGATACAATCTAGATACTCAGAACTCAAAATACTATTCAAGTCCCTTAGCCAATCCTTATAGTTGGAATCTAATAATTGGTTGATTTCTAAAAAATAGGCTAAATGATTTGGAGGTAGATAATTTCCTGCAGAGAAGAAGTTTTTAGTTAGACTTTAATAATTGTTAATTAGTTTATTTTAGAAAACTAATTTTAAGAATAAACTATCTTTCACTATTTTTGCGAATCCCTACACTCTTTGAGCAGAAAAGCAAGAACCTCTTCGCGACTTAGAGTTCCTAGCGAGAACTATGGTCCCACCGACTAACATACCATGCACCTTATTGGGGATAAATTCTGCTCCCGTCGAAGTTCAATCTGAAGCTTAGCCTAATGCAGGTGGTAATCATGGAAGAGTTTCAAACGGAAGAGCTTCAATCAAAAATTCTCTCCCTAGCAGTCGAATTCATTCAGTAGTCGTACTACCTAGCAGACAAACCTAGCCGAACTTCTCAGCAGTCGAACTCCTTCCGGACTCCTTCAGCAATCGAGCTTCTACGGAAGCCAAACTTCTTCTGAACTCCTCCAGCAATCGAGCTTCTACGAAAGTCAAACGTTTTTCAACAGCCGGGCTTCTATGGAAGTCGAACTCCTTCTTGACTTCTTCAGTAATCGAGTTTCTATGGAAGCCAAACTCCTTCCAGCAGCTAGGCTTCTACGGAAGTCGAACTCCTTCTAAACTCCTCCAACAGTCGAGCTTCTATGGAAGCCAAACTTCTTTCGGACTCCTCCAGCAATCGAGCTTCTACGGAAGCCGAACTCCTTCTAATAGCCAAACTTCTACGGAAGCCGAACTCCTTCTAAACTCCTCCAGCAATCGAGCTTCTACGAAAGCCGAACTTCTTCCAGCAGTTGGACTTCTATGGAAGTCGAACTTCTTCCGAACTCCTCCAGCAATCAAGATTCTACGAAAGCCAAACTTCTTTCGGACTCTACTAGCGGTTGGATTTCTATAGGAGCCAAACTCCTTCCGGACCGTTCCTTCAGACAAATTCCTACAGACGATCCCACTACTGAATAGTTATAATTATCACGATAATTATGATTATTATTTATCAAGATAATCATGATCGGTATTTATCAAGATAATCATGATTGGCATTTATCAGGACGATTACGACAGTCATTAATCAAGGCAATTACAACAGGCTCCGTCTATAAGAAGGGATCCTAGATACATTTTCTGAAAGCTTTTCTTTTTCTTCCCAAAACTCTATCGAATTTCATACTGAGCACTCTATTTATGTTGGTCAGAAGAACTAACTTGACCGTCGAAGGGTCCTACCAGAGCCACCACCATCGACTTCGAACAGGATTTTATTTTGTAGGTCACTAGCGATGGCCTCGTCTTTCTCAACTCCAGCACGATCCGACGTCAACCAAATTCTACACCAACACACCTAATGATGCTTGTCATTTAGAGCATAAATAATAATTAAAACTGATCTACTATTGATTAGAATAATGGTGAGTCGGATGTCGATTTTTTCGAGAATTAAAAGCTAAGTTATGTTCAATTTAATTAAAAAATAAAAAATTAAATTAATTTTTAAAATAAAAATTTAAAGTAGTAAATTAAAAAAGATTGATGAAGATTTTAGTAAATTAAATAAAATATAGTAAAATAATTATTAATTAAGATTTTAAAATTAATTAAAGAAGAAAAATTATCTAGGATTTTATTTTCATCTTCTATCATTTAAGTTTATAATTGATTCATACAATCTTTTCATTATCAACATACAATCTTATGAGATGTATGTTTTTTTGATCTGACTCTAACATAATCTATTCTACCGAGCATGGATTATATCTGATATGATCATAATCCATCTCACAGACATAGACTATTTAGATCATGAAATCAAAGAATATAAATATAAATTATATTAAATCTTATAATTTATTCTAACTTGAGCATAGACCGTATCTATCTAGGATCATGATTTATCTTTTTAGTTATAAATTATAAAAAAATTAAAATATTAGAGCATGAATAAGAAAAGCATATAAAAGATGAAAAAATTTATTGCCTAATAAAAAGAAAGGCAGGATTCAAATTATAAACTCTCATGCTCGGAAGACTTCTCTTACTCTCCTGGACACAAAATCTCAGTCGTACATGATTTTAATCCTTGTAGTTTGCAGCATCATAGAATCTCTTAGATAAAAAAAATAAAAATAAAAGAAAAAGAAAGAAGAAGAAAAGAGAAGAGAAGAAGAGAAGGGAGAGAGAAAAAGGTTAGAATAGGGCTTTGGAAGGCCCCTATGGGCTGCTCCCCTGTTTTCTCACGTAAAAGGGCTTAAAATAGGGAAGAAAATAGGGGTTTTTGGCTCCTTATTGGACTCAAATGCAAGTCTACATCAAATTTAAACTTCTTAGAAAGTTCTGGCCATCAGATCGCTGATCAACGGCTCAAAATCAACTAAAAAATCCACCGCAATCAATTTCCAGCGAACTTGGATCGTTGGATTTGGATCAGGCATGTGCGCAGCCATCGGATCAGAATAGGGATCGATTTCAACTGCCAGATCATGCAGGATGCCTCGCCTCACCCATAGAATATGATAAAATTCTATAGACCCTTTAAGGGTCTACGTGCACTAAGCTGGCATTCGGTCCACGATGGACCATGATGAAAATGATGTCATGTCGATGTCAGTCGGGCTGGGTTCAGTTTTGAGCGCGCGTGTGGATTTTGGTTTGGGTCGGACTGTTTTCTGAGCCGACGGGTTCAACCGATCGATTTTTATTTTATTTTTTTTTATTTTTTTATTTAAATTTCTAGCTTCCATAATAATTCTAATTTAGCTTCGATTCATGTAAAATTTGATCCGTTTGAACCCATAAATCAAGCTCTTCGTATTGATATTTTTTTTTATAAAATATTAATAAAAATAATAATTTTTTAAAATAAATATTAATTATTATATATTTAATACTTTTATTTAATAATTTATGATAATTATCATACCTTCTAACTTGAGTTTTACTCGTCCTTGAGTAAAGAAAAAAAAATTAAAAATATATACCCACTCAATAAGATATGAAAGTTTCTTCAGATCATCCTAAAGTCAGTTGATATCTGGTTAGAAATTTGACAGATATATCATCGAATTATTAAGTCCTCCCAAATAGTGGTTAAGTGAAGAACATAAAATTTTAGAATTTTTTTTAATCAATTTTTCATCTTTATTCTTTAAATCCTCTAATTTTAGTATGAGCTAGAGTTTTTTTTTTTTTACAGCTAGTGCAATATTTTAACCTCTTAAATTTTCTATCTGATTCTTGTAGTGAGCTTTGGACCAATGACTCTCAAATCAGTTGGCTTTAGATCATTAGGTGTAGAACATCCCTCGGCCTTACTAACTCAAGTCAAATAGACTATAGGTTAAAACTAATTGTATAACAAGCTTCTTCATATTATCCACTTTTTGACGTGAATAACATTGCTTACTTACGCAATGAAATTCGATTACTCGATGGAAGACCAATGTTTAGAACTTACTTTTTATTTCACTCTTTTTTAAATTTTTTTATTATTTTTTTATCAATTTTTTTCTCACCCATATCCATATAAAGTAGTTTTTTTATTAAATATAGGCTGGAAGAAGATTTTAGAATCACTCAGAAATTTATTCTGTTCTAAATCTAACCATTTATTGGGTTTCATTAATAATTGGATCCTTAGTATTTTAAAAAAATTTTAAATCATTAATCAATCATCGATTAAAATACTTAAAAAACTTTAAATCGAGATGAAATCAGATACATAGAACTAATTATTATCATACTTGAGGACTTATTTATTTTTATTATCCTTCCTTCCAACTTAATTTTTATTGTCCTCAATGGAGGAAAGAAAATAGAGTATGATAAATAATAAAAAAAAAGAGTTCATCTGATTTAATATATTTATGGTCTCGACCTAAAATTAATTATTTTTTATCAGCATAGATTTGTAGTTCTTCCCCCTGAAGAAAAAATCTTATTTTTCGAATCAGGTTCGTTCAGATCTGATTGGATCAAGAGGAATATTTTAAAAAAATTTTCTCTTAGATCTGAATCAGATCTAAGACTCTTTAGATCTAATTTTATCAATCTAATAAAATAAATTTAATTTAATTTAATTTAATTATACCTTGTTATGATTAATCCTATTATCCTATGATGATCCTGATGTTTGCCTGAGGTTCTGGATGTAGCCATGCAAGCACTTGGCCTCTACCGGTATCCATTCGGATAGGATCTGGAGATCTTCTTCTTCTTATTCTATCTTTCAAAAATTAGATTTAGATATGATCTTGAAGGTCTTCAAAATGACTTTTGAAGATCAGCCATTGTCTCTTGCAGCACTGCTGCCTTCTTCCTTTTCTGTCATCTTTTTCTTGCTCGGATCGCACCAAACTTACGTCCAAAAACTCTTGGACGTGGATAGGAGAGAGAGGACCTGGAGGTGGCATGGAGAGAGAGGGATAGAAGCTTTATGGCATGGGCAAAGGGTAGAACCTCTCAATCCTAGGCGCAGACAGAATTTATATAGATCCTGCTACGCCATGCAGTGCCACATCATCCTGATCAATCATGGCTTTTTGTGTAATTAGATCTAAATCTGATTGATAAAATGACATCATTTGATCTAATTAGATTAGAGTCCCTCACAAACCTCCTTAGGTGGCACTAAGACTGATCAAAGAAGACTCTTTGGCACCATCCAAGTTGAAAGCATGAAGCAACCTAGAGTCCCATCTGCATGAAGCAACCTCCCTAGGCGTGCGCCCCCTCCCTTTCTACGTTTTAGCAGGAGGACAAAGCCCCATGTTCTCTCCTATGGGTGCATGACATATGGGCAGATGTCTAAGTATCAAAGGTCAACGTTTGACCAAAGTCAAAAGACAAGATTTAGCAGATGATGAAAAATGGTAGGTGTTGTTTCAAATTTATCTCATAAATTAAGATAATTCTTTTCTAACCTGAATAAGCTCCAGTCAGACCAAGGTTTCTGAGTGAGCTCAAATATATTTGGCTCAATCGAGAAAAACTTTAATGATTGTTGAAGGAGAATATTAGGCTCAATCGTGTGCTAGCACGATTTTCTTGAACCTAATTAAATCTTATTCAAATCAATTGAACTAGATTAGTCTAATTGATAATATCCAGATCCAAATCCTTGTTTGTATGATCTAATTAGATTTAGTTCTGTATGGTAATGGGATACGTCACGATCTCTATCATTGACATCATTGAAACACCTTTCGATGGATCAGAATTTTTTTGATTCAGACAACTAGTATGATTGATCATCCAAATCATTCTAATTGCTCCCAAAATCCACCAGTGACACCTAGCAGCATATGGTGGCAACCTATCAGAACTAAAAAATGAACCTCTCGGTGCAGTTACCTGTTTGATTAAGTTTCTCTATCTTGAGCCCTGATCGGATTAGGGTTAAGGTGATCTCGTCAAATCCTAATTTCCATCATATGAATTAATCATTCGATTTAAGTCTAATGTGAAAAATCCTAATAGAAACTCTTTCTATTATTTCACTCTGCCATGGTCATGGGCTTATGAACTTGATTCTCATGATCATCATAGGTCTACTCCTCATCTATCAAGATAGATAGATTTTCTATTGGTGTAATCCAATTTCTACAATGAACATGCTATAGCCAACATACACCTCAAGATTCTAATTAGCTAGGAGATCGAGTTATAGTGTAATCAAAGTATAACACCCTCAAGGTGAACTATCGATGCACCTCAGATCAAAGAACCAGACACACCACTACAGCTTCGAACCAGTCATCGATGAGAAGGTAGACTTCCTCATGACTGCTCGAGATGGTCATGCTCAGTGCCCTCATTCTCTAACGAATACTTGTACTCTCACTCTGATGTCTCTATACCATAGATTCAAGACTTATTTACTCTAAAGAAGAGATCGTACACCAACCTTTCAGATTAATCACCATCCTCATGATGATCCTACGGTCGAAAGCATTTTATGAGTTAATAATAAAAATTTATGTCTTGAATTTTCAACTCTTGAAAATATGAACTATTATTACCATTAACTCAAGGGATGTATCACAGATACTTTCAAATACACATTATGATAAAAAATAACTATTTTATTATTTATAGTCAAAATTATAATTTTGTCTTTAGATGTGTATTATAAGTGTCAGCTAATTCTGGCTTTCAGAGCACACATCTCTAACAAACTCCCACTTGACCTAAAGCCAATTGGCTATAAATCTAAGTCCCATCTTCTCGAGATGGATTTCGATCTTCTGCTAGTCCAACGACTTTATGAGTGGGTCTACCATATTGTATGCAGAGTCGACTCTCTTGACCTCAACATAATCTTTCTCGAGGTAATCGTAGATGAGGTAATATCGCCGCTCGATGTCCTTGGATTTCTGATGAGATCTTGGCTCCTTAGTAAGAGCTATGGTATCATTGTTGTTGCAGTACAGAGGAATGGCATCCGATGGCATCACTCCGACTTCTGCGGCAAATTTCTTATACTAGAATGCCTCCTTCGCAGCTTCTGATGTAGCGATGTATTCTACTTCCATGGTGAAATCTACTATCACTGTCTGCTTGAAATTTTTTCAACTGACAGCACCATCATTACACACAAATAGACTCCCAGATGTCGACTTTCGATCATTTATATCGGACATAAAATCTGAGTCTATATACCCCTAGATTTAGAATTTTTTATTACAAAAAATCAACAACATATCCTTAGTTCTTCTCAAGTACTTAAGGATACATTTCATAGAAGTCCAGTGTTCTTCACCTGAATTTGACTGATATCTACTCGTGACACTCACAGCATAGGCTATATCAGGTCGTGTATATAACATGGCATACATGAGGCTTTCTATTGCTGAAGCATAAGAGATCTTGCTCATGCATTCAATCTCCTCTGATGTGTTGGAACACATTTTCTTAGAGAGATGAATACCATGTCTGAAGGATACTAATTCCCTCTTGGAGTTTTTCATACTAAACCTCTTTAGTACTTCCTCTATGTACATCTTCTGTGAAAGACCTAGCATCCTATTCGATCTATCTCTATAGACTTTGATTCCTAGAATGAAGAATGCTTCTTCTAGGTCTTTTATGGAGAATTCTTTAGATAACCATATTTTGACTGTAGTCAACATGGGAATATCATTTTCAATAAGAAGGATATCATCCACGTACAGTACGAGAAAGATAATAGTGCTCCCACTGATCTTTTTGAAAATACATGGTTCCTCCTCAATTTTGATAAAATCAAATAATTTGATTACATCATTAAAATAAATATTCTAGTTTCGAGTGTTTGCTTAAGTCCATATATGGATCTTTGTAACTTACATACTTTATGATCAGCATCACTGGATGTGAAACCTAGCGGTTGTTCCATATAGATATCTTCCTCAAGGTATCCATTTAAGAACGTCGTTTTCACGTTCATTTGCCATATCGAAATAGCCTGCAACAGCAAGCAATGTGCGGATGGATTTTAGCATAGCTACTGATAAAAAGGTATCCTGATAGTCAATGCCTTCATGCTGACTATAATCTTTTGCCACTAATCTAGCTTTGAATGTCTCTACATTTTCATCTGCATCAATCTTTCTCTTGTAGATCTATTTACACCCAATAGATACTATACCTTCTGGTGGATCTACTAAGGTCCAGACTTGGTTTGAGTTCATCGAGTCAATTTCTAACTTCATTGCCTCTAACTATTTTTCAGAGTCGATATCCAATATTGCCTCATCATGGGTTTTGGGATCACCATGAACCCCATTACCTATGAAAAATATTTTTTCTACTTCCTCTGAAATAGTACCTAAGTACCTCTCAGGAGGACGAAAATTTTTTTCGATCTACGAGATGGAGGAGGTAGTGATTGTATTGGCTCAACCTAATTTGGTTCCATGGGATCCTTAGCTCGTTGCTCTTGGGAGACTTTCTCCTCTAGCTTGATCTACTTTTCAATGCCGCTATCTTGAATAAACTATTTTTCAAAAAAAATGGTATGCTGACTCATAATCATATTATGGTCTTCTGAAATATAGAAATAATATTCTAATGACTCTTTAGGATATCCAATGAATCGAGCTCTCAAAGACCTATATTCTAACTTGTTTGCTTGTTATCTTTTGACATGAGCCAAACAATCCTAAATTCTGAGATGACTTAAACTTGATTTCTTACCATGCCATATCTCATACGGTGTGGTAGAAACAATTTTAGAGAAAACTTTATTCAATAAATATATAGCAGTTAACAGACTATGTCCTCAAAAAAAATTAGAAAGATCTGTGAAGCTCATCATGGATCGAACCATATCTAATAGGATTTGATTTTTTTATTCTAAAATTTTATTGAATTGAGGTATTCCAGGTGGAGTCCATTGAGAGACTATGCCATTTTGCTTGAGATAGTCCAAAAATTTTTGACTAAGGTATTCACCTCTTCGATCTGATCGAAGAATCTTAATGGATTTTTCAATTTACTTTTCGACTTCATGTCTGAATTTTTTAAACTTTTTAAAAGCTTCAGACTTGTGTCTCATAAGATATATGTACCCATATCGAGATAAATCATCAGTAAAGATTATGAAGTAATCAAAGTTGCCTCTGATCGATATATCAAATGGACCGCATACATCAATATGTACTAGGGCAAGTAGATCCGTGGCTCTTTTCCCATGTCCTACAAAAAAAAGTTTAGTCATTTTACCATGAAGACATGATTCATAAATTGGATATGACTCGAAAGTCAATGGACTCAATAGTCTGATTTTCTTTAATTTATTAATTTTATCTTCTGCTATATGATCTAGTCTTAGGTGCCATAGATACCTATCGTTTGAACTATCCTTGGGTTCTTTTACGGTATTCATATTTTGCTCGATATTAAAGATAGATACATCAATATGTAACTGATAGAGACCGTTAATGAAGAAACCACTTATAATTTTATTTTTTTATAAAAAATATTATAATGATCCTTAAAAAAACTAATTACATAGCCTTCTTGTGCTAAACATGAAACAGAAATCAAATTTCTGCTTGCGGCAGGCACATAATAATAATTTCTAAGTACTAAATCTAAGCCAAACGGTAGTCGAAGAGGATAGATTTCCATGGCCAAAGCAGCAATCCTTGCTCCATTTTTAATACGTAGGATTATCTCACCATCCCTCAGTCTTCTGCTATTCTCAAAATCTTACATAGAAGTGCATAAATGAGCACTAGAATCAGAGTCAAGCACCCAACTGGATGTAGAAGAAATCATAAGGTTAGATTCAATAACGAGCATACCTTCAGAAGGATCTGTCTTCTTCTTATTCTTTAGGATAGTTAGGTATGTAGGACAGTTCCACTTCCAGTGGCCATCAATATTACAATAAAAATATTTTTTTTTGTCAGCGGCCTTCTTCTTCAGCTCTGCCTTTCTTTTCTTTTCATCTTCCACCTTCTGCCTTTTCACAGACTTCTTCTTCTTTCCAAAAGACTTTCTCTTGGAAGAAGTTTATTCCATAGCAAGTACCGAGTCTTTAGAATCTTTCATAGAAAGCTCAATAGTAACCAGCATATTCATAAGTTCGGCCAGAGTATTCTAAAGTTTATTATCATACTTGAGGACTAATTATTTTTATTATCCTTCCTTCCAACTTAATTTCCATTGTCCTCAATGGAGGAAAAAAATAGAGTATGATAAATGATAAGAAAAAAAAAGAGTTCATCTGATTTAATATATTTATGGTCTCAGCCTGAAATTATTTATTTTTCATCAGCATGGGTTTGTAGTTCTTCCTCCGGAAGGAAAAATTCTATTTTCTGGATCAGGTTCGTTCAGATCTGATTGGATTAAGAGAAATATTTCAAAAAAAAATTTTCTTAGATCCAAATTAGATCTAAGACTCTTCAGATCTAATTTTATTAATCTAATAAAATAAAATAAAATAAATCTAATTTAATTATACCTTATTATGGTTAATCCTATTATCCTATGATGATCCTGATGTTTGTTTGAGGTTCTGAATGTAGCCACGCAAGTGCCTGACCTTTTCCGATATCCACTCAGGCAGGATCTAGAGATCTTCTCCTTCTCAATCTATCCTCTAAAAATTAGATCTGGATCTGATCTTAAAGATCTTCAAAATGACTTTTGAAGATCAGCCATTGTCTTTTGCAATAGTGCTGCCTTCTTCCTTTTCTATCATCTTTCTCTTGCTCAGATCGCACCAAACTTGCACCCAAAAACTCTTGAACGTAGATAGGAGATAGAGGATCTGAAGGTGGCATGGAGAGGGAGGGACAAAAGCTTATGGCATGGGCAAAGGGTAGAACCTCTCAATCCTAGGCGTAGATAGGGATTATATAGACCCTGCTGCACCATGCAGTGCCACATCATCCCGGCCAATCACGGCTCTTTATGTAATCAAATCTAAATTTGATTAATAGAATGACATCATCTAATCCAATCAGATTAGAGTCTCTCACAAATCTTCTTAGGTGGTGCCAAGACTAGTCAAAGAAGACTCTTTGGCGCCACCCAAGTTGAAAGCATGAAGTAACCTGAAGTTCCATCTGTATGGAACTCCAGGCGAGATCCTCATGGGGCACATGCCTCCCTAGGCGTGCACCCCCTCTCTTTCTACTTTTTAGCAAGAAGACAAAGCCCCATGTTCTCTCCTACGAGTGCATGACACATGGACAGATGTTTAAGTATCAAAGATCAACATTTGACCAAAGTCAAAAGATAAGATTTAGTAGATGATGGAAAATGGTAAGTGTTATCTCAAATTTATCTTATAAATTAAAATAATTTTTTTCTAACCTAGATAAGCTTCAGTTAGATTAAGTAAAGATTTCTGAGTGAGCTCAAATATATTTGACTCAGTCGAGATAAGCTTTAATGATTGTTGAAGAAGAACATTAGCCTCAATCGTGTGCTAGTATGATTTTTTTGAACCTAATTGAATCTTATTCAAATTAATTAAACTGGGTTAGTCCAATTGATGATATCCCGATTCAAATCCTTATTTATGTGATCCAGTTAAATTCAGTTTCATATAATAATGGGATACGTCGTGATCTCTATCATCGACATCATCGAAACATCTTTTGATGGATCAGAATTTTTTTGATTCAGACAACTAGTATGATTGATGATAGGGACACGATGCTGTCGTTAAGACACCATATTTATCAGTTTAATCCGACTTCTTAAAATCATTAAAATTACGTAGATAGTAGTGAGTCGGGTCGAATCCACAGGGAAGGTAGTATTTTTAGATTTAAAATCTTTGATTTTTGAAAAGAGAAGAAGAATTTGAGTTTTTGGAATTAGGATTGAAGTCGAAAAATTAAAAATAAAAATTAAAAGATGCAGGAATTTAAATTTGGTACTAAGATCTACTAGTTAGATCTTAGCATCTACTTGCAAAGCAATAATTTAAAGTGCAGAAATTAAATTACAATAAAAAGCAAGAAATTAAAATGTAAAAATAAAAATTTTTATTAACTAAAATTTTAGAATTTAAATACATAAAATTTAAAAAGAAAAGATAATAAAATAAAATAGCCTGATCTCTGATCTTGGATCGGCATTGGCAGAAAGATGGTGTAGAAGCTCGGCTCTTCTTCTCGGCACCCGTTGCTTCGAAGCAGCCTTTAACCCATAGCCTGGCTTCGCCCTGTACCAAAGCTTCACCTTGATCGGAGATGTTAATTTCTGATGGCCTGGGGTCCTTTTTATAGAGCTAGGAGGGCTGGATATTTTTTCTAAAGGCAATATGGGACTAATGCCTTTGTAATCATCAAAATACAAATAAATTTGGATAAAATTTGAATCAAAATAGCTCTGATATGACTCTGATAAATCTGATAAAATCCAGCCATTCAATAGGAATCCAACGGTCCAAAAATCATCAAAATCGGATGCAGATAAGCTCAGATCGGGTCGGATTAAATTCTGGCCGTTGGATCGCGCTTGATCGAGGAAATCTGGCAGCAAATCGTGCTTCGGGAGTCTTGATGACCGCCGGCAGCGTTCTGGACCGTCGGATCATTGCCTGGATCGAGCGTGATCCAACGGTCAGAATTTAATCTGATCCGATCTGAGCTTATCTGCATCCGATTTTGATGATTTTTGGACCGTTGGATTTCTATTGAACGGCTGGATTTTATCAGATTTATCAGAGTCGTATCTGAGCTATTTTGATTCAAATTTCATCCGAATTTATTTGTATTTTGATGATTACAAAGGCATTAGTCCCATATTGCCTTTAGAAAAAATATCCAGCCCTCCTAGCTCTATAAAAAGGACCCCAGGCCATCAGAAATTAACATCTCCGATCAAGGTGAAGCTTTGGTACAGGGTGAAGCCAGGCTATGGGTTAAAGGCTGCTTCGAAGCAACGGGTGTCGAGAAGAAGAGCCGAGCTTCTATACCATCTTTCTGCCAATGCCGATCCAAGATCAGAGATCAGACTATTTTATTTTATTATCTTTTCTTTTTAAATTTTATGTATTTAATTCTAAAATTTTAGTTAATAAAAATTTTTATTTTTACATTTTAATTTCTTGCTTTTTATTGTAATTTAATTTCTGCACTTTAAATTATTGCTTTGCAAGTAGATGCTAAGATCTAACTAGTAGATCTTAGTACCAAATTTAAATTCCTGCATCTTTTAATTTTTATTTTTAATTTTCCGACTTCAATCCTAATTCCAAAAACTTAAATTCTTCTTCTCTTTTCAAAAATCAAAGATTTCAAATCTAAAAATACTACCTTCCCTGTGGATTCGACCCGACTCACTACTATCTACGCAATTTTAATGATTTTAAGAAGTCGGATTAAACTGATAAATACGGTGTCTTAACGACAGCATCGTGTCCCTATCAAGTTTTTGGTGCCGTTTTACTTGAAATTTATTTCGTTGTGATCAGAAAAATGAGCTCTTTCTATTGATAATAAAATTTTATTTTTTAATTTTTATTAATTTTTATTATTTTTTAATTAATTTTTTAATTAATAAAAATATGAATTTTTTTTAAAAATTATATATAAATTGATTATTAATTCTTAAAAATTAATATCAATTAACTGATAAATTAATACTTTTATTAATGAATTTATTATACTTATCAATTGATCATCCAAATTATTCTAATTACTTCCAAAATCTATCAGTGACATCTAGTAGCATATGATGACAATCCATCAGAACTAAAAAATGAATCTCTCGGTGCAGTTATCTATGTGATTAAGTTCCTCTATCTTGAGCCCTGATCGGATTAGGGTTAAGATGATCTCGTCAAATTCTAATTTTTATCATATGAATTAATCATTCGATTCAAGTTCAATGTGAAAGATTCTAATAAAAATTCTTTCTATTATTTCACTCTGCCATGGCCATGGGCTTATGGACTTGATTTTCATGATCATCATAGGTCTGTTCCTCATCTACCGAAATAGATAGATTTTCTATTGGTGCAATCTAATTTCTACAATGAACATGCTATAGCCAACATACACCTCAGAATTTCAAATGGCTAGGAGATCGAGTTATAAAATAGTCAAACTATAACATCCTCAAGGTGAACTGTCGATGCACCTCAGATCAAAGAATCAGACACACCACTGCAGCTTCGAATCAATCATCGACGAGAAGATAGACTTCCTCATGACTGCTCGAGATGGTCACGTTCAGTGTCCTCATTCTCTAACGAGTATCTGTACTCTTACTTTGATATCTCTACACTGTAGATTTAAGACTCATCTACTCTAAAGAAGCGATCATACATCAATCTTTTGAATCAATCACCATCCTCATGATGATCCTACGGTCGAAAGTATTTTATGAGTTAATAATAAAAATTTGTGTATTGAATTTTCAACTCTTGAAAATATGAACTATCATTATCATTAACTCAAGAAATGTATCATAGACACTTTTAAATATACATTATGGTGAAAAATAATCTATTTTATTATTTATAGTCAAAATTATAATTTTGTCCTTAGATGTGTGTTGGGGATAAATCCCGCTCCTGCCGAAGCCCGGCCCGACGCTCAGCCCAATGTAACCAGTAGCTGCTGAAGAGCTTCAGCGCCAGGCGCCAGGCCGAGCCCCTAAGACGGCCGAACTGCTTAGAGGCCGAACTCCCCCGCACCAAGGTCTCGGCCGAACCGCTTAGAGGCCGAACTCCCCTGCACCAAGGTCTCGGCCGAACTGCTTAGAGGGCGAACTCCCACCTCCAGCCGAACTTCCTGACGGCCGAGCTCCTTGGACTCCAAGCGACTGGACTTCTTCAGGAGACGGACTCCTCCCAGACGCCCGTTCGGCCATCCGAGCTCCTCCCAGGTTTTCCCTTCAGCTGAACTCTCCTACGAGCCCATGCAGCCGAACTCCTTCGAACCCCACGGCCGAACTCCTTTGGACTTTCCACGGCCGAACTCCTTCGAACCCCACGGCCGAACTCCTTTGGACTTTCTACGGCCGAACTCCTTCGAAACCCCACGGCGAACTCCTTTGGACTTTCCACGGCCGAACTCCTTCGAACCCCACGGCCGAACTCCTTTGGACTTTCTACGGCCGAACTCCTTCGAACCCCACGGCCGAACTCCTTTGGACTTTCCACGGTCGAACTCCTTCGGGCCGATCCCAGGCAAGCCCGCGCAGCCGAACTCCTTCGGACCGACCCTAGGCGACCGAACTCCTCAGCGAGCCCTGGCCGAACCAACTAGCAACCGAAGTCCTTCAATTGTCCAGCCGGGCTTCTCCGGGCCTCTCAGCGGCCGAACTCTACAGATGGCCGACCCTTCAGTCAGACGAACTCCCCCAGCTTCCCCTTCGGCCGAACTCTGTTACAAGTCCGAACTCCGTTGGATGAACCGTCGCCTGCAGCAAGACCGGACGGCGCCTTCCTTTCCGTACCGGACTCCGTGCGGCCGACTGCTCGCCGGTATGGCTCCCACGACCTACCGGACGACGCCTTCCTTTCCGTACCGGACTCCATGCGGCCCACGGCTCGCCGGTATGGCTCCCACGATCTACCGGACGACGCCTTCCTCTCCGTACCGGACTCCGTGCGGCCGACTGCTCGCCGGTATGGCTCCCACGACCTACCGGACGACGCCTTCCTCTCCGTACCGGACTCCATGCGGCCCACGGCTCGCCAGTACGGCTCCCACGATCTACCGGACGACGCCTTCCTCCCCGTACCAAGCTCCATGCTGCCCGACGACTCTCCGCCAGACGGCACAGCCGTCACCATCAACTAAGCTCCGCTATAAAAGGACCCCTTCCGACATACTAAGGCTAAGCTCTCTGAACTCTCGACTCTCTAAGCTTTCCTCCACCTCTCTAAGCTCCGGAACTCATTCCGAGCACTCCATTACTGTTGGCCGGAAGCTAACTTGACCGTCGGAGGGTCCTGCCGGAGCCACCACCCCACCGGTTCCGGACGGGACTTCCTTTTGCAGGTCCCCGACGGCGCCCAGCGGCCTCGATTGCGGCGGCCTCCGGCGGCGACGGATTTCTGTACCAACAATGTGTATTACAAGTGTCAGTCAATTCTGATTTCTAGAGCACACATCTCTAACAAACCCCCAACTTAGTCCTGAAAGAAAGATAAACTAAAAAAAAAAGAAAAATATAAAAGCAAAAACTAGGTTACCTCCTAGTAAATGCTAAGTTTAATGTCTTCAGCTGAATCCTATGAAGGAGTTTTAGATATAATCAATTTTAGTACATCCTTCAGGTTTTCAAAAAGATAGGGCCAATTAGGAAGTCTTGTTATCATGGTAGAAAAATATTCATGAAATACTTTTCGATAATTAAACATAATTTGGATCAATAAAGTATTTGGAGCAAGCATGTTGTACCAAAATTTAAAATTATTAAAGTTTTTATGATAATTAGGAAGAAATTATGTTTGTTGAGTCGAGATTAAGGATGGTAGTTTTTGAATTTCTTCAATTATAACCTAATCTACCATAATTCCTTTCTCAGGTCTGATATAACTAGACATCAATTCTTCCTGATTCAAAGTATGGCATTTTTTCTAAATTAATTTTAAATCTGCCTCGATACATCATTTTAATATTATAGATAAATTTTATAGGCAGTCCTTAAAAGTAGTGCTGAATATAGAAAAATTAATTTTAAAATTATTATCCCTCATATCAATAATATCCCATCCGATAGCTTCTTTATGTGCTTTTAAAACATTCATAAGTTGATCTTCTTAGGTAGGTATTACTGGTAGGATATCAGCAGGTTCATCAGAAAGTGGCTTCAATTCTAAATCAGTTGATGGTTCTAATAAGAGAGCTATTGTTGGACTAGATGGTGGCTCAAGTTTTTCAATCAATATTGGGATGATTTTAAGGTAGGGTGTATCCACTTGTTTCTTTACTTCTGTATTAAATCCATCATCATCAAAATCATCCACCTCGTAATGAGTCAAACAGGGATTCATCGAATCTTGGAGAACAATTGTAGGTGATGCTTTCTCTATTATGTTGTTCTTTTATGATTTTTAGAAAGTCTCTAATAGATCCATCATCTCATTAGTTTGTCCATCCCCATTAAAAGGATTGGATGATTCTAAGGCTCTTGGGAATGGATCCATATATGAGTAAGGTGATGGAATTGATTTATCCCACAGTTCTTGATCCATTCGATATTTTGCTACTTCAAAAAATATGATCTAAGAGGATCTTTTTAGTTTTGCTAGATTATTCCACAACCCTTTCTTTTTCAAGAGTTGTATATGATTGTTCAAGAAAAATTATAGGAATATTAAATTTTTCAATCATGTATGATCTCTCAGGATCATTCTCGGGCAAACTAGACAACTCACTTTCATTAACAGCCATGATTAACTGATCCAACTATATTTCTAGACGAAAAATGGCTTGAAATTTTAAATTTATAGCTTGGTAATTAGAATTTATAAGTTGGTCCGTATTTTGCATGAATTTATGAAGGATAGATGAATTATCAGAAGTTGATTTTATCAAAATTTCTAGGCTTTTTTCTAGAGAGTTAAGCCTTTGGTCCTCTGAATTGTTTGATGATTGATTGATAAACTCTAACTCATCTACTGCTTGCTGAATTCTCTCCTCAAAAATTGACTCATTATTATTTAGAGAGACTTGATATTGTGGGTAGGGCATATCATAATGTGCATCCATGAAAGTGGACTTTTATGTTACCTGGATAATCACTGTTTGTGATTTTTATGAAAAATCAAGTTGAGCCTTCGATCCTGAATTATAGGTATTATAGTATGAATTATTTCCCAATCTGTAGGCCATTTGGATTTGATCTTGATAATTATGCTCATACATATACTCAGAAAATCGATTTGAACATCTACCTGCAAAATAGGTGAAGCTCGAACAAATTACATAAACTTGTTGTGCAAGAAGAAAAGATGGATATGAAGGATTTTTATTAGCTTCTAGATGATCTAATCTATGAGATAACTTAGCATAAAAATTCATCTTAGTTTGTTATTTATTATATTTTATTTTATTTTTTAAAAAAATAAGAAAAGACATGAGGAGAGAGAATTCTAAAGATGAGGATCCTAAAAAGTCCTAGATCTAACGATGATAGAGGAGAGTATTTTAATTAAGGTGTGAATTATACTATCAAACAAGTTAAGCAAGCATGAACTCTCTATCCTAGGGTTAACCTAAATCTAGACAGCTCATAACTGTTAAGGTTATCTTCAAGCCCTCCAAGTAAAGAATCAGCCAATCAACTGGCTAGATAAGTATAAGATCGGTGGAAGTTCTTCCGTTGCTTTTCTTAGACACCAATTATCTTAGTCAGATAAGCTAACGGAATCAATTATAAACCACCTTCTTTCAAACTCAGTCGCTCATTAAACCACTTGCCTAGACATCAGTTGAATTGACTAATCCTAATCAAGTTCAACTTTTAGATTCCTTATCCTAATAAGCTCGAATATCCTAGGGCCAACATCTAATTAATTTTAAAGTAAAAGATTTAAATCAATGCAATATGAAGGATGGTGGTTTGTGGGCTAAGAAAGGATGATCAAATTTTTAACTCTTGAGAATATATATCATCATCCATTAATTCTTTGGACAATTCATGAATATATTTAAAACATAATATGAATAAAAAATAATTCAAATTTTATTTATTTAAAAATTTTAATTATAAAATAATGCCCTTAGAATGTGTATGTGTCAGTCAATCTGGCTTCTAAGATATATATCTAATACTTATTTATTAATATATTAATAATTAATAGTTTTATAAAAATATATTAATTATTATTATAGAATTAATATTTTTATTTATACTTATAATATATTATTTATTAATATAAATATTTATTTTTATTAAAAAATAAGGTAAATAGAAGTAATATATTAAATATTTTTATTATATAAATATAAAATATAATAAAATATTTTTATCCTAATTTAAAATTATCATTGAATTATAATATGACAATAATATGATTAATAATATATTATAACCTAATATATATTATAAATATATAATATTAAATATTATATAATCTCATATATATAATATTGATATAATATATTAACGATATATTGACGTACCAATTTTTTTTGCTAAATTAATAGATATTTTTATCTTTATATCTTAGTCCAAGATCACTGTCTAGGTGTGATCTTGAATTTCTGACCTCCAGAATGAGTATCTCATCACTAGGGTCGGGGATGATTTAAGGATTGTAAGTGATTTGAAATTACTACCATATAGGATCATCATGGTGCAACCAAATATAGTGATCTTATCACCTCCACCTACATCATCCTTGATCTTAGAAAGATCACCCCATACTAAATGCCCTTATAGGAAATCCTCTTGACAAGGAACTTCTTTGTAGGTTCGACCTTTGATTCGAAGCCTAGTTATTTAGCTGACCTTAAGCGGAGTTTGTAGCAACAAATATTATTCCATCTAATGCACAAAATAGTTTGACAAATAAATTCTCACTAGCATATAACCAGTGCAATGCATGGGGTCTTTTTTTTTAACTGATTGTATAATATATAATATATTTTATATATGTTTATACTTGATATGTCATGGATAAGGCTGCAAATGGGTCGGGTTGATCCATAACCTGATCCAACCCAACCTATTAGATCTGATCTGATCCATTTTAAAGGACCCGTGAAGCCAAGTTGAGTTCTAAAATTAGATCCATTCAATATTTTAGGATGGATTTGGATTTATTAAATTTGGATCTGACCCAACCCAAATTTAGTATTAAATCCAACATATAAACTATAAATTAAATAGAGTGGGATTAGAATTCTAAATGCTTTTATAGTATTATCATTTTTAAAAAAAATTTACTCAATTTTACTATGAGATTTTAAGAAATTATATATAAATTAAGAGCCAAGGCAAAGTAATGTTTAATTTTCTTTTGCCATAAACTTCCCATATGTTAGTTTATCATACGAACTGGATTTGATCAAAATTTGGATTCGAATTAGATCTAAAATTTTTAGATTGAGATTGGATTATATATGGACCTGATCCGATCCAAATGATCCAATGGGGCAAATATTTTGATCATGAACTCGATTCGATCCGATCTGATTTTCAATTAGATTGGATCTGCATCCAATATTAGGACTCGATTAAGAAATCAGATTGAATTGGGGTCACTCATAACCCAATCAACCCAACCCATTTGCACCCTTAGTCTTGGATGTGTGCATATCAAATCTAAACAAAAAACTTCAAAGGAGACGCAGCTTACCCTGGCCTCCATGACCGTATCCAATGGTGGAAAATGTCCCCCAAGATCCTTGATCAGATAAAAGGCCTTATTGAGGATTTGGATCCCATCGAGCTCAAGCTTATCTCAATCTTCATTTTGAAGTGGAGGCCTATTCTGATCGTTACCTGTCGCAAAGATAACTTACTTTCATGGGGCTTTCTTGTTCACCTTTTTATGCTTCCAAGCATTATAATTTTTTTTATTATTTCTTTTATCATCAAATCAATTTTTTTACCTTCGTATTAATTTATTTTTGTCTTTCATCTTTTTTTTATCTTTCATTGCCTCTAGTTAAAATTTTTATTCTACTCAGGGATCAATAGAAAACTAACAACAAAAACTTGCTTTATTTCTTTACCTTTCTTTCAATCTTTTTTGTTCAAAGATGACTTCTTTTTCTATATCTATTGTAATTTTTATTTTTGGCTTTTTATATATCAAATTTAGCATTTATTTTTTATTTTTATCCTTATTTTTATATGTCAAATGAATTAGTTTCTCTATTTTTTCTAGTGTGTTTATGCTTTCTTATAATTCTATGCTTTATTTTTTTTTTTTTTGTATCACAGTCTGAAGGAGAGCTAAGTTCTAAACCTCCCACTCCTTTCCATCCTTAAAACACACACAAGAACTCCATCCATCCAGGCATCCACCTAGATGCGGCCGTAAAGGTTGGTGACAACGCCCACACCGGCAAGGATGCCCTGGATGGTGCCATACACATGATCCTCGCAAGCTTTCCAAGACTCCCCATGCCCCCCACTGCGATCAATGGCAATCTCCTTTGCCTCTGGCCCTAGCTCATCGATGGCCAGTGTCGGAGCATTGGTCACGACCTCTTACTTCTTGGATGAGGCCTCTTCGTCCTCACAAGGATCAAGATTGCCTAGCTTCTTCTTATTATCCATGGTAGAGGGTGTGATCTTTCTAGGCACGGATAATTCTATGGCATCCTCGTGAAGAGCCTTCACTTAATTCATTACTTCTTTTTTTTGTAGGAATCAATGGAGCTACCATTGCATCAGTCCGCCATTTGGGCAAGAAAAGAAATGGCTCATAAAAAATCTAATCAGAACCTAAGAAACCCTCTAATCTCTCTCAAGTGCTCTCCTTTCCCATAGATCTCTGAAAAAGATAATCAAATAAAAAGAAAAAGAAGCAAAAAAAAAAATCATCTATATTCCTCTATTTTCACTAATTTTTCCTATATTTTCTCCAGTTTTTCCTCTATTTTTCCATTCTAAGGAGTCTCAACCGGGTGGGATGCTTAGAGCAGCCGAATAGGAAAGCTTAGGTAATTAGGCGAATGGATCAGGTTAGATTGGGTCATAAGTGACCCCGATTCGATCCGATTTCTTGATCGAGTCTGAATATTTAACCCAAATCCAGTCCAATAGAAGATCGGATCAAGTCGGATCAAATTTATGATCAAATTTCTTAATCTAACAGGTCATTCGGATGGGGTCGGATTTATGTATAACCTGGTTTCGCTCTATGAAATATAGATTCGATTCGGATCTAGATCGGTTCTGGTTTGGATTATAATTATTGGCTTATGTATCAATTTTCAGATTATCAAGCATATGCTAAATCTATTGATTGTTCTTAACTCATATCTAAGTCTACTTATGTTTTTATTCTTGTTGATATTTTGAATGAAGTCTATGAAGCTAAAACGAGTACCAAGATCCAATTAATGAGAGTATGTAAAAATGAAAACTAAGATGTTTTACATAATTTGAAAAGCTAGTTATGACAGCCAACAACTTTTAATCAATGAAATATTGGTTCTTTTCCAACCTATATGTAAAGTCTGGACGAATGAAGGTAGGAAAAAGTTAGAAAATTTTATTTTATCCATTTTTAAATTAGTATGCTTCTATTATTTCTATAATATTAGATAAATAAATATACTAATTTTTATTCAGGTCTTGTAATGGATTTGGATTGGATTGGATTGGGTCATTTATATCAAGATGCAAATCAACCCAAAAGTCTCTACTGATCGAGTCGGATTGGATCAGATCAAATTGAAATTCAATAAATCTAGACCCGATCTGATAAATGAAATAGATCCAATTTTAGAGCCAGATTCAGATTTGTAGGTTTTTTAAAATAGTTTGGATCAGGTCTACACAGGTCAATCCGACCCATTTGCAACTTAAGATATTAGCAGGAGTCACATGATGGATGGAGGCATCTGCTTTGATGACACATAGTAGATGCAGACAAATACTTTCATTTTATTGTGTGTGTGTGTGTGTATATATATATATATATATATATATATATATATATATATATATATATATATATATATATATATATATATATATGTTAGATGCAATACCATAAGCCTCCTGTAGTCAAGCAATTGCAAAAGGTTTCTTTTCCCAATCCTCCCTTGTTCACACGTGCTTGAATCTCTGAATCATCTACCAGTCTTCCATTTCGCATTACATATGCCACTAGAGATGTATATCCACCCACAAAGTCTTCTATACACTACATTGAGAGTCCATTCTTTTATAAATAAAAAAATTATTTAAAAATCTATATTTTTTAGATAAATATTTTTAATATAATAGTTAGATAGAAATAATTTATTCATATTTTCTTATATATGAAAATGTAGCTTCGAAAGCTGTTACCCATGTTCTTTTACATTACTATTTTTCTAGGCAAGTTGCTAAAATTTATCTATATTCCTATAATTTTCTTTATATTTTTTAGATTTGGAGAAACTAAACGTCTAAGTTATTGAGCATTCAATGATAGAGGCATTAGAAATGAGAATGGAGCACCTTAAGAATAAAATTAAATATTTATTTTACTGGCTGATGGAAAAATAATTTTGTCATCCTAGGTGGATAAGATTTTTTTTATTTTATTGATAAATGCTATCCATGAAAAGTAACTTATCCATTCTGAAAAGCATGAGAACATGGATAAGTTGGTCAATAGAAAAATTGATCAACTTTTCTATGATATTTATCCACTAAGATGGACTCTAATACTACTACAAAATAGGACTACGACAGTGGTTGGTAATCCTAGTCGTAGCCTAAAAAATTGCTGCTATAGACTATGGCAATAGTTAGCTAACAACTGCCACTGTAGCCATCGCCATAGGTCTATGGCAACGAATATTGCAGCGATTAAGTGAACCGCTGCCATATATAGCTTATAGTAGTGCTATAGTTTGATCTATGATAGTGATTTTTTAACCGCTGTCATAGCTCTCTATAGTAGCGGTTATAGAACCACTGCTATAGATCTATAGTAGCGGTTGGCATGAAGTCTACGACAGTGATTGACATGCCTACGACAGCGATTTTGCAACCGCTGTCGTAGCTTTTGAATAATAAAAATATATAAATTTTATAATTTTTATATTTTTTATCTATTAAATGTAGTTCAATAACATAAAAAATTATTATAAATATAAAAATATTTATGAAATGCTTAAATTTTATTACTAAATAAAATTTATTATAATATTTTTAAAAAAATACATCAAAAATTTTTTAAATCTACATCATCGTCATCACCGGGAGCTACAGTTAGAACCAAAGCTGGAAGGACTGGAGCTGTAGGAGCTGGAGCTGGAATGCCGGCCAACATATCCTCAAGATCCACGAAGTCAGCTTCAAGATACGTACTGAGCCTCGTCACCATGGCGCGCAAGATGTCCTCCAGATGAGATATACGCTCCTCAGCATGAGCAGCCCACGTCGTAGCCTGATCTGCTCGTACCATAGCCTAAGCTGCCTGCATCCACACTTCCTCAAGCTGCTCCTGATTGACGACATCGAAAGTATGTGAAGAGATCCTCATCTCAGACTAGTAGCTCATCGGCATATGTTCGGACTCGCATCGGATCCTTCTAGAGTGCTCAGACTCCAAGACTTGAGATAGATGGTCATGGGGGCTAAAGGTGTCCGGACCCTCATCCGCGAGCGCATCTAACTGCTTCTATAATTATAAATTTAAATAAAATTTTATAAGAAATGCTATAATACTAATCATACTAATATATTTATTATTTACAAAAATCCTCCGATCGTGGCGTTCATCGGTCTGCCCTTCTTGTCCGTACGACTAAATCGAAAGATCTCGCTACGATTGGGCATCATCCTATCTCTCATCAGCTATAATAATAGATTAATTTATTAAAAATATTAAAAAATATTAATTTAATTTATCCAGTAAGATTCAGAATTCATTATCTTTCTATGCACACGATTGGCTATAGACTCATGGTCGAGAGTGCGCGTATACTTCTGGACTACCCAGTTCTCCCAATTCTGACAAAAGATAGCTTAACAAGTATTCAAATAAATAATAAATATTTAAAAAATATTTAAATATAATTTTAAGTATATTAAAAAATTTAAAAATTAGAAATTAAATCTTGAACTCCTGACTTCTTCAATGTCTAACCATCCCCTCCCATTAACTCAGAGGACAGTCCTAAATCCAAGAAACAAGCTTCTTCGGAGTGTCCCGTCGGTGCTCGAGCCATCCTCTATGGAGCTTGATCTTGTAATTTCGGTATAACTCCCTAATCTTCTTTAATCGGATATTTCGAGCCCTCTCGTGATCTGAAAAGCCATACCTCCTCTGCACAAAGTTATCAAAAATCAGTTATGAAATTATATGAATAAAATATAGTATAAAAATATTAAATACATAATATAACTAAGATATACTTACCCATATCTTCTTCCATATTCGATCCCTAACACCAGCATCCATCAATCACCGATCTATGGGCAATATCAGAATGATGTCAGACCGTCTCACAAGCACTTCAAAAAAAAATGCATCTCTCATATGGTCTCCCCGACTGGCCTTTCCTCCGCATCATAGTCCATCATCACCTGATGCTGGCGATTCCATACATGCGTATCTAGAAAATGTTGCTTACCAAAGCATATATCTAATCAAAAAAACAAACAGTATCTAAAACATATTACATTAAAAATCAATGTTAAGATTTGTAAAAGTTTATTTTGGTTAATCTAGATGATTGTTCTTTCTGATATATCTACATAGACAGGTTGAGCTCATCATAGATATCTGATAAATTACAATACATGACGTGAAGGATTTTCTTTCCCTCCAAGCAGAATTGCACCGTATATCAAGCATTTCGATCTACGCGAGATGATATTTTGATGCCATCATGACCTACAATATTAATGAACATTAATCCATATAATGTTAATAAATATTAATCCAGCTCACGATCATTGATACGATCTAGAACCTACTGATGGAGATTTTCTTATCGATCGACACGGTGTAGGACCGTCCACAGTCGCTGACACGGCATGACCCAGGATCACCGACATGATCCAGGGCCATCCACGACTGCTGACACGGTACGACCTAAGACTGCCGGTATGATTCGATCTAGAACCCATCGGCACGGTCCAAAACCAATCGACAGGAGTTCTCTTATCCACCAGCATGATCCATGACTGATGGATAATTATAATATTTATAATAAATATTTATAATATTTATTATAAATATTATAAAAAATTAATAAATATTATTATAAATTTTTAAAAAATAAAATCATATTTGTGGCTATGAAGAGGAGATTGCATAGAGCTCCGAGGGTCGCCGATGGCGGTGCTAGAGGGAGACGATGATACTAGAGATAGCTTGCGAGAGAGACACAAGATAGTGAGATACAGAGAGAGAAAGAGAAAGAGAAGAGAGACAGAAAGAAAGAGGAAAGAGAGAAAGATCTAGAGAGAAAGAGAGAAGAGAGAAAGAAAGAGAAAGAGGGGAAAGAGAGAGCAGGAGGGGGTGGATAGGGTCAGGGGAAAAGAGAGCAGGGAGGGGTTGGGGCTGACGATCGGGCCGATCAGGGAAGAGAGTAGAGAGAGAAAAGGGAGGAGGCAGATCGGGCTAAGAGAAGAGAGGAGGAGGGGGAGGTGGCGGAACCAACGGACGAGCCGATTGGGGAAGAATGAGGAGGGGAAGGGTGGGGCTAGCGAACGGGGAAGAGAGTAGAGAGAGAAGAAAGGGGGTGGATCGGGCTAAGGAAAGAGAGGAGGAGGGGGAGGTGGCAGAATCGGTGGATGAGCTGACCAGGGAAGAAGGAGGAGGGAAGGTGGCGGGGCTGGTTGGGCCGGTTGGGGAAGAAAGGGCAAGCGGAGAGGTGGCGGAGCTGACGATAGAGAGGATGGGGAAGAAGGAGGAGGGGGAGGTGGTGGAGCCGATGGCCAGGTCGGTCAGGAAGCCAATAGGAGGTGGAGGAGGAGATGGTACTAGTCGAAAAAAGAAATGGAGGGGGTGGAGCCTTACCGATGATGGAGAGGAGGAAGAGAGAGAGATATCTAGAGCGATCGATGAAGGAGAAACTAATTTGAAGGCATGCTGGATAAAAATAATCTAACCTATGGCAGTGATTTTCGAACCGCTGTCATAGATCTACGACAGCGGTTACTGAGAATCGCTACCATAGGTCTATAGCAGTGGTTATGAAATTATTGCAATAGATCTATGGCAGCGGTTCTTAGTAATTATTACCATAGGTTAAAATAAATTTTTTTATTTTTATTCTAAATATTATATAATTTTAAAATTTAATATCTATTTTTATCATTCATTATCTAAATAATTATCATTAAAGTATCGCCATAAAAGATCGTTTTGATCCGATGGCCCTAGCTTCATCAATCAGAAAAATTTGATTTCGACGACTACGAATGATAATATAATGATCTAATAGATGAAGACCTCCGATGGATCTAAAAATCTACAATGATGATCTCGATGATGTTTGTAACATACTATCAAAATTTTATTTCAATTGGATATCGTCATCATGGTCAATTTAGTACATGATAATTTTGACTGTTAAATGATAAACGAGTGATCAAAGAGCTAGACGGTATCTGATTATGAGATAATTTTTTTCATAAATAATCTTAGCTACTATTTTAATCATTTTTTATTGGTGATCATAAAATTTAACTCGTTGGTCTAAGAACGATCCAAAACTATACGTCGCTTAATACCCATTCTTAAACTTCGCTGATAATTATGCTCTTGCTTTTGCAAGATCTACTTAACATGAATAGTTCATACAAAAATAATTTAATTTTATGATCATCATCGTATAAAATAATTAAAATTATAGCAAAGATCATTTAACTAAAAAATTATCTTATAATTGAATGCCGTTTGGTCTTTTGATCGCTTGTTTCTCATTTAACGATCGAAATTATTTCGTACTAAATTGACCATAATAATGATATTTGATTGAAGTGAACTTTGATGGTATACTACAAATATCACCAAGATTATCGTTGTAGATTTTTAAATTCATTGGTGGTCTCTATCTATCAGATCATCACGTCGTCGTTTATGATCGTCGAAATCAAATTTTTCTGATCAATGAAGCTAGGGCCATCGGATCAAGACAGTCTTTTATGATGATACTCTAATGATAATTATTTAGATAATGAATAATGAAGATGTGCATCAAATTTTAAAATTATATAATATTTAGAGTAAAAATATAAAAAAAAGATATGATAGTGATTATACCCAACCACTATAATATGTTGGACCTACGGTAGTGGTTACATGAAATTGCTGCTATAGGTCGTATCTATTACAGCGGTTATGTTAAACCGCTACTATAGATTTGATCAATGCAGCGGTTACATATAACCACTATCATAGTTCAATTCATAGCAGCGATTAGATAAATCGCTGCTATAGATCGAATCTATAGCAATGATTAGTATAAACCACTACCATAAGTCGGATCTATGGTAGTGATTCTTTATAACCGCTATCGTAGAGTCTATTACAGTGGTTTCAAAAATCATTGCCACAGTATGTGCTGCCGTAGTCTCTTTTTGTAGTAGTATAAGAATTCATTCTTTTATAGATAAAAAATTTATTTAAAAATCTATATTTTTTTAGATATATATTTTTTAGATAGTATTTAGATAGAAAATTAATTTATTCATGTTCTTTTATGTATGAAAAAGTGGCTTCAAAACCTATTACCTATATTCCTTTACATTACTACTTTCCTAGATAAATTGCTAAAATTTATCTATATTTTTCATAATACCCCTAATGCTTTTTAGATTTGAAAAAAATGGATGGCTGAGTTATGGAGCATTGAATGATGGAGGCATTGAAAATACTGATGGGATATTTTAGGCAAAAATTAAATACCTACTATACTAGCCGATGGAAAAATGATTTAGCTATCCTTAGATGGATAAGATTTTCTTTCATTTCATGGATAAATACTACCTAAAAGAAAGTAACTTACCTATATTGAAAAGCATGAGAACATGGATAAATTGATTAATAAAAAAATTAATAAACTTTTTTATGATATTTATCAACAAAAAAAATATGCCCTAAAGGGGAGTCCAAAGCCTCCCCACCCCACTTTATGACATGTGGTGCACCTCGTTCGAGACACATGCCTATTTAGAAGGCTTTTAAACTCCCCTACATACAAATTATAAAAAAAAAAAAGTATGCATTTTACCAAAGATTTGAACTCCATGAATTGAAAATTTTGTAGCCAAAGAAAAATCCTTCTGATGGAAAAGCCCAAACCCTATAATATCATGCTTCTACCAAGATTAAGCTCTCAAAACCCAAAAGGACCAACTCACATCACCACAACTTGTACAAAATCCTATATGAGAAAAAACCCCAATCAGAACCTAAGAAACCCTCCGATCTCCCTCAGGTGCTCTCCTTCCCACAGATCTTCGAAAAAGAGAAAGACATGAAAAGAAAATGAAGCAAAAAGAAAAAAAAATGATCAATCAAGGTGGGAAAGTTCTTATCTTTTAATTTTTTTTCGTCTTTCCTTTTTTTTTTATTGATCTCTCCTTTATTTCGCAAGTGCTTCCTCTACTTTTTCCATTATCAGGAGTCTCAACTGGTGGAACTGTGGGAGGCTTGGAACGGTCGAATAGGGAAGTTTAGATGATGGCCACATTTTTGTGTTGGTAGTTACATGTAAGAGATTTAAGGATATAAATATATCATCAATTAATTTTAAAATAGATATAATTTTATTGATTAATATAGTGATTAGGCCATCTAAAGATTTGGAGTCCAAATCTTTTCATTTTTTAATTATATATATAGATTCAAATAGCGGGCATCTGAAGGTAAATCTCCAATCCATCACAAATCCAAATGGATTTTAACTTTAAATTCTAAATTCATTTCAAATTCTATAACATATTACTAAATGATTCTATTAGAATTTAGGATAGATCAGATATCTGAAAAATCCGTCCAACTACAATCTCTAAGTCCATTATATTATTAGATGCAGAATTGGCCCATTATATTTTTGGACCCTAGTGTTGGATTTTAATATTCTTTTTTGAATTTTTTAGATGAATTTTAAGAATTTATGTCCAAAAATCTAAAATATTTGGATTTATTATGTGTAGTTGAAAAAAATTAGAAAGCTATAAAAATAAAGTTGATTGTATAAATTGGATGACACTAATTTGTCAAAAAAAGATTTTTTTAGATTTTTTAAGATTAATTTTAGGATTCTATATTGAAATATATAGAAATATTTAAATTTATTATATATGGTATCAAAAACATCCAATGATTAGTATAAATAAAATTGATGATTCCATATTGAAATATATAGAAATATTTAAATTTATTATATATGATTTGAAAAATATCCAAAGATCAACATAAATAAAGTCGATAGTTTCAGTATGAAATTATAATATATATATTTATTTGGCTTAAAAAATTAATATTTAGAAACATAAATTTAAAATTATAGATTATATTTGTTGAATGATTTAAGAATTGATATTTAATAATTAAATAATATATTTATGGATTTGGGTCTGCTCAGGACATGTTAGGCTAGATCAGTTTAGTATTATACAAAAAATTAGGTTTGAAAAATTAGTGACCAAGATTGGATTAAAATATAAAATTAGTTTAATTTTTTGAATTAAGTTTGGATATATTGTTGATTCAACTAGGGTTGGTTCAGAGTTAGATTAGTAATATTTTATATATGGAATAATATTTTATTATATCCAAAACTTGTATATATAAAAATTTTAAATTATTTAATTATTTTTTAAAAGATAAATTTACTCAAAAGGCAAGTTTAAAATCAATTGACGCTTTCATGGTTTGTGGTATAAAGCAGGTTACAGTTGTAGGACCACAATAAAGATTTATGATAGTCCTTTTTAGTACAATTAGTATGGTAAAAATGATTGGCCTTTGTATAATGATAACATTATAATATATTTTTTTAACACTATATTTTATTACTAAAAATGAATATATTTTTTATTTAAAAACATAACTTTAATGTACCTATTGTCTCAAGATATAAATTAAATAGTATTATCGAAGATAAAACTACTGCTACGGTGATATCTATAATTTTTAGAAAATTAATTTAGCAGCTAATTGATATTCTAGCATTTAATCTTGCAATGAATATAAAATATGATGGATTTAATCTACCAGTTGTTATCAAAAACATCCTCAATGGCAGTGATGTATTTTAGATTATATCTGGTTTACAAAGTTTCAATGATAATATATATAGTTACAAGGTCACCAATAAATTTTTAGAAAGTAAATCTTAACTTGATAATTTATCAAAAAGTTTTGGCTCCGAATTTTCTTCATCTTATATTCTACAAGAATCTATTATTTTAACTCTTGGAAATAGATTCATATCAAATATTTTTAAAAAATATCTAAAAATTCATCTAGCACAATCCGATAATATATCTTAATTATTAGCTTTTTCTCTTTTCTTTTATATGTTACTATAGATAATTTAATTTCAAATATTACAACTTATTCCTTTAATTATTTTTGTTTATATTTTATTATAAAATATTCTTAATTTAGTAGTACTTTCATAAAATTTTTTAATATTTATTTCTAGTTTAAATGATAAAATTATTATCATGTCCCAAACCTAGCATCTTGGTCGAGCATGTGATGGCCACATAAATCCTAGATTAATACCTTAGAGAATATACAAGACCTAAAAATATTACTTACAATCCCAACATTCCATGAATATTATCCATCTCAATTCATATTAAATAATTTTACATTAACAAATTTCAACCTTGTATAATTTACAAAACTCGATCATCCACCTATCACTGATGGTGCTTTATCTATTCGATCCTTTCAATTGTGATTCCAATCATTGCCAAATCTATATATCATGTAACTCTGAAAAAAAAAGAGAAGAAGAGGGGTGATGAGCTTTACAGCCCAATAAAAATCACTATATATTTTCATCAATAATAATAATTTAATTCAAAAGTATAATAAAATATGGATGCATATATCAAATATACAGAATAAATTAAATAAGTATGTATCAAGTAAATCATATGTCAATATATGAAACTTTTTTATTTATATCTCATTCATAACTTTGTCATATTTTTTTTTTATCATACTTTCATGTTTCTTAATCTCTTCTTTCCGATTTTGGACTAATCAAAATCATGCCTCAATCTCAATTCATGGTCTTACCTATAATCCCACGCATAAGCCTATAGGGACTGTCACAGGCATAAGCTCCTGGCAGGCTATCAAATTCATGGTTTCATCCATAATTTCACGCGTAAGTCTATGGGGCCCATCCCAGGCATAAGCTCCTAACGGGCTATCCATATGACGAGACTAATCCAAACCATATCCTTTTCATCCAATTATTGCATGTTAATTTCATCTTTCCAATTCCAATTTATAATATAATCAAAATAATTATATCATATTCATATGTTCATAACATCAATCATTGATACATATGTATATGGTAAATACATAATATATTCATGCTGAAAAATTATACCAGATATACACTACTATAGAATAGGGCTATGGCAGTGGTTCGTAATCGCTATCGTAGTCCAAAAAATTGCTGCTATAAGCTATAACAGTCATTAGCTAATCGTTGCCATAGAGTGTATAGGTCTAATGCAGCGGTTGTCACATTGCCTACGACAGCAGTTGGCACGTTTACGACAGTGGTTATAAAATTACTACCATAGCTTTTGAATAATTAAAAAATATAAAATTTTTATTTTTTTATATATTTTATCTGATAAATATAGAGATATATAATATAAAAAAATATTATAAATATAAAAATATTTTTAAAATGCAAAAATTTTATTATCGAATAAATTTTATCATAATATTTTTTTAAAAAAATATATCAAAAGTTTTCTAAATCTACATCATCATTGTCACCGAAAGATGGAGCATAAGTTGGAGCCAGAGCTAGAGCTGGAGCTGAAGCCAAAGCCGAAGCCGAAGCTAGAGCTGGAATGCGGGCCAATATATCCTCAAAGCCCATGAAAGCATCTTCAAAATGCATGCTAAGCGTCGATACCATATCTATCATGATGCCCTCCAGATGAGATGCGCGCTTCTCAACTCGAACTGCCCGCATCGTAGCATAATCTGCCCATGCCAATGCCTCCTCAAACTTCTTCCGACTGACGACAGCGAAAGCCTATGAAGAGACACTCACCTTAGATCAATAGTTGGTCGACATATATCCGGACCTGCATCGGATCCTCCTAGAGTGCTTAGGCCCCAAGATCTGAGACAGATGATCATGAGGGCCAGAGGTATCCGGATCCTCACTTGCGAGCACATCTAACTGATCCTATAATTATAAATTTAAATAAAATTTTATAAGAAATGCTATAATATTAATCATGTATACTAATATATTTAATACTTATAAAATTTTTTTCGATCGCGGTATTCATCGGCCTATCCTTCTTATCCGTATAGTTGTATCGAAAAATCTCGCTATAGCTGGGCATCACTCCATCTCTCATCAGCTATAACAATGAATCGGTTTATCAAAAATATAAAAAAATATTAATTTAATTTATTTAATAAAATTTAAAATTTATTATCTCTTTATGCATACGACTGGCCATAGACTCATGGTCGAGAGTGTGCATATACTCCTGGATTGTCTGATTCTTTTGATTCTGACGAAAGATAGTCCAACAAGTATTCAAATAAATAATAAATATTTAAAAATATTTAAATATAACTTTAAAAGTATTAAAAAATTTAAAAATTAGTAATTTTATCTAGAACTCCTGGCTCCTCCAATGTGTAACCATCCTCTCCCATTAATTCGGAGGATAGTCCTATATCCAAGGAATAAGTCCTCTAAACTGTCTCGTTGGTGCTCCAGCCATCTTCTGTAGAGCTTGACCTTGGAGGCTCGGTACAACTCTCCGATCTTCTTAAGCCGGACATCTCGAGCTCTCTCATGATTAGAAAAATCGTACCTTCTCTGCACAAAGTTATCAAAAGTCAGTTACAAAATTATTCTAATCAAACATAGTGTAAACATGTAAAATGCATAAATATAATTAAGATGCACTTACTCATATCTCCTTCCACATCCGATCTCTGACAGCATCATCCATCAATCGCCAATCTCTAGGCTCTATATAAATAATATCTGACTGCCTCATAAGCACTCCAAAAAAGAAATGTATCTTCCGCACGGTCTTCCCTATTGGCCTCCCCTCCGCATCATACTACACCATCACCTAATGCTGGTGGTTTCACACATGCGCCATACATGTGGGATCATGAAATATCCGGTTGAATGATGCACCTGCAATGAAAATATGTTATGCAAATATATAAGTATACAAATACTATATAAAAAAATAAATAAATAATATAATAAAAATGTACACTCAGATGTCGGTGGAGTAACATGTGTCGGAGATGTGGGTGATGGTGGAGACTCAAATATTGGTGGAGTGGAAGCCATCAGTGGAGTAGATGTCGGTGGTGGAGGTCCCTGAGCAGTCGATGCGAAGGTGGATGGAGTATGCTTCGACTGCTCCTCGGATGCTAAACTCCACGTAACCTGCCGAGAGACAGGGATGAAAGCTAGATGGTATTTTGGTGCCATCGTGATCTGCAACGTTAATAAATATTAACCAATATAACATGTTGAACAATAATCAAAGATATGCCTAGGTACTATCCATATAATTACATATAAATATACAGATGCCGAAGATTATGTATACCAATCAATTGACGGATCTATCGCTATGCAATGCAATAAACAAAAGCAATAAGACGAGGGTTCTCTTAACAGCCAGCACGGCACGGCACGGTATGGCATATCGACACGGCATGGCCCAAGTAGATGATGGTGGCACCTTAGGGCTTAAAGTTGGAATCTTAGAGAGACATATCAAATTCTATTTGCATCCATTGAGTCAACTCACTCAAAAGTCGAGCCGACTCCATGCTTGAGACAGCCGGCTCCATGCGTGAGACATCTGACTCAGGTCCTCTCCTAGCTGGCTCGATCTTGGCCCAAGCTGGCTCGGCTGCATATCCAAGTTGGCTCGATTGTGTGCCATCTCTTATTCTTGGCTGTCTCTGCCCTCCCCTCATCTTTTCGACTACCCGTCTCCCACTCAATCTCCATCGCCCGGCGAGGCCAGACCCCCTCCCTGATCCCTCTCTCTCTCTCGATCTCCCTCTCTCAATCTTCCTCACCGACGAGGCCAGACCCCCTCCCTCCCTCCCTCTTTCAATCTCCCTCGTCGGCGACGGCGGCGAGGCCGAACCCCTCCCTCCCTCTCTCACTCTCTCGATCTTCCTCGTCGACGAGGCCAGACCCCCTCCCTCCCAGTGATACCGGCAAGGCCAGACCCCCTTCCTTCCTCTCTCTCTCTCTCAATCTCCCTCGTCGGTGACGATAATGAGGTTGAACCCCTCCCTCCCTCTCTTCCTCTCTCTTTCTTAGTTTTGGATCCCAGAATCGAGTATGGATACCCAAGATCCATTAGGGTCTGGGCTTGGTACTTCAAGTACGGACTCGTCGGGTATTCGGATTCGGATCCGGTACCAGTAATTAAAATTGGGTCCAGATCTGAATATCCAAGTTTCGACCCAAATCCAACTCGTTGATAGATCTAGTCCAGTGATTAATAAATAATACTATGAAATTAAAATAAAAATTATACCTATGGCTATAGAGAGAGGCTCATACCGAAAGCTCTGAGAGTCACCGGCGATGGCGCTAGAGGAAGACGACGGCACTAGAGGTAATCTACAAAATAAGAGCAAGATAGTGAGATAGAGAGAAGAGAGAAAAAGAAAAAGAGGAAAGAGAGAGAGGGGAGAGAGAAGGAGAGGGGGTCCGGAGGGGCATCATGATGGGGAGGCCAGGGGAGGGGGAGGGCAGGGGGCGGGCGGTCGGGGATGGGGAGGGCAGAGGGTGGGCGGTGGTGGTCGAGGATGAGAAGGATAGGGGCGACGGCTGGGGAGGGCAAGGGGCGGCGGCGGTCGGGGATGGGAAGGGTAGGGACGGTCGCGGTCGGGGACGGGGGAGGGCAGGGGCGGTGGCAGCCGAGGATGGGGAGGGCAGAGGCGATGGGGTGGGCAGCGGATGGGGAGGGCAGGGGCGGTGGGGTGGGCAGCGACAACCGGGGATGGGAAGGGTAGGAGGCAGCGATCGGGGAGGGCAGGGGCGGTGGCAATCGGGGATGGAGAGGGCATGGGGCGACGATAGTCGAGGATGGAAAGGGCAGCAGGGGGTTGGGACGGGCGAGGGGTGGGCGAAGACCGCCGGGGAGGGGCTGACGTAGGGGGTAGGCGAAGATCGCTGAGTGGCGGGGTCGGTCGGAGGGGAGGAGGGGCGGCACCAGCCGGGGGGAAGAACTTGGGTGGAGTCTCACCGACGATGGAGAGAAGGGGAGAGAGAGAGAGCATATGGGAGGAAAAAGAAATTTGAATATTTTTAACCTAACCTACGACAGTAATTTTTGAACCGCTGCCATAGATCTATGGCAGCGGTTACTGAAAATCGCTATAATAGATCTATGGCAGTGATTTTCTAACTGCTACCATAGATCTATAGCGGCAATTTCAAGTAACCGCTGCCATAGGTTGAAAATATTTTTTTTTAAAAAAAATATTATATAACTTTAAAATTTAATGCTCATCTTCATCGTTCATTGTCTAAATAATTACTGTTAGAGATCGTTATAAAAGATCGCCTCGATTCGGTGGCCCTAGCTTCATCGATCAGAAAAATTTGATTTCGATAATCACGAACGATAATGCGATGATCAGATAGATGGAGACCTTTGATCGATCAAAAAATCTACAATGATAATTTTGTTAATATTTATAGCATACTATCAAAGTTTTTTTTCAATCAGATATCGTTATCATATTCAATTTAGTATGGAATAATTTTGGCCATTAAATTAGAAACAAGCGATCAAAGGACTAAACGATATTCGATTACGAGATAATTTTTTAGTTAAATGATCTTTGTTATAATTTTAATCATTTTATACAGCGATGATAGTAAAATTTAAATCATTTGCATATAAACTATTTATGTTAAGCAGATATTGCAAAAGCACGAGCATAACAACCAACGAAGTTTAAGAATGGTTATCAGGTGACGTATAGTTTTAGATCGTTCTTACTCTCATAAGTTGAATTTTATAATCACCATCATAAAAAATGATTAAAATAGTAGCCAAGATCATTTATAACAAAAATTATCTCATAATCGGATACCATCTAGTCTTTTGATCATTCGTTTATCATTTAACGGTCCAAATTAATCTATACTAAATTGATCAAGATAACGATATCCGATTGAAGTGAAACTTTGATAGTACGCTACAAACATAACCGAGATCATCGTTTCAGATTTTTGGATTCATCGAAGGTCTTCATCTATCAGATCATCGCATCGTCGTTCATGATCGTCGAAATCAAATTTTTCTGATCGACGAAGCTAGGGCAATCGGATCGAGGTGATCTTTTACGATGATACTCTAATAATAATTATTTAGATAATAAACGATGAAGATGAATATTAAATTTTAAAATTATATAATATTTAGAGAAAAATTAAAAAATATATATAGCAACGATTACAAATAACCGCTACCATAGATTGATTTATAGCAACGGTTATAAGGAACCGCTGCCATAGATAGCGATTTTTCTAACCGTTGCCATAGGTCCGACCTATGGCAGCAGTTACAAAGAATTACTGCCATGGATCGGCTTATGACAATGATTTTTTATAACCGCTGCTATAGGTCGGTCATATAGCAGCGATTCTTTTTAACCGCTATAGGTCGGTCATATAGCAGCGATTCTTTTTAACCGCTGCCATAGATTCTATTACAGTGGTTTCGAAAATCACTGCCATGGTATGTGCTGCCGTAGCCTCTTTTTGTAGTAATGATAATAGTATCTCAAAATGATAATCCATCAACATGAATTCAATAATATAAAACCAACAATATAAATCCAACGATAAAAATAGCATATTTAATGATAATCATGTACAGAAATTCTTACCTCAATTGTGATAAATGAAACTCACAAGACTAGGATCTAGTATCAAAATTCTACTCAATATCCTTCAGTCTAATAATTTATTTTTCTATAAATTTAATTTAATTTCTTAAAATAAGTTAATTAGATTAATTTAAAATCTTAAAAATTCAGTTCACCTGGATCCACACCTATTACCAATATTTTTAGAGATAAAAAATTTATAAAAAAAAAATTTAGAAAGAGAAAGTTAGAAAGAAAAAAGATAGAGAGAGGAGAGAGGAAAGACCCAAAACTCTTTCTCTCTCTCTTTTTTTTTTTGTTTTTTTTTAATTTAATAATTTTTAATAAAAAAAAGAGAAAATAAGAGAGAGAAAGAAGATAGAGAGAGAGAAAAAAGATTTTAGGCTTAGGTTGGGAGAGAGGGAAGAAAGAGAAATTTTTTTTTTTCCTGCTTCTTCGTGGAAATAGGGAGGAGAAAGGCTCGGCCAATCGTCCTCTCGGCGGCAAACCCGAGTGGTAACCACCCTCCCTTCCGACATCTTTGGCCCTCGAAAACACGAACACGGTCGGGTCTAGTGACGACCACCGGTTAGGTGGAAGAAAAAAAAAGCAAAACAAGGGATGCAGCCTTTCTTTTGATATGTTGAGGAAGACTTCAAGATGGCCGTGATGCCGGTAACATTTGCCCCGGCTTAGGCTCTGGTGATGAATGTGACGGCAACAACAACCACAGTGGCTGATAATGGACAAACAAAAGAAAATAGGGATAGGGCCGAACAGGGGATATGCTATTCAAGGCAATCTAGCAATTGGCCGACTCCAATCAAATAGGTGATAATGGTTTTAGGGCTATTAATTAGGAGAAAGAAAGATTATAGCTTATTACCTCTACTGCCGTGAGGTCCTAAGGCCATACTTTCCGATGAACACCTTAGTTGAGATGCCGCAAGAAGCTTAGAAGGAGAAGAAATTCGGTGGCTAACAACATGGGTCTAGTGGTCGAGTGCCTAGAGAGGGAAGGAAAAATGTTTTTATAGAAAATGTTCTAATGTTTTGAAGAGAGCTCTGGGGCACCATGGATCTTCATCTTCCACTGGGAGTCGAAGAGAAACAAGACTTCTATTGAGAGTTTAGGTCTTGTTTTGGACGTGCCAAACACATGTAACCCATAGGTCTCAACTTTTTTAGGCCACCGATAGGCTCCAGGCTGGATTATTACAATTATAGAAGGTGAAGATTAACATGGATATAAATTTATTAGATGATAAAAATATTATATATTATATTATATAAAAAAAATTATATATTAATAAAATATTTTTAAATTTATCTTTTGATTTCCGCACAAACCAGCTGCGAAACGCGGGTTGACCATTATTTCGAAGGAGAAGGCTTCAGGAACACGCCACCCCGCTGCCGAGCCCAAATCCCAAATCCCGCTCGTCGACTTCGGACCCGACGTGAGCGCGGATCGCCCGGACCATCCGATCGGCCACTGGGTATATTCTACCAACGGCTACGATGACGCGTGCGCCACCGCGTCTCCTCGAATCCTCCGCTGACATATAACGCGGACTGTCCGATAACCAGATCCACGATAACCAGATCCACCAGCCATTCAGCGGGCTCGTGTCTGTTGGGAAGAAAGCGTCGTTTCTCTTCGGAAACGAGCGTCATCTCCGACTCCTCCACCCTCTGCGGCCCAACTGAGGTAAACCCCGACCCATTTCTCCCCCAGATGTATCCCTTTCCATTTGGTACGTCGATCTCGCCTCTCATCCAAGCCCTTTGACCGCCGGCAACCTCCAATAGATTTCCCTCAGATTTAGGGTTTCTTGCACAAAAACCCTAACCTGAAATCCCCACCAAGGGAAACCCTGGAATTACCTGTCCGCCCTTTACTTGCATGGCGTCGGGGCCTCTGGTAGGGGGCGGCACCGGCGGCGACGGCTCGCGGGAGAAGCAGCGGTGGACGGAGAGCAACAAGGTCTACACCCGGAAATCCCACAACAAGAACCCCAAGCCCGCCTCCAACCCTCATCCCCCGCCCTCCTCCGATCAAACCCCGACCGCCGCCACAGCCGCCGACGACGCCGCCGTCTCCCCCCTGCACCCGCCCCCGCCGCAGCCCCCTGCCCCCTCCTCCGTTGCCTCCGACGATGACGCCTCCAGCCTCAACCGCCCTCAGCCCCCTGATGCTGCTCAGCGGAGCCAGCCCAACGGCCACAGCCGCAGCGTCACCATCAGCCTCGCCTCCCGGTCGAGGCAGGAGATCCGGGAGCTCCGCCGCAAGCTCACGGCCGAGCTCGAGCAGGTCCGTGCGCTCTCCCGGAAGATTGAGGCCCGAGAGGTCCAGATCGCCGCCGCCGCGGCCGCCGCTTCATCCGCTCCGGCTGCCGGGTACACCCACTCCCAGCTTTCCGTGACCGACCCTAACACCCCTGTCTCTACCAAGACCCCCGTTTCGGCCCCGTTCCGCCGCCACCCTACTGTTTCTGTTGCCACCGAGAACAACCCTAGTGAGGGCGTGGAGAAGGAGAAGCGGACGCCCAAGGCCAACCAGTACTACCGGAACTCTGACTTTGTCCTCGGGAAGGAGAAATTTCCACCCCCTGAGCCTTATGGCCACAAGAAGTCCAAGGTTAATGGCAGCAAGAAGCATAGTTTAGGGGAGCTGGACCACGGCACCCATGCTGGGGAAAAGAAGCTTTATGCCCTGGCTTTCAAGAGCTGTGCTGCGCTGCTCTCCAAGCTGATGAAGCACAAGCATGGGTGGGTCTTCAATAGTCCAGTCGACGTGAAGGGCCTCGGCCTCCATGACTACTTCAGCATCATCAAACACCCGATGGACCTCGGCACTGTAAAGTCCCGGCTCAGCAAGAACTGGTACAAGTCCCCCCGGGAGTTTGCGGAGGATGTGAGACTTACCTTCCACAATGCTATGACTTACAATCCTGAGGGGCAGGATGTTCACATCATGGCCAAGCAGCTGTTGCAGATATTTGAGGAGCGGTGGCCTGCCATTGAGGCCGAGTTTGCCTACCATTCCCACACACCTGCGCCCAAGAAGCCTCCACCACTTGATGTGAGGACTTTGGAGAGGTCAGATTCCACCATTTATCCTATGGCAGTGGATTCGAAGACGAAGCCAGTGAATTATACCCCACATGTTGGCCGGCCACAGGCCCTGAAGAAGCCGAAGGCCAAGGATCCACACAAGAGGGATATGACATTTGATGAGAAGCAGAGGCTGAGCAATAACCTACAGAATCTGCCACCAGAGAAGCTGGAGAACATAGTGCAGATCATTAAGAAGAGGAATTCATCTGTCTACCAGCATGATGATGAAATCGAAGTGGATATAGATAGCGTGGATGTGGAGACACTCTGGGAGCTTGATAGATTTGTGACCAATTACAAAAAGAGTCTGAGCAAGAACAAGAGGAAGGCGGAACTTGCTGTTCTAGCCAGGCAAGAGGCTGAGCGTAATGCCAGGGAAATGGTGCATGAAAGGGTATTTTCTGTAACATCTTAACTTGCTTCCTTTCTTTTCTGGTTAAATGTTTCTATTAACCAAGTTTATATGCTCATACTTCTCTTGGATTTTTCACAGGCTCAAGAGCCTATCCCTGTGGAAGTGCCCGATGAAAGTAAGACAGGTAACTTTACTGGGAATATGCATGTTTTGGCTCTTGTTAAGCAACATGATGATCTCATGTTATGTTCATGTCAACACTGGTATGTAGTGGCGGATGAGAAGTATGTGGCTTCTTCATCACCAGCTGGTGAAGAAACAAAAGGGGATAACGCCAGTAGATCAAGTAGTTCAAGCAGCTCTAGCAGTGATTCAGGATCCTCATCCACAGGTAAATACCTTTTTTTTTACATGTGTTTGAAGAAGATGTAGGTCATGTGACATCTAATTATGATGTTTGGACATGTAGGAAGTTAGATTGAGCTATTGTACTTATTTTAAGAGTCATTGCAGATTCCGACAGTGGTAGTTCTTCTGCATATGGATCAGATGTGGCACGTTCACCTAGAACATGAGCAGATTCAGTGCAGGTAGGATATTGGTTATTGCTAATTGTCATTACTGCTATGTGTCTTGCTAAAGCTGGAACAGAGATAAATTGTTGGCCTAATTATTTTTTTTTTCTTTTGTTATTGTTTGATATGCATACATGATTTGTTCACTGGATCATTCAAGGCTTCCTTTGTTTTTTTTTATATCATTTTTACCTTGCTATATTAGTTTTAGGAAAGGTCCTGCGCTCCTTTTAGTGGAATGCAGGAACTATATGCTTACCATGTTTTTTGTGCACGTGTTAGAGTATGGATACTTTCTGAAGCTGTTGGTTTCCTATATTGCGTTCCACTTCATGTACCATTGAAGAATGGTAGTAAGTTATTATCTAAGAAAGCACCTATATTTTTGGCACTTAATGAATGTTCTCATCTTTATAAAGGTTCTAAGGTATTGACATTTACTCCATCAATCAAAAGAGTTATTTGTAATTAAGCTGTCTGTCTTAGAAGTTCATATGAAGCTATATGTTGCTGTAGGTGGAAAAATGGTACATGCCAAAGATTCAAGAAGTAGGACCACCTAGGAAGTGACAACTCTGATTTTAAGTTACATAAGATTTTCATTTGTGTTGCTGTTGATGTATTTGATGTTTTAACCAGCAATAGATGGGTGCCCCTTAAAAACATGGCACAAGGGCTCATTAAAAAAAATAGTGTTACTAAACCAGGGCTGCTGTTAAGAGAATGAGGTGACAATTTGCAATAGGAAGATTTTGATCACTGATGCATGGAAGTTTATAAAATTGGGGTTATCTGGTTAAGAGTTGGGCTGGGAGTGGAGTGAAGTTTTAAAATGATTCAAGCATTTTATTTTATTATCCAGCTGCTAGGTTTACTGGTACTCAGATTGTGAAGTGATGCCACTGATTCAGGGAGAGCATGCAATCTATGGGCAGATGGCTTCAGTTTCACAAGCCTATAATTTTTTTTAGATTAGTTTCCTCCCATGTTTGATGGTTTATGTGAATTGATGCAATCCAGTTTTCTGTTGGTGCAATCTCCTTTTCTTATAGATAATACATGGCGAGATAATTGAAAGAGTTAAATTCTCTATGTTGTATTATGTATTTATATAGGTGACCTCACATCCTCGTTTGGGCATTATGATTACCTGATTGATTTATGCAATTTATTGTAACTGATAGGACAAATAGTAAGTTGGACAAACTTCTTTAAGAAGCAATGCTGCCAAACTTGTAAATTGCAGAGTGATTTATGGTGTACTGTTAGGTGTTGTGGGATTGTTATTAAAGGTTATAAACACAGTGCCAGTTCCTGAATAGAACCCATATCCGTCAAAAATCTATAAGAAATAAGAACAGCATGCTTATCGATAATGGAGCATCATTTATTGGCTTTTTGAAAATAAAGTACATTGTATTATGTTGACACTAATTGGGCCTTCAAGGACAAGATGTAGGTAACATTTCTTACATTCACTGATGGTAGATTATGGATCACCAAGGATAGTGTCAGCTCCCTTATCTAATAGCTGGTATGTTGACAATATAAATCTGTCTGGTATGGGCTGTGTGACTGGGGACTTCGGTAACAAATGCTGACATGCATGTGGAATAACCTTAGTGGATATATGCAAATGTGATGACTATGCATGCATTGCATGTTCCTAGATTATCTCAAGATCGTCAGGGCCTTTGCAGTGGAAAGAAACTAAGTTGAGTGCTTGGTTGCTAGAATTGGCAAATGGGAGCTTTTGCAACTGCGTGCATCGGAAGTGGATATTTTAGAAACATTTAGTAAAGAAGCTCTTAGAATGCAGATGCAGTTTTAAGATTCCAGGAAGATTTTTAAGCAGATGTGTTACCTTGGTAGAAGATTCCATCTACTAGTTTTTGATTATTGTGTTACTATGTGTATTAGGTGGAGAATGATTCACTGGAAGATTGAATGCTGTTTTGAATGATCTCTATAGGTCTTCGTTCTGGTGGGAAACCGTGCAATACTAATGTTTATTCCATGCTTTTAGTTGGAATTACGAATTTATGTTCCTAGGGAGTGTATGGGTAGGCACGATGCTTTTCTTCGGTTTGCAGATCCAAACATCACGAACTACAAAAGCCCATTTCTTGCAGCAGTAATTCCCTGTTATGATTTGCTAATATTCACAATGTACGTTATTTTTCCTCAATAATGATTTTCCTTGCCTAGATGCATTTTTCTGCTTCTTTAAGAAGAATTATTACTTCAGGGATAAGAAGCTTCGTAAGTTGTTGGCTTTGAGTGAGATATTAATCAGCGGTTGGTGAGAAAAATTGTCATTGCCTCTATGCTAGAGGTCACTGCTTTATTCTTTCCAACTTGATTTACTAATACAAAATTAGAAACAGAGTGGAAGGGAGGGGCTAGGAAGATGCCTTTTAACCCTCGTAAATACTTTTCCCATTTTTTTGATTCCAATATTCCTTTATCCTTTTAATTTGGAGGTTCATGCTTTATCCAAGTTGTCAGTTAGGGCAGGCCTCAAGCAGTTGCTAAGGTGAAGGTGACTTGTAAATGTCTAGGCAGCCTCTGGTGCTTAGGCACCTAAGCAAACTGCCAAGTGACTCAGGTGGTCTTTTTCACTCTTAATCAAATGTATGTGTTTGTTAGTGTGGATATGTAGTATTTTGATCATTAAACTAAAAAAAAAATTATGTCATCTAAATATAGAAATAATATTCACATGAGACATACAATTAAAGTATTTCCGTTAGTACATTATTATGGAATGTATAATACTTTGATTATGTGAGTGATCTACCAGGAAGTGTCTATAGAAAGAATAAATGTTGATGGTCCTGGAAGAGTAAATAAAATAGCATGTGGCATACTGCCCATTTTTAGTATTATATATCATGATTGTGGAATGAAATTGGACATACCAATATAAACACTCATATCGAAGGGATTCTCAGTCTAGAGTTTTTTTCCTTAATATATTTCCTTGTGCTTCATAGCTCATGATCTACAAAACAGTGTTAGCAAATGAGGTAATATGATTTTGAGAACAAAAAGTAGATAAAAAGAGGACAAATGGTTAAAAACAAAATAAGCAATGAGAGGAATGGAAGAGAAGAAACTTGGAGGAAAGAGAATAGGAAGTCAGAGAAAAGCTTCTATAGGACAAAGAATGGGAAGTCTTTAGAAAATAAGATGAGTATTAATAAAAAAATTAACAATGCTAAAACTGAAAAATATGGTTCAAGTTGGAGGCTCCACCAAATGGTGTTATAAACATCAAGTCAGATGCATTGCAATGTTGAGTGGATAATTAGCAACAACGGGTTTTATAGGTGAGGATGAAGGGGGGAGAGTTCCATTTGGAGCTTCTAAATCATCTTGGATTTTGGATCTCTAGAGTCTAGACGTTGGAGGTTTGTGCATTGAGAAAAGGCCTTGCATGGACCATAGGTGAAAGCTGTTGGACAATTTGGATAGAATCAGATTGCAAAGCTGTGGTGGGTTACACCTAAGACAGTTCCATAGGCCAGAGAAGTACAATCCTATATGGAGTGAAATTTGATTATGTGTGGATGATGTATAATGAGGCAAATGGTGCTACAGACTGGCTAGCAAACTTGGCCAGGATCAAGGAAACAAAGTGCTATTATGAGGGAAATAATCAGTGGCTTGAAGCTAGATGACTCATGGCTTTGTTATTTTGTTTTGTCAAGTTTACTGTTCATAATATGTGGAACCTCGATCTGTAAGAGACATGTTCTTTATCTTATTTCGGATGTGAGGTTATACAGAAAGTTGATGGCTATGTCAAAACCATTTGGGGATCAAGACAACTGGATGAGTTGTAATTCCAACAAGAAAATCACATGATGTTGTAGATACCTGGCATGCAACAGTAATATCAGCGTCGTACTTTATCATAGTCTACTGCTTCTTTTTGTTTCTGTGAAGTATTAATTAACAAATGAATAAGCAGGTAACAATTTTGATCTATCTTGATTTGCATGATGGAATCCTGGGTTGTAATGTAGCATTGAAGCATATAACCTGAAAGGCAGGTTATGTGATATGATCAGTCATAAATAATAAAGCCAGCTGCATAGAATTGAAGTGTGTTTTTTACACTTATGATACAAGTTAGAAGGATAATGAACGCTTATGAGGAAGTGATTGATGAGGCTATGTTCTGTGATATGATATAATTATTTTCTCCAGTAATCGAACACAATATGTTTCCATTCTTACCAGAAGCTGCTATTCATATATCTGGAATAATGTAGTGAGATGAAAGCAGGTGTACCTAGTTTTAGGTATATACTTCTAGCTGTGGTATGTTTATTGTGTTTGTTGTTAATTATTCTGTGTAAGGTCCTAGGTATTGTTGTGCTATTTGTCTTACATCATTTGCCGTCTAAAGATAAAAGGATAATTATCATGTAAAAACATTTTACTGCATTATAATGTAATAAATATGAATTCAATGCGTACTTACGAGCTTGCATGGATGTTTGATGTCATGGTTCTTTAAACATGTGGCATCCTGATACAGACTACTCCTACTTAACCTGTGGCTCTAGAGGTTTTCAGGGTGGGGGAACAGGATCTGAAATATTTAATCAGTGTAGGCAAGGGTGTGTATGTGATGCAAGGAAAAGAAATGTAGTAATTGTTCTGGCTTGATGTTCCATTAGAAGATTTAGGGTGTTAGATAGATATGATTGTCAAAACAGATGACAGATAGTAGGTTTGACAATTTAATACTCATGTGTACATGGTTAATTGTGGACTTAAAATAGATAGAAGGGATTCACCTGCTTCATTCTGATATTGACTTCATTGGTTAAAAATTTGCAAAAAAACCCAATCTTATCATTAATGTTGAAAAAATGGAGAGGGTAAAGTTGTTGGTATCATAAATATATTTAATCTCTTTTCTGTTGCATCTCCTTTTAATTATTCTTTTTTAGTTTTTTTGCTGAAATTTGCAATACCAGATGAGGCCATTAGTGGTGGCTGATGGTTCAAAGAATCTATGACCATATAATTCAGGAGTCTATATAATTTTTTCAATCATGACTACTTAATGCATATTACTTTTTGTGGATTTATTTGGGAAGATGTGTATGATGATGTAAAGAGAGTGATTTGGTTGACAGAGGGCACCAATGGATGCTAAAATCATCGATGTTAAGCGATAAATTCATTGCTATCTCAATTTAAAGTGAGATGTACTGCCTAGGAAATATCCATGGCAGTTATGGATTGCAGATTTTGTGGGTGCATGTATGGATGTTCATGGCATAATTAACTTTCTCTGATCTTTCCCATGGCACAGTCAATGGTTAGAAATGTCTTTCAAAGGATGCTTTTTCTTTTTTTGGCGCAGGGGGGGGGGGTGCAGGAGATGGTTGTGACATAGCAAATAAGGCAATCATTTTGATAGAGATGGAGCTGTTTCCCTTTTAGGTTAAGATAAGTCTTTTATAAAGGAGAGATACTTTGAAACTGAGCATGGAAGGGATCAACTGATTTTATGCTTCTAGGATGAGTTAATAATAGAGGTAACGTGTTCATATTTCAGTTTGCTTGACTTGTTGATCTGCTTGGCCTTTTCTTATGATTCAATTTGAAGTTTGCTGGAGTAAATTTTTGATGAAAATATTGAACATGCTTGTAATTTTTTGAGAAGCAACATAGTTGAGTCAAGTTTGACATGATCTGTATATAATATGAGTTATATGAGAAGTTGTTATGGAGTTGAATTAATAATTTAAGGTCCTGGTTTTGGGGGTCATATTCATGTAGTTCAGTTTTATACCTGGTTGATCCGATATGTCCAGAGTATAGTGGACTAGATCTTCATGCAAGAGAACTGCATTTATGGGAGACAGTGACTAGAAAATGAAGGGATGGATGGGAAAAATAAATATATATATAGACTCCATTTTCTTATTAGATAAGTGATTTTAAAGGTGTAAATCATATGCTACAAAAATTAGGTATTTGAAATTAGAGCGTCTATTCAGTGGTTGTTGAAGTACTGGTGCAGTGGTACAGTTATTGGTGGGGGACTGGTAAGAGCTATATTGACACGGTCTGATTGTTGGTGCTGGTATGGTGATGGTGACACTGATTACCATGTGTTGGTATTGTGCTGTACCATGAGGTGTACCAAGTATCCATTTCCTACTAATGTGGTACCATCCACCCACTATAGACTTGGTACTAATTTGTACTTAATCCTTGCTTATTTATTTACATTTCATCAACTGAATGAGGCAAGTAGTCATTTTTCTGGCACTCACGAGCTACAAAAGTTAGTGCCTTGTCCCCTTATATAACAAACTCCATTCAAACCTGAATTGAATCGTACCTCCAGATGATGCTGTAGTAGTTGCAAATATTGAATTTTTCGAAACAACTGTAAGCTTACATCTTTTTTTGCAGGTGTGTTTACATTTGATCGTTTTTTTTAAACATGTCTAAAGAGAGCTATAAATTTCTGGAACTCATCTATCATAAAAAGTCAGCAACAGCTAATTGTGTCATCATTTAGGCTTATCAATTCATGACATTTACCATACATGATTGAATCCCTCTACTGCCCATCATATGACATTGGTAGACAGCTTAAAGCTTCATCATGCCTATGTTGTTGGAAATCCATTGCCTTTCAAGAGAGACCACAACACTTTGCCACCCTGTTTCTTGTACAATGACAAGTTTTGCTTGCTTATAAATGCATGATATATGAGCAATGCTTGTTGACTATTGGTATGGTTGTAAGCTGTTATTATTTTGTCAGAACTTGTACAATAGAATTGCTTAGTTAGGCTTGCCATTTGACTAAGTATTGTAGCCAATTGAGCTTATGAACATGCATCGAAGGATGGGCTAGGTTTGAGCCTATAACTTGTTGGACGATGTTTACACTTATGATAGATGCATGTATTATACTAATATACATATTGTATATGGTGAATACATGTTTGAATATTTGAAGTAGACATTCTTTGGGACCTTAATGAACCAAAAGGAACTCGCTTTAAATTTTCTGATCTAACCACTGGTTCATTTTGTGTTCCTTTCTCACAAGTCAGAACTATATTCAGTAGCAAATTATTACTTTAAAGCATATAAGAAATATTTTTCGAAGTGTAATTGGTTTTCTGCTTTTCCTGTTTAAATATTGAGCATAAGTCTTATGGCAAGAAATTATTTAACTGGCCCACTTCGTTCAGTTGCCAGCATATTTATTTATGTCTCAATATTGGTATTTATTTATATTTTGTATTGTGCGGAAGCATTTCAATATTGGTTTTTTTGGAGGTTAAAGCATGGATGCTTTGGGAAACCTAGACACTTACTAAATGTCCCAGTCTCTGGGTAGCATTGGTATGTGTTATGGCCATAGATTGATGGATTTCTGAGAACTGTGGAAGATTCCTGAAATTATTTCTAGTCAGACACATGGTCATGCTGGTCCCACAACTATACCTGTAAGAGGTTGAAGATTTCTTTTAACGGAAATATAGCACTGGTCCTTGTTTCTTTTCCTCTCCCACAACATGCTTGGGTTAGTACTTTATAAATTTCATCATATTTTGGTAAAGCCTGCTTTAACTGATTTTTTTTTTTCAGAGATTATGTTCCTTTTTGAGCTTGGCTTAAACTTTTCCATGCGTATCAAGTGCCATGTTCTGACAACAAATATTATGGACCTGACTGTTGGACTATACGGTGAATCCCAACTCCTCCAGTTGTTGGAAAAATCTACAAAGAAGAGGATGAATTTTACAAGATAACTGTTCATTTTTATTTATTTGAATATCAATGGATGTTACATGGAATGGTGGTGTGCACCACAAAGTTAGTATATGAAAGGCAAGTCCGTGAGATGCAAGGAGGGGGAATTATCCATGGAGAATGCGCAAGTTCTTAGTGGTGATAAGCCTGCCCTAAACTGTAGATTTAATCCATAAATTTTGCATTTTTTCAGACACATTAAGTGCTAAATTCCTGGACTTGATCCTACACTAGATGCTGTTTAATATTGACAAAGGACTAGATCATGAGACTGGAGGGCATGATGATAATTGAAAATTGTAATCTTGTTGGACTTGAGCAACTTCATGAGAATCTACTTGGTTGCATTTATGTGTTCACTGGTATCTAGAACTCAAGAGATCCAGATCTCAGGAACAGGTCATCCTTGCCACCTTGGTTAAATAGTACAATAGAAAAGTATATAAAAAGAGGTTGTCTTTAATAGGGCTGAAGTTGAGAGGATGAGTGGGGCCTACTACAAATTTTGCTCGTGTTAGATATTGCTGACTCGGAGTAATACTGATCTAAGACTTTTTTAAAATTTATAAAAAGGCGCCTTTTGTTGAAGAGGATACATGAGTATATGTGGGCATCAATTATAATAGGGTTGGGAATTTTGAGGCCAATGTACTGCAAAATTATGAAAGAAAATAGTTGAAAATTTGTGGTAGAATACTTTGATGTAGAATTAACATGGAAATAGCAAGCAAGTATTGCTTGGAAAAATTATCCGCGGAGATAAGACAGATGGATAATTTCTTGATTTGAAGTTTAAAGGTGGGAAAATATGGAATAATTAAATAGAATTGTGTAACTGTAAGTAGGATCAACCTACTCTGTTCTTCTGGATTCTAGGTGGATGGTAGTGATCTCTGATGAAACTTGCATTCTAGTAAGAATTGCATTAATTCAAGGTGCAGGTGTTTTCCACTCTTCTTTAATGGACTACATGGGCAACAAATTCAGGATGTTTCTTTTGTTGCAATTGTGTTATCTTTGGGAAGAAATGGAGATTGAGAGAACTTATTTGCATTGTATTCTAATAAACCTGTCATGGATTGCACGCTTTTTCACTATAGTTGCATGAAGCAGGAGCAAATTTAGGTGCTCTTTATGGGGGAAAAAAGAAAACTACGGTGAGCTTTCTCATAATCTCTCTCACTGATTGTTCTAAATTTAAATGTGAAAACTAGGGTGATCTTTCTTGTAATGTCTCTCACTGATCGTTGTTAATTTATCTTCTTAGGATGAGCAGTCCGGTGCCATAGAAACAAGTGTTGGGGCCTTTTATTGGCAAAATAATAAATGACATGTAAGTCTTGGAAGGTCCAAAAACTGGAAGAGAGCAAAAACAATCTGGCATTTAAGAAGATAATAATTGCTATATCAGCAAGAGATTTTTTATTTTGCTTGAAGTGTAGAAAGGTATGAAGTGGGATAAATTTTTCTTGTCATGCTCGCATCCCCTTCCACAACATCCATTCAGCGGAAGGGGCCAAAACTAGACATTCCAGGTGTTAAGGAAATTTAGATTTCCAGATGTTAAGGGAAATCCAATACTTTTTTGCTTTTAGACCATCTGATACTTTTTTGGTATGATATTGGTTAAAGGATGCTTTGTAGTTGGCTTGAAACAATGAATAGATGGAGCTTCTGCAATAGTCCTATGTTGGATGGAAATGAATCGGTGACAGTTGAGATCCTTAATGAACATCCATGTTTATAAGATAATAATGATAGACGCTTTCAACTATCTGAACCCTTGAACTTCTAACAACCTAGGTCCTTTACAATCCTCGTTAGCGAAAAAAAATATCAGGAATGTTCTTTCTTTGACATGGATCATCTGAATTTAGGGTTGGCAAAATATGATCCGAGGCTTTAGGCTAAACGGGTTTGGGTCATAAATATGTCAACCCATTTAACCTATTTAATATTTGGATAGGATTTGGTTTCAGATATTTGACCCATTTAATTCATTTAATATTCAGGTTGGGTTGAGTCAGATAATCTGTTTAACTTATTTAACCAGTTTAAAACTTGCTTAACCTATTTCTAACTTATTTATTCCGACCTATTTTATCTATTTAATCCGTTTAAGACTTGTGTAACTTGTTTAAAACCTGCTTAGCCTGTTTCTAACCCATTTAACCCAATCTGTTTAACCTGGTTAACCCATTTAACCATTTTAACCCATTTAATCTAATCTGACCTATTTAATAAACCTGTTAAGCGTGTTGGGTTGGATTACCTGTTTAATAAATAAGTCGGGTTCATATTTGAATTTTTAACTTGTTTAATAAATAGGTCGGATTTGGGTTGACAATTTTATGACCTGACCCGCATTGATCCGATCTGTATCCGACCTGACTTGATCCAATTGCCATCCCTATCTGAATTCCCTAAGAGCTTCTGTTGGTGGCTATCAAAGAGATCTTGACCTGTGATTATTGTGAAAAATGTAAAGATCATGTTAGACTCTAACTTGCATTAGGTGTGTGTAGGTTAAAGGAAGTCTAGTCATTTTCTGACCCACTGTGAGGTGGGTAAGCAAATGAGGTTTCACTTGTTGGAGCTAATGGATATGCCCTTGGCACTGCTAACAACATAGAGAAAATTTTATTGCTGTGGAGCCTTGCTTAGACAATGATTTGATTACTTGGTTCTGTAATTTATGTTGGGAAAAAAGGAATAGAATATGTTTTGTTGACATATTCTAATCTGCACTTGTGTTGTTGAGATCGTATAAGAGAGATTTCTCAGATTTCTCTATGATCTCTGCTAGACTAGAGTCATTGTCTAGTGTTCTCTGTGCGACCAAAGTGGAATGTCACTCATGATTTCAGGTCCAGAAGATGTGTTGCATTTCCTAGGTTGCAACCCCGTCATTATGAATGTGAATTTTTCAATTGTAATGGTAGCTTTTGCTTATTTGGTTTTTCAAATTTAGTTGGCTGTGTGAAGGACCCCTTTTTTTTTTTTTTTTGGGTGAGGTTTGACACCTTTGGTTTGTAGAGTTGGTGTATTGAAAATTAGGAAGGATGTGCATGTTTCCTCATTATAATTTTGTTGTCAAAGGACTTCGCTAATACTTAGTTCGTGATGTGATCCACAGTGTTGGCATGAGGATTGTCATCTTGTCGGTCCTTTTATAGTGATGCCAACAAGTTATTGGATTCTCATGCCAATGAGATGTCTTGACACAGGTTTTTATGTTGCCTCCTTTTCTCTCCAATAATGTAACTTGTCCCTTTGTTCCATTCTGGTGTCTTCTTCACTGTAAGGTGCACCACTTGTCATGAGAATTAGTCTTCCATGTTGCCCAATTGGTTATACAAGATGTCTTATATGATACCTTTTTTCTCTCGCTGACGTTAATCTGTCACTCTATAGTTTGCCAAAATAAACTTAAATGATTCACTTTTTTTATTTGTTGGTTTCATGTTGCTTGTTTTATTATTGGTCATTCATTGCTTCCAGGCCTTGGTCATTTAAAAGATGAATTGTTCCGCATCGCATACTTGGATGTGAGTCTTTAAACATCCATCCATACATGGTTTTCATTGCAACCGATCAGAGTTGGTGGTACAATGATATTTCGCTGATTTTTTATCTCCTTTAGGAAATTTCTTTTAGTTACCAATTGAGTCTGGACAAGTATTTCCTACTTAGGTTAGTCATATATAGCTCCTTTTATTTGCTCATAAAATCCTTCATTATGCAAGCCTTCTCAATGACTCATGATTTGGTAATATATTTATATTGTTCTCTGTCATACCACATTCCTTTTCCTTACTAATTCTATCATAAATGTAAAAAAAGAAAACAAGCCTTCTTAGATTTCAAACATTTTTTTGGAATTTTCAAGTGTTTTTGTTACAAGTTAAATCTAGACTTTATATTATGAGCTTTTTGTTGGTGGTGGAATTCTAAAGCCAACTAAATAACCATATAATCTAAAATATCTGGATTACCCTGTTACAACCTACGACGACATGGAATTCCATAATGCTCTCTCACCTTGCAAGCTTGTAATTTTTATTCTTTTTTATTTTTGCTGGAGGATTCTAATTTTTTATTTTTTTATTTTTGAACATGGCCCCTGTTAAACAACAACATTGTTAGTGTCAATTTCAGTGACAGCGTTTTTTTTTCTGTTATTTATTCCGAAGAGATAATTAGAACATTTGGAATGTTGATCTGACATCAGTTCATGGAAGCCATTTCACAGTGTTTCTAAGTGATTATATTAGAGATTTAGTTGCACGCATGCAGGCTTGCAGCTTATTGCATGCATGAGTTGTGTGGCATTACTCTTGATATTTTGCAGCTATGACAAAATATTATTTTATTTTCTGTTGCAGATATTGTATTCAAATTGACATCGAATCAGGACTTGATGGTTTTTGTATGGTATTGACCCATTAAAGGCACTGGCTTGTTAGCTTGGCACCAGCTTTTCCTTTGGAAAACTCTGTGTTTTCTTCATTCTCTTAAGACTTTGCAGACTGTTGGTAGGCTCCTGCAGTTGCGGTTAGCATGCTGGTGGAAGCCACAAAGTCATTGTGGGGGGGATATGTACGTGTCTTAATTTGCAGTTCTTTTCTGATGCAAATTTGTATGTATTGTAGGAAGTGATTTATAGGTTAGAGGGATGCTCTCCTTCGGTCTGATCAGTGGTTACAGATACTGTAGCCAATGTATATTTAGTCCGTTACAGTTTGCTGGTGAAGTAGGACCTAGGTCCAAGTGGATTTAGCGGTGCCAGTTTCTTGGAAACATAAAAACTAATTTGGGGAATCTGGGAATAAACAAGACCGGTTCTGCTTTTTATACTGGATCAACTGTGAATTATTGGTTGTGCTGCGTCTGGGTTTGCTTGAATTGCTGATTTATTGCTGAAATCAGTAATATGCTACATATGTTTGTCCTGTTTTCATTCTTCGGTTGTATGCAGTGCGAACAACTTTGTGTTTCTTTGCCAAGTTACGAGGTTTTGAGCTGTTTGCCATTGTTGATGCAAATGGAGAACATAGGTTTGGAAAGTTTCTTATAATTGTATATATTAAATCCGCAGTAGCTATAATCAGGGATTGATTGATCTATTTCTGAAATATATGATCTACCATCATGATTAGGGGTAAGATGGGGATTAGAGCTATTCTCCTTGAGGTTATAGGGAGCCCAAGCTGGCGATACTCTGCCTCTGAACTCATGTTGGTGGGATCTCATGCATGGTGTGGGTTCTATTTTGCAGCATTGATTATTGTGTATCTGTTAGATGGGGCTCTTAGAAACGATGGCTTTGGTTTAAATTGCCTCTGCTGTTGTGTTTGTTCCTTGCAGTAAGCTCTTTATCTAACTATTTCTAATCAATTTTGCTGCCTATCATGGCTTCAATCCATGTGCCATTTTATCTCGTATGGTTTTAACCGTATGACCTGTCAGGTGTTTGTTAACCTTTGTCCTGTAGACGTTAGTTCTGCACTATATGGTTTGCTCCTTGGACTGCTGTGCATGCTGGGATGGCTGGCCTGTTGCTTATATGCCGTGCAAAAACATGCATCGGGGTGGAATCTCTGACTTTGTCCCTACCCTCATGTTGAAACATGCACGTGTTGACTGCCTTCTGCCCTTCGTCTGTGGGCCTATGACCAGCGAGTGAACGTAATCAAAATTGTGAGCTTCTGGACCCAACCGTATAGATCTCCCGCTGGAGCGTAAATGTCAGGTAGTTATCACCAGCAAATAACCCTTGCTACGCGACGGGATTTAATTAATTCATCTTTTTTTTTTTTTTTTTTTTTTGGTTGAGAAATCAGGTGGAAGAAAGGCTCTTTCTCCAGGTAAATTATATGAAATACGTAAAATTTTTACAGAGGGATGTTGGGTTATATTCCAAAAATGCATGTAACGTGGGAACTGCATGGGGCTGTCATATCCTTTGGAGGGTCCAGACCAATGAATGCTTGGATTTTGGGGGGAGATTGATTGAGCTTTGAGGCAATCGGAAGTTTGTTAAGCAAGTGGGGTGCTTGACAAGAGAGTAGAAGCCTGTTCACCGGAGAAAGTAAGGAGTAGAGGCCTGAAAATCTGGTCAGATTGACACAGTCAGAATTCTGGAGAAGACTGAAGGGTCGAATCAAGGCGGTAAAAATCGAACTTTGACGCTCATTTTATGCTTGATTTAGATTTCAGGGGGTGAGAGAAGATGATCGAGAATTGTTTCGATGTAGCTCAGATTTGGGCCCGGGGCAATTGATGTCCAACTTTTTAGTGTGAAGGCTGCCTGTTTGGCAGTTATCAGAGACATTGTGGTGCTGATGCGGAAAATGCGAGAGTTGCATTCTTTTCAAAGACTCCATACGCCGACAACGATGAGACATTTGGGGATTTTTTTCTGAATAGGCGGCAATTTCATCCAGGAATCCCGTACCTGAATGCCTCGGAGCGTTGAAGGTCGATAGTAAAGTAGTCCAAAAGGATTGAGAGAAATCGCACTGGAGCAGTAGATGGTCGGTGGATTCTTGGTTTTCTCCACATGGTGGGCATCTATTTGATATGATTAATCCTTTTTGGATGAGATTTGTTGCCGTTAATATTTTGTGGTGATAACATAGCCAGGAAAACAGTTTGGCATTATCATGTATAGGGAGTTTCCATACCGCTTTACCAAAATGAGAAATCATACCTCCGTGCATGAAGAATTTGTAATAATTTCTGACTAGAAATGATCCTTTATTGCTCCAATTCCATAGCCATTTGTCTGGTTCGGAAGATAATTGAGCTGATTGATATAGTTGGAATAGATTGCAGAGTTCATTTCTAGCTTGTTGCAATAGAGGCTGTCGGAAATTTGAGACGATATTGGTTTGAAGGAACCTTGTACTATTTTGTTTTGTAGAGAAGTAATAAAGTGTTGGGAAGCAGATGTTTAGAGCAGTTTCCCCTAACCAAGTGTCAATCCAGAAGAGGATTTGGCTTCCATCACCAAGTTTGGGGTGGAAGCATTTTTTGAACAGCCCAAAAATGGGAAGCATGTTTCTCCATAACGGCGAGGCAATTTTTAATAGATATTTAGTTGAAACATGGTAATAAACAAAAGCAAAAATTATACTAAATATTATATGTTATATTAAGATTTAAATGGTATATAAACAAAAGCAAAATTAGCACTATACTTATTCTTCATTTATTAAATACTCAATCTATGTAATCATAATTGCATCATTTTTTCCTCTATTTCAAAGAGCACAGAAAGTATATCAATTTGAGTCATGATGGTCATTAAAAATTGAGTTGTTCAAAGGTATAAAATTTTTTTAAGACAAAAAAATTTTAGATGAAGCAAAATTTTTTCTTTGCCATAAAATTAGGGACTACAGTGAATTAATCAAAAGAAGCAAATTCTACCAAAAAATTTTTAATTCAAACAACAAATCTTATTGGTACGATTCTTTTCCAAAAGTGAATTCTAGCAAGGGGTCTTTTAGTTTCTTCATTCATTCTCGATGAAGCATTGGATATTTTCTAAATCCCTCTAAAATAAACTACTGCACATAAGAAAAATCCAAGCTAAAGCACCCATAATGAATAAAATTTAAACTTTATAAATCAAACCTATAACGTAGATTACGAAATTCCACCATCACCAATACCAAATAATCATTCAAAATAAAGCAAACAAACATACAAATAGAATGTACCAATCATCTGTAGCAACCTGATCAAAGAATATACCCAACATATAAAGAAAAGCTATACCTATACATTAGTTAACAAAAAATATTTACCATCAAAAAAAAGAAAAAAGTGTGAATAAAATTCTTTGAATAGAAAAAATGAATAAATCAATATCAAGAAATCATATTTACTGACATTAAAAAATAAAAAAGGACTCACCATTTCCTGAGATTTTTCTTAGAAAAAGAAATATATGCAAATGGATAGCTGACATCACTAAAATCTTCTTCCAAGAACTATGAATAAAAAAATAAAAGTAAATTAATTTGGAGGCAACTTTTACTGTATTGTTTTGAAATAACCTCATAGTAAGATACTCAATCAAGATTTAATAATATTTAGAAAAAAATAAAATGAACTACAACATGTCGACATAGCTCATCCTTGAAATCGAAAGAAATAAAAAATATATATATATAGCTTTCCATTGTAAAACATGCAATATTTTTGGAGAGGACTTACTTTGGATCATGATTGATATTCATTTCCTTAACTAATAATAAAGTACTTAGTCGTGCATGATAATAATTTCAGTAATCAACCTAAAGAAGATACACCATAGAATATCTAAAACAAAACTTAATATTCTAGTCACTCCATTTGAAACCTGATCGAATAAAGTACCTTGGGTACGTTTAATTTCTTCAAATCTTATCTTCCTTTTTTATGTGTTTTCACTCTCTAAAACCCATAAAAATTTAAATCATCAACATATATTATGATAATGAAAAAAAAAATCTAAAACAACCAATAGTGAATCTAATTTGAATGGCAAAATCTAGAATTTAAATGAATATAGTTTTACATACTAATTCCTCTAAATGCCAATATTTAAATTCATGCAACTCTATATCTTTCTAGACTGAAATTTTAACTATTCTTTCAAATTAAACCTAATTTAAATGACAAAATCTTAAATTTAAATAAGTATAAATCTTAAAATCAATCAACAAATATAGTCTATAATTTTAAATTTATTTTTTAATCATCATTTTTATACCAAATATGTATATTCATATTTTAATTTCATACAATTGAAACAATCAACTTTATTTATTTTATGTCAATCTTTGAATTTTTTTGGATTATGTATGATAAATTTAAATATTTCTACATCTTTCCATATGGAATCTAAAATTTAATCGTAACCTCTCCCCCATCCCACACCTCAAAAAAAAAGAAAAATCTTTTTCTAACGAATTAGGATCATCCAATTAATACAATCCATTTTATTTTTTAAATTTTCTAATATTTTTTCATCCACATATAATAAATCAAGATATTTTACACATTTGTACAATAATTCTTAAAATTTATCTAAAAAAATTATGTTAAAATACAATACATATATCTAAAAAAGCAATCAACTAATCTTGCATTTGATGCTACAATGGGCTCAGTGATGATATTTAGACAATTTTTTTGAATATCCAATCGAATTCATTAAATAATATTTTATAAGATTTGGGATGAATTTAAAATTTAAAATTAAAATTTACTCAGATTTGTGATTTCTCCTTTAGATATTCGTTATTCGAACCCAATTATTAAGGGATGGAAGGATTTAAGTCCTAAATCTTCAAATAATAGCATGAGTCCCATGTTATATAGAGAATTTGATTTTTTTTTAAATAATTATAATAATTTTTAATATATTATTCTTTAAAAAGTCTACATACCACGTAGTTTTATTTTTGGAAACTTACATGTATTTCAACTTCCGTCATAACTTTCCTCTTCACTTGTGTTAAAAAATAAGAAAAAATTATCAATATATTATTTAATCGATATTAAATTTCAATAAACCAATGTTATTATCACAATATAGATAAGAAAGTCATAAATTTTAAATTATCAAATGCAGAGTCTTATTCCGATAGTTATTTTAGCATTACTCTATACATAGAATAAATAATTTTTTAAAAAAAATATAAATAAATGATAAATATATTAAATTAAGATTCATTATCAAATTCCACCAAGTGATTTGTTTGAAAGGGTAAACTCATAGTACAATAATAACCATAATAACAAATGTATATTATATAGGTAAAGAATAAATTAATTAATTTATTTTTAAGTGAAAATTTTAATTTATACCTAGAGTTAACAAATGCAGCAGTATAATCAATGCAATGTTACTAATAAGCAACTAAACATATAAAAATTTACTAATTTTTAAATTTTTTAATCATGCATATTTTATTTTTTTGCTACAGTAAAAGACAAAGCACATCTTAAATTACAAATATATTTTTTTTAAAACACATTGCAATAGTCTTTATAATTTTCTATAAAGAAAAAAATTAATCATTATAAATATTCTAAAAACTTAAAAATATATTAGACATATAAAAAAATTGTTCATTTTTACTTTTTTCACTATGTACACCATTTTTTTTTCTATGGGGTAAAATAAAGCACATGTAAAATTACTTTTTTATTTTTTTAAAAAAATGTTAAAACCAAATTTTAAAAGACATTGCAATAGCCTTTGTAATTTTTCTATGAAGAAAAAATTAAATTACTACAACTATTCCATAGAAATAAAAAATAATAATAAGCAACTACTCATATGAAAAATTATTAATTTCTAAACTTTCTTAACCATTTAGATTTTTTTTCTAAAACAAAAAATAAAGTACATCTAAAATTGCATATTTTTTATTTTTTAAAAGAATCAAAAAATAATTCTTAAAAGACTTTACAATTGTCTCTTCTTCTTTTAGAAAATATTTTTAGATAATTTTTGCAAAAAAAAGTAAGCATACACTATCATAAAAAATCTAGTTTATCAATTCTTGTGCATATAATCCCCATAATTTTTTCACAGGATTGAGTGGCATATAGAAAGGTTATGCACATGTTCCTTTTATACACTACAATACATACCATTTATGAAAGCCCAATCTATACTTTTTCTATATAGTTAAGATTAATTTAAAACCTAATCTATCCCTACATTCCCATTACATTTTTCCCTCATCCCACTCCACTATCAACTCCTCTCCCTCTCCATCACCAGCTCTTCACCCCACTCTATCACCTTCCTCCATCTGGCTTAGCTCTATTTTGCCACCTCCAACCTCTCCCTCTTTCCCACATATCATGATAGAAGATCTTTCCATCTGTATTCTTTTTTTCTTCATTCTATACCAAATATTTTTTTCTCTCTCTATGCCACCACCACGACACCTTCATAGTTCATGATGCTCTGGAAGATGCTGGAGTTCCTTATATCTCCTTTCTTTCTAAAGGTACATTCTCATTATTTTCTTCTTCAATCTAAGTTTCTCTATTTTTCTAAAATATATTATTTATTATTTTTTTTCTAAATTTTTTTTACTTTTCTTCTCCATCGAGTCTTCTAACATTTTCTTTTCTTTTCTTTTTTTTTTGGGTTCCACTCTTTCCCGAACCATCCCTCTCTATCTTTCTTTTCCTTGCTCCATCCGTTGTTAGTTTCTCACCCCACCCCACTACAGGTTCCTCTTTCTCCCTCTCATTATTTTTTTTATTTTTTTTTTTACATTCTTTCTCCTCACACTCTATTCCATAACCTTAACCTTATCCGAAAATCCCAACTTTAATCCCCAATTTAATCCTAACCCTAATCAATCTTTGAATATAATTTTCCAACTTAATCAAAATCCTAACCTGAATAATCTAAACTTTAATACAAACATTTATCCCAACAACCCTAACCCTAAGTCAATTTTCAATGTTAATAATCTAAAATCTAATCTAACCCTAATAAAAATCCTAATCCTAACCCAAAACCAACTCAAACCAATACTATAAGAAAATTGAATATTAGCGATAAAATTTTTTTTTATCGCTAATAATAATTTTTTACCATCACAACATCAATAAAAAAACTATCATCACTAATACTATTAGCGATGGCAATTTCATTATTAGTGACAATAGGTGCCATCTCTAAAAGTATAATAATTTTTTAAAATATTTAAATATTAAAAAATTATTGGCTACGATAAATTTAGATTATTAATGATAAAAATCTTACCATCACTACTAATTAATTATTAGCATGGCTAATTAATATGTATTTTATATTTAAAGATTATAAAAAAAATTAATAATTTTAAATAATTTTAGCGATGGCATAAGCCATCGCTAAAATTATTTAAAATTATTAATTTTTTTTATAATCTTTAAATATAAAATACATATTGGTAACGGCAAATTTTGCTTATTAGCAACAAAAACCATGCCATCTATAATAATTTTTTAAAAATAATAAATAAAAAATATTTAAAATATTATTTGCAATGGAATTACCGATGGCACTTTGCCATCGCTAATAATCTAGAACCTACCTCGAGTTTGATTCGAATTTAATTCAAAATCCTATCAAACCTAATTTAATTAGATTTTAAATCTAAGTTCTATTTAGATTATAAAAATTAATTAATCTTAAATTAAATTAAAATTAGTTAAATTAATTAAAAAAATTAATTTTTAATTTAGATTCGATTTGAATCTAATTCAAAATTTTATCAATTTTAATTCAATTAGACTTTTAATTCATTTCCTACTTAGACAGTAAAAGTCAATTACCTTCAAATTAGGTCAAACATAATTAAATTTAATCTAATTTAAATTAATTTAAAAAAAATAATTTTTAATTTAGATTTGATTTGAATTCAATTCGAATCTGATTTGAATCCAATTCATAATCCTATCAAACCTAATTCAATTAAACTTTAAATTCAAATCCTACTTGGATTATAAAATCTAATTAGCCTCAAATTAAGTTAAGCCTACTTAAATTAAATTAAATTTAAATTAATTAAGACTTGATTCATGATTACATTCGAATCCAATTCAAATCTGATTCAAATTTAATTTAAAATCTTATCGAACCTAATTCAATTAGGCTTTGAATACAAATCCTATATGGATTATAAAATTTAATTAATCTCAAATTAAATTAAAATTAATTAAATTAAAACTAATTTAAATTAATTAAAAAATAATTTTTAATTTAAATTTAATTCGAGCCCGATTTGAATTCAGTTCGAAAATATGTCAATCCTAATTTAATTAGATTTTAAATTCAAATCTTACTTAGATAGTAAAATTAAATTACCTTCAAATTAAGTTTAGTCTAATTAAATTTAATCAAATTTAAATTAATTAGAAGAAAATAATTTTTAATTTGGGTTTGATTCAAATCTAATTCAAAATATTTTTAAATCTAATTCAATTAGACTTTGAATCCAAGTATTAATTAAATTTTAAAATAAATTATCTTTAAATTAAGTCAAATCTAATTAAATTTAATTTAATTTAAATTAATTATAAAAAATAATTTTAAATTTTGGTTCCATTTGATATCAATTCAAATTTAATTTAAAATTCTATCAAATTTAATTTAATTAGATTTTGAATTCAAGCTTTTTTTTAAATATTAAAATCTAATTAGCCTCAAGTTATGTCAAATTTAATTAAATTAAATCTATTTTAAATTAATTAGGACTTGATCCATAAATTAATTAAGCCTAAAAATTTAATAAAATTTAATATTAACTTTTAACCATCCAAAAAATGACCAAGAAAAAAATAATATTAAAATATAATTTAAAAAACTATAATTATTAACAATAACTTTAGCAATGGAGTTCTTTCTATTGCTAATAATTTTTTTAAAAAAAATATTATTTTAATATAAAATTTTAATATTTTAAAAAAATTAATATTATTAGCAACGATATTTTAGTATTAGCGATGGAAGTTGCCTTCGCTAATAGAAAATATTATTTTTTCAACTGCATTATCGATGGTATTTCATCATCGATAAAAGTTAAATTTTTTTAAAAAATTAATATTAAAAATTAATATTTTAAAAAAATTAATATTATTAGTAACGACTATTTTGTATTAGCGATGGAAGGTACCGCTGCTAATAACTTGGCATAGAAAATATAAATTTGCCTATCGTATTATCGATGAAAATCTTGCAGTCCATAATTGTCCGCTTATATACCATCCTCGACCCCATCGGTGGAAAAAAATTTTGAGTGAAAAAAATTCTTCATGCCTTCTTCGATCCCTATGCATCCTTCCTAACATTCCTTGCTCCCCATGCATCCTCTTTCTTGACATCCCGACCCTATCGGTGCCTCCTATGTCGTAGCCCTGAGTCCATCGCCCCGGCCCCTCTTCACTCGATCCCATTGGCACTCCTACGTGGCCGCCCTGGCCCTGCCTCACTCGCAACCACCCCAACCTCACAAGCGCCTCCTACGCCATGGCCCCCATCCAGCCGCCCCGGCTTCGCCTCTCCTACGGTCACCCTGACCTGGCCAGTGCCTCCTATGCCATGGCCCCAAGCTCGCCACCTTGCCCCTGCCTTTTTCATGGCCACGCCAACCCCGTCGGTGCCTCCTACGCTACGACTCCAAGCCACCAACTTAGCCCTGCCTCTCTCATGGCCGCCCTTACCCCATCAGCGCCTCCTGTGCCACGACCCTGGAGCCTGCCATCCCTATCCCCATAATTTTCTCATGGCCCCATTGTTGGAAATTATGTTCCAAAGTCAATCGTCAGCTTGTTAACGATTGAGCTCATTTACATATATGTATGTAAATTGATAATTAATAAAATAGTATTTAGCTTTTTCATCATAAATGTGTACATCTTCGAATGAACTTTTATGTTATGATGAAGTTCTTAGGACTATTTTAAATTAATAAAAGAGAATTTATCATTTAGTCCTTAAAATTAAGTAACGACCAAAAAATATGCTATTAATAGAATGATAGCAACATCAAGCATAGATCGTTGTGTGCCATATAGATTGGTTGTCCTCTTAACTAAGAAATATAGAGATATTAGTATGGTATGCAGATGAGATATAAAAGTATATCTGCACTGAACGTGACCACTTTGGAGCATTTTACTGTCAAAACTTGCTCTGAAGGGATATGGTTATACATGTTCCTCAGACCTGAGATCACTATGATAACTTATAGGTAATTCACTGTACTTTAGTGCTAGATTACTTGAATTTCTAATTCAATGATAGAAGGTTTCTAGGTGCAGTCAAGTACTTGTTAAGTTGGTGCACAAGTCAAGATAGAATCAACCGCTCCAAGAGTTTAGAGATGATACATTATTATATTTTAACTTAGCAAAATCTTGATCAGGATAATCCATGTGATGGATTCAAAATTTTAAATACAATATGGACGACTAATTTAGGGTTGACAATTAAATCTTAGATCATTCTCTGAGTATTCGAGGTCAAAGAGATGAGTTATACGGTAACCATATTCTAGTAGGTTTTGAATATTGTTTTGTATACATTTGACCTATATGAACATCGAGTACCATTGCTAGATGGTCACTGCGATTGGTACGAAAATTTATTCTTGTGCTATAGGCTTAGGTTCAAACTTATGGGATCATCCTTAAAAGAAGAATTTGTCTGATCATGTAGCTGATCAAGAATTTCAGTAGACGAGACTCTGTGATTAGGAGTTCCATAGAACTAGGACTTTATGATCAAGAGTTTCATTGGATTGGGACTCTATGATCCAGAGTCCCATTAGATGGGAACTCTACGGTCAGGAGTTTCACTGCATGGAGACTTTATGATCAAAAGTTCTACTTGATTGAAACTCTATTATTAGAGGATTAGCTAGCAATAAGATTGCTAATTAGTTTAATTTGATTAAGCAATAAAGTTTAGATCAAATCTAATTAAATTGGATTCAATTTAGTTTGATCCGACTAGGTTATGAGATGACCTAATTGCTAAGGAAGATTGATTTCTAATTTGATTAGCACTTGGACTCAATCAATTTTTAATTTGATTAGAATTTAATTAAGTTAATTTCAAGTCTAATTGGATTATGCTTAATTTTATTAATTTGATTCTAATCTGGTTGGAACCAAATAATGAAAGAAGAGTTCAAAATAATTAGACTAGCTTCATGCGCCAAATCTCCCCATGCGCCACCAATATTCCATGCCATATTTTCTCTCATGCCAATATCAGATTTGCATGAGGGATGTTCCACACCCTAGGCCTTTCTCATGCTTTCTTTGGATAGAGTTTTAGTTGGGCTTAAGTTCAAATCCAAAAGGAGTTTGGATTAAAATTAAACAACCAACTTAACCCTATCCCTTGTAGCTGCCCATTCTATAAAAAGACATATCTTTTGTGCACCACCTCTCAATGTTTTTCCACCATAGAAAATCTAAGGGAGAGAGAGCCGAACTCTTATTTGGGGTGTGAGGTTTCTGGGTAGGAAGTCGTCTAGGGCGTAAGAGACAAATAGAGTACTTTCTTCTCTAGGGTGAGAGATTAAACCCTAGATTTAGGGTTTTGATTTTGGAAGAAAGAAAAACTAGAGAGAAAAAATATTTTCTTTGTTCTTCTTCCTCTTTCCACATCCTCCAGAGATTCTTCTTCAACTTTGAAAAGTTCAAGAGGTTCAAAGAATGAGAAAAAAATCAGATTAGCCATCTTCACGGTCTTTGCACGATCTAGTAGTCCCGAAAGATTAGATCAGTGTAGAACTTTGAGTGGATGATTCATAGAGATCGACATCTTATGTGGCTGAGAGCAACGTTCAGATCTTCACACCTGAAAGTTTCAACAATGGAGATTAGTCACCCATGATGAGTTATAAGATTCTGAATCTTAGTTGATAGATCTAAAAGTTAAATCTAGATTTCTACATCGATATGATCGATGTTCATATTTTATTTTTTAGATTTTTATGCATGCAGTATTTCATGTTATAGATCCTTAGGTAGGTATTTCAAATATGATCCTAAGCATATAAATTAGATTAAAATATTTAATCTTTTATTTTTATATTAAAAAAATTTTAAAATTATGCTTAGAATGCCTATCGATTTTCTTCACCCATCCTGACCGCATGGCCCCTGCCTCGCTGCCTCTAGCCTATGACCCCAATCTAGTAGCTAAAGCCATCAAAATGGGCCATGGCTCATAGGCTGGCCCATTTAGCTCTTAGAATAGTAGGGCTGGGCTAGTATTTTGGCAGCCCATTTAATAAAAAGGTTTTTTAGCCCAACCCATTTATGACCTGGCCCATGAAGGGCTGGCCCATCTAGCCCATGGATCGGCCGGTTTATTTAAAAAATATATTTTAAAGTAATCAGTAAAATAAAATTTTTAAAATTATTTTATATTTATTTTTGGTGTTTTAAAATTTGATGTAGGAATTGATTTTATTTATTTATTTAATGAAGTATTATGTTTGAGAATTTTTTAATTTATTATAATTTTTTAATTTTTAAAATTTTTTAAATTATTTTAATTTTTTGGTAAATTATAAGGGCCAGCTCGTTTAGGCCCTTCATTTATAAGGGCTAGGGTTGGGCTACCTATTTGATGGCCCATTTATCAAAAAAACTTTTTTGACCTAAAATTTAACTAATTAATTAATTAATTAATTAGATGTACGAAATTTGGGTCTTGGCATGCAGAGTATTCGGATCAAGAGAAAATATCGAGTAGTATTACAAACATAGGACCGGGGCATGCCCTACATTCCCGAGCCTTGGATCATAGCCGGCATTAAAGGCATGCCTTAGGCACTCAAGCCAATGAAAAGTGCCGAACATCATTAATTATATGTTAATTTGAATAAAATTTGTATTGCATGGAATGATAGACCTGTTAGTTGATTAATGTACATATATTAATATATCCATATATTTATTTATTTTTGTATAGATAAAAAATTATATACATTAATCAATTAATTTCCACCATGGATAGTGTGGAAAATGCAAGTAATTCTATAGGTCATTATAATAATCAAATGGTATGTCGAAGGTTCAAAAAAAATTTTGGATAAAATTTTTTTTTTATTCTCTCTATATAGAAGAACTAAGAGATAATGCTGCTAAAATTTTTTCAGCTTCTATTGCACATCGTTTGATTACTATAATGGACTAAAAAAATTAATATACTTTCTAAATAGGATAGAATCTATCTTTATCTATTAGTTGATGATAGAATGTATTAATTTACTATATAAGTCATTTTGAATGATAAAATAGTATTTAGTAATTACCTTATATTTATGTATATGCAAAATTTTTAGATAGTCTGTTATGGATCGTAGTTGGATGGACCGTTGAGTAGTTGATAGAAAGATTTCTATTGAATATAGAAAGGGCATAAAGTACTTCTATAATTTTATTTTTGAAAATACAGCACTCTTACATCAAGGATGGGCTTGTTGTCTTTATAATAGATATGGCAATAGAAAAATATTTGACAGAAATATAACTATTATCCATTTATATAAGAGTAGATTTATGCCTAACTATAAGCATTAGTACCTGCATGGAGAGATGTGGAAGAAAGTTATATGGGTTACAACTGAGTAGAACATGGATATAGATAGAATGGTAGATATGGTTATGGATACAGCTGGTCCTAAATTTAACTAGGATATGGAGGATGATTCAGAAGCTGGCAATGATAATTTTTATGGTATGCTGAAAGATACTGATGAACTACTATGCCTGAAACGAAAAATACATACCGTACTATCGATTGTATCAAAATTATTGAATTTGAAGATCAAGTTTAATATGATGGTCAATTATTATGATAGGATGATAGCAATAATAAAGAAATTACTATCAAAGGATGAGAAGCTTGTTGAGAGCTTCTATGTTTCAAAGAAAATGATGAAAGGATTGCGCATGGGATACGAAAAAAATAAATGCATGCCATAATGGTTGCATGCTTTTTTATAAAGAGGACCAATAGAAGAGCTGATGCGTGGTATGTGGTGCAAGTCGATTTAAACTAAGGCAAGAGGATAGAAATTAAAATAACATACCATACAAGATTCTTCGATGCCTTTCTCTCACTCCTAGACTTCAGAGGCTCTATTTATTCAAGAGTACTTCTAGATAGATGAAATAGCATAAAGAAGGATAATGCAAGCACCTCGATAGACATGTCATCCATCGAACAGTGAGGCATGGAAGCAATTTGATGCTTGCCATCCTTTATTTGCTCATGAATCATGCAATGTCTGGCTGGGTCTATCTATGGATGATTTTATATTATTCGATCATGCAACGGCCCCTTATTCATGTTGGTCGGTCTTTATTACTCAATATAATATGATGCTTGGGATGTGCATGAAAGAAAATAATATCTTTCTTACAATACTCATTTCTAGACCATGATATCCTGGTAGAAGCATTGATATATATCTAAGATCTCTTATTGATGAGCTGAAATTATTATGGTCTGATAGTATTTGTACTTTTGATACATCAAAGAAGCAAAATTTTATAATAAAGGCTACATTGATATGGATCATTAGCAATTTTTCTGCTTATGGGATGTTATCAGGATGGAGCACTCATGAAAAACTAGCATGTCCTTATTATATGGAGAATACAAAATCATTTCAGCTTGAGCATGGTTGTAAGTCCTACTGGTTCGATTGTCATCGTCAATTTCTTTTTGAGTATCATTATTTTTAAAAGTAGTAGGATAGTTTCAGGAGGAATAAGATAGAGAAGTACCATACACCCCAGTGCCTCAATGGTATGAAAGTGTTTCTGAGGATGTCCCAATTGAATGTCTCGTTTGGCATTGAATTTAAGAAGCAAAAGCCTCGGAGGTTCGGCAGAACTCATAACTGGATAAAGCAGAGCATCTTCTAGAAATTACCATATTGATCCACTAATTTGATCTATCATAATCTTAACATTATGCATATCGAGAAGAATATATTCAATAATATTTTTTATATTGTTATAAATATCAAGGGCAAGAGGAAGGACAATTGCAAAGCTCCAGCAAATATGAAGAACATATGCAAGCATCCTCTATTAGAGTTGGTTGAGGTATCACTTAAAAAATTTTTGAAGCCGAAAGCATCTTATACCTTAACAAGAGAGCAGTTGAAGGACGTTTGTGAATGGTGTAAAAGTCTTAAATTTTTAAATGGTTATACAAGTAATTTAGCTTGGTGCATCAATGACGAAGATTACAAATTCTATGGGCTAAAGAGCCATGACTATCATATATTCATCCAATGATTACTCTCATTGGCTTGGTGTGATCTCCTTTCCAACTCTGTATAAAGTTTTTTTACTGAGCTTAGCCTTTTTTCAGAGATGTTTGTGCTACTGAATTATCCAGCAACCATATCTCTAATCTTGAGAGTAGTAGTATAGATCATATACAAGTTAAAGAAGATATTTTCTTCTAGCTTCTTTGACTCTATGGAGCATCTCGTGATTCATATGGTGTATGAAGTTAGGATGGGGAGTCCAGTGCAATATAAATGGATGTATCTATTTGAAAAATACATGCACAATCTCAAGAAAAAAATAAAAATAAGGCCCGAGTCAAAGATTCTATTATGGAGGCTTATATAATAGAAGGGATTTCAAATTTCAATCGATACTACTTTAATCCCAGTATGCAGATCAAATTGACTCAAGTGGATCGAAATGATGACAGTGGTGCTGAGGGATCAGAGCGGGAGATCTCAATATTTGCCTATCCCACTCAAAAATTTGGGCTCGAGGTTTGCCTGGCTTTTTCCAATATTGAACTTCGACAAACAGAGATATATTTTGTTAAACTGCACAAAGGTCGACCCATATGTCCTATAAATGTCCATTACAATCCTAACTTTTTAATTACTTATTTCAGTATACTTATCTTATACATGTTTAGATAATATGATGAGATGCTGAAAGGAGAAAATTCGAGCATAAGTAATGAAGAAATATCAATACAGTGCTTAGAGAATTTTGTATGTTGGTTCCGTCAATTGATCATTCAAGATAGCGAGTCTATACCAAGAAAACTAAGACCATTAGGTTACGAGCCTGAAAAATATGTGACATGCTATAGTCGCTGTAATGTAAATGATTTTAAATTTCATATCTAACAATATAAAAATTATAAAAGCATAATGAACAGTGGTATGTGTATAAAAGACAACTAGTGGAAAGATAAGCCGGAGAGTGACTATTATAGAATCCTCGAAAAAATATTTAAGATGAGCTACATTGGAGGTAATAGTGTCATTCTATTTAAGTACCAATGATTTGATACTGATAATGGCATAAAGGTTGATCCACGGCATGAGCTTATTGAGATCAAACATAGGTTAAAAGCTTATATCAACAATCTATTTGTACTAGCTGCACAAGTTGCTCAAGTGTATTATACTCCTTTTTCTATCAAAAAAAAGAGAAAAGAAGATTGATGGATTGTATGCAAAATTAAGTCTCTAGCCATTCATTACGTCCTTGAAGAAGAAGAAGAGCTTCAATTATCAGAATGCTTTCAAGAGGATGAGATAGTAGGAGTTCATCAATCCTTTGATGGTGTGGAATTAGATGCTCCAGGAATACTCTTATGTGAAGATGGCCAACATGAAAAGCCTATAGATCCAACTGAGATTGTTTTAAAAGACAATCCTCTCTAAGAAGAGGAAGAAGAGAAAGAAGAAGAGGAAGAGGTGGAAGAAGAGGAAGAAAAAAAGGAAGAATCAAAAGAAGATTTCAAAGGATACCAAATATCTGAAAAGGCCGATAAGTAGTGCTAAGTATATATATAATTTTTAAATTATTTTAATTATTTATCTTGCATTATTTTAAATTTTATATTGGCATCCATAATTTTATAATTAATTTGATGAATCTATTTATTTATTTTTAGAGAGCATATATCATGTCTTTCAAAGATCGGAGCCATGCTAGTCGAAGACAGAGCTCTCGAGGAGAGAGTGATCACATGGCCAACTTTTATAGTTCTGCACCTCTCACATCGAGCAGTAAGCTCTAATATTTTATATATTTTTATTTATATTATTTTATTATTTATTAACAATATAATATTTTTTATATTAGATTTTTTGCACTCAGATTCGATGGATAGGGGTCACCAATGATCCTATAGTCGCATGCAGTAGCGGTCGTTGGCTCTCAGACACAGTGCCGTAGTTAAGGACCCGTCCAGCTTGTGGCACCTCTGACTCGATCGAAGGATAAATAGATCATCCATATCTAGAGCCGCTTGTAAGTACTATATACTTAATTAATATATTTAAAATTTAGTAATTTTAGAATTGATATTCATTCTTCGAAATCAATTTTGCAGCACATTCAGAGAGCCTTCAACATCTCATGTCGTTATGGGATCATATGCCAATTGATGCCGGGATGGATGAATAATTTTTCGAGTTGGCCATCGGAAGCTCATGATGCAATATGGAAGATATTTTTAGTAAGTCAAAACTAGTTTAATTTATTCCATTATGATACATTAGTATTTTAATTATGTATTAGTATACGTTTGCTTCTATCTTGCAAGAGTACTATCAATTCAAGACTTTCCAAGATGAGGAGACTGACCGTTGGACCTTCGAGAAGATGGCCATACGAAGACTCCAAGATGGCCTCTATAGCCTCACATAATCCACCATCTAGCATTCTAGTTTTCAATCATCATCAGACTAAAGGTCCTTCATAAATCACTGGATGTAGGTGGATATATGGCAGGCCCTCTATGATCAGTGGAGTAGTAAGAAGTACTCCGATAGGCAACAGAGGGCCCGACAGAATCGGACAGCCCAGTAGGATTCGATCGGGCATATGGGTAGTTCGATCGGCACATATATTATGGCCGACAAATCGATAAGAAATCAATACTAAAACTCTTATATGCATGTTTTAATTAATTTAATTATATTATTTACTTATTATAGACATGGCATACACTAATCTAGGAGGACTGTGACTATTTAGATTTTACGTTATGATAGATCGTGGTAAGAACTTCAAATTTTATTTACTAAAATTATTAAAAAATTTAATTTTTATATTAAAATTAATATATTTTTAAATTATGCAGACGTGTTATGCAGAGTACATTGCTGAAGATACGATGATGACCCATCTTCTTAGCCTCCCTTGATCTTAAGGGATGGCTCAGCGCCACCGAGGAGTTGAGTAGGAGCCGGGTCATAGAATTCGACTATAGCTTTGATCCTTTACCGTCTTGATATTCTTCATCATTCTCGCAGGCCTTGACATCACAGACTTAGAGCAATGCGCACATGGAGGAGGTCGTGCAGAGACTTCTAAGCCAGCAACCTCAGGACCTCCTGCATGCCATCCCTGATATGGAACCTGCTGCCACGTGATCAGTTGGACACGTTGTCCCAGCCATCACATCAGATAATTATATTATTAATTTTTTTTACTTATTTTAAATTTTTATATTTAGAAGCTTCGTATATTTAGATTTAAGTTCAGGAAGAAAATCTATCAACTGAAAATTTAATCTAACCATCCAATCGATGGACCGGAGATGTCTATAGCTCCGTATCATCAAATAAAATATATAAAAATAATTCATTCAAGAATTAAAAAAATATATCGAAAGATATGCCTCTGTATCGAAACTTACTAATATTATTATTTTTATTATAGGATGCTGGAATATCTAGCTCTCATCCACTAGTTGCTGAAGAGGAGTAGGAGAAAGAGAAGGCGGACGACGATAAGGATCAAACTTATTTTTTTTATATATTATATTTTTTTATACTACTTATAAAAAAATATATAATTTATATTTTTAATATAATATAATTAATTTTTAATTTTTAATTATTATATCATCTTTGAATTTTAATTATAATAGATATTACAAACCATAATTTATTATGATTAATTAAAATAAATTTTAAAAAATATTATTATTAATTTTTAAAAAATAAAAATTAACTATTAGTGTCGGTATTAGTGACGATAAGTGCCATCACTAATAATTATTAACGATGACTTTAGCGATCAAATTACCATCACTAATATTTTTTAATATAATTTTTTTATTTTATTTAAAAATTATAAAAATTAAAGATGATATTAATGATGATATTTTTGGTCGCTAATATTTATTTATGATGGCATTAGCCATTGCTTGCTATTGCTAATATTTTTTAAAATATTTTTATTTTATTTAAAAATTTTAAAAAATTAGAGACTGCATTAGCAATGATAATTTTGGTCGCTAATAACTATTAGTGAAGGCATTAGCCACTAATATTTTTTAATTTTTTTAAAAAAATTAATTTAAATATTAAAAAATAATTAGTGATGGAATTTTTTTATTTCTAAAACTATCTCTAATAGTCTTATTAGCGATGGCTAGGTTTTTCATCATTAATAATGATAATTAGCGATAAGAGTTTTTCAAATTAAATTTTATGATGGTATTAGCAATGACAAAGCTATTAACGATGGTAGAGTGACTATTAGCGATGGCGTTTAGCCATTGCTAATAATCTAGATTTTTATAGTGCAAGCCCAAATCCAAATTTTAACCTAAATTTGGAATATATTTCTAATCTAAATCTAATCCAAACATAATCCAAATCAAATCCTAGCCTAAATCTCAATCCAATCTAACCCAAACCTAATCCAAACTAAAATCCTAATATAAATCTGAATTATATTTATAATTAATGAAAGAGCAATCAGAAAAATTACTCAAAAGTAGTTACTCAATCACTTCATTAAAAATGGTACATTTCATGATGCCAATTCAAAAGCAACAATAAAAATATAATATTTTTGAGTTATTAAAATATATTATTTTATGAAATCATATTCACAAATGATAGATGCTATGTCAATATCCAGATAGCATATAAATAAGAATTATCACTATACTCGGTCTCTTTTATTGAATATTCAATTTATATGATCAAAGAATGGAGGAGATCGGAAAAAGATTTATGGAAAGGAAAACATATGAGGGAGATTCAACTGGGAAAGCCGATGCCGATGATCATGAGGAGGATAGCAATGATGGAGACTGATAGAAGATGGTAATAAGAAGAGTGAGAAGATGGAGAGGATAGGGATGATGGAGGCTCATGAAAGATGGTTACGAGAAAAGAGGGAAGATGGTGCACATTTGCGAGGATTCTAGAGGGCTCGGAAAGGGCTCGAGGAGGAAAAAAAAGTGCTATCGAAGGGATAAAAATATCATGGAGAGAGAGCTCGACATGTAGTGTGTTGAGTTCTGATCTCTTTTCATGTGTAATATTGATATAGATATTAAGGTGGCCCTTGCAATCTCGTATAATCGATTTTTACGTATTATCCTGCACAAACGGCCAGTACCGCTTCGTGATTCTCCACTTGTATCAATCACGTTACATAGTTTTCTGTGCATGGACGAGAAGGTAACACGGTCAGGACGAAAGAAACCACCATATTTTGTTTTTCAATTTGCTTGTTCTGCCGATGCCATCAGCGACCCACAGAAATTTTACCGCGAATCTTTGGTAGTTACAAGTAGTTAAGGACATGTGTGAGTACGATCTTGTAACGCCATATTGGTGTGAGGGATGCATCTCCCCAGACCCTAGCCGGCGGAATGCTTGGAGTTCGGCGGGTCCTGCTGGGCCCGCCTTCCCTCCGCTCCCATCCATCTCGCTCCGGTACGATGACGACGGCGTTCAATTCTTTTTCCCGTAACCACGCCCCCGCGACGGCCTCCAGAGCTGGTGCGAGACCCCATCCAACGAGTGCCGCACCTGGGGCCCCGACGGTCCCTGCTAACCCACCGACGTCGCCTGATTCGCCGAAGACCAGACCGCCACCGCTTCCGTCTCCTCTCTCCCCGAATGCGGCTCCCTCGTGCTCTCCACCCCCGATCCCCTCGCCAAGTTTAGGCTCTCTCACCTCACCTACTCCTGGTGGCGCCGTCACGGCCTCCCCGTCGGAGTCGCTCGGCCGCCCGACCGTCCTGCTTGGCCCGATAAACCTATTTGGTACCTTAACTTTTTCATTCTCTCGTGTTTTTTTTTTTTTTTTTTTTTTTTTTTTTCGAATTTCATCGAATGAGTCGAGGATATATATTAGTGGTGGGTCTAGCCGAACGATATACCCGCGTACAAGAGCTTGGGCCTGCCGCTCAATGCTTACATGCTCCACAATATCTGGCACACGTAGAGGTAGACTTGGCGTGGGAGACGGTGGCGCGTTTCTCCCACCTTACATGATGCCGATGACGAAAGCCGGCACTTCGCCTGATGCTCGCAGAGGCTAGCCGAGCTTGGCTCCAGGTAGGGAAGTTAACTGGGCTATATTGTTTCCTTAATTTTAAGCTTATAATTTATAGAGCTCAAGGGCTTGTCTTTCAATGCACCGTCGGCATTGTGATTTTATTTCTTGAAACCTTTGAGGATAATTAACCTTGTTAACTGTTGATGATGACGAATTTGTAAAAGGATTTGCAGTTATTGGATAGGACGAATTTGTTTAAACCAAATGCAAGTAGATATCTGAGTTCTTGTTGTAGTTCCTTTTATATTTATATCAGGCAACTCAAACTTTTGTCCATCATTATCCATATAAATCCTATAAATGTTCAAGTGTCTAACAAACAAGAATGACAGAACATAATCCCCTCTCCTGTTAAACAAGAAGACAGTTGATAATTAGTGCAGATGCATATTGGCATTTGGCTTCGAACAGTGAATGGCTAGAAATCAGAGGCAAAGGTCCTCCTGTTTTAGTCTTCTTACTTCATCTATGCTTAGAGACAACGCTCCTTTGGCCATTGATCCATGATGCACTGGATGGTGGTGTGGGGAATGGTTAAGCTGTCCTTTGACACTTGGTGCATTAAAGTTTGCAATGTCAAAATGATTTTTCCATCTTGTTCATAAATAGTTTTCATTGTCTATCCTTGTATGTGAAGAGGAACTCTCCTCATTGATTTCTGTGGATCTTAATGGAATGTATGTACTTACAAATATTCCCTGCAACGTACTTATTTTTTCATTGTTTTTGTCTTAATGTTTCGTATAATCCAGTAAGAAAAATCAAATGGGGTTGCAGAAATGAATTCAACAGATGCAGGAGCACATTACATCACACACATACACACTCGAACCAGTTTATGATGGTCTACGAGCATTTAATTAGTCATGAACATACCGGGCTTCTCATTTCCCTTGTTTGGATTGGGTGGGCATCTTTGGGTGGATTTAGAGAGAATGATGTTCAAAACATCTCAAAGAATTTGGATTCATAATCATTTTGGGGTTCTGGTGCATCTTAAATACTCTTGTTTGATGGCTCAGTAATTTTTGGTAACGTGCATGATGAAGAACTTTGAACTTAAGGCATTTTATGGAAAACACGGAAGGAAATGAATCATCTTTTTCTAAAGAAAATATCTTTTGACGGTAAACAAAAAAAATTGAAGAGACCAACCTGTCATTATTCTTCAGCAATAGGTCAAACTTCATCTAATAGAAATTGTTTTGACGAAGTAACCAGTCAGGATGTATGACTTGAATAATAGTTTGGAATTTATTTAATCATGATAGTATTCTTGATCATGACACAATCCTTAAGCAGATATTGCCATCTTGAAACCTGTCCAGCTAGAATAAATGAGACAGTGTAGTGTTGGGAAAAATGAGTCCAAGATGTTTGTCGGAAGGTCTGTGCCTTCTTGTATATTGACCTTGTGGAATACTAATTCTTGTCGCTTGTACAAGTCAGGCTTGGGCAGCACAGAGCGTGCAACATGCCACCTTTCTAACACAAGTGCAAGGCTCAATACCTATGCAATCACACGGTGGCCTTCACATCATTTTAGTTTGCATGGGTGGTATAATGAAAAGAGTTAGTAATGGTTTCCTTGTTTCTTTCAGAGCATGCTAACTTGCTGGATTTTCCTAATTATTTTTTTCATTGATTAATATTTAGTGTTATCTTCCGTGATTTTTTAATCCAAGAAGAGTTGCATGTCTTTTGCATCAAATGTCATCCCAAAATACAAAACATGCTTGTAAAAATTAAATAGAATGTTTCTCGAATTCTGATTTACTGGTTCTTTAGCCTGCAAAAGGACGATCTTGCTGTGATGATTGCATTCTGGAAGGGTAAGAAGTCCTAGCAATGCAAAAGATATCCTCGCCCCCCACCCCCCACCCCCACCCCCAGCTATGGGGATATGCCTGCTCATAGTCTGCTGTGGAGGGAATGTGAGAAATCCTCAAGAGATGTTGCTGCACGCTTGGCAGTGATCTCTTGAGTTCAGGTGGTTCCCTGCGTTCTGAGATTGTGCATATATATTTCTTTCGCTAGGCTTTGAGAACTAAAAAGAAGTCCTGAATGGTTGTTCTTTTTTAGTAACAAAGCTTGTCTTTATCTTATGTTTCGATTGCTTGATTCATCATGTTATTTTCAACTGAATTACCAAGAGATTCACTTTTATTTAATTTGGTCTGTGTTGCTCCTGGATCTCCCGGCTTGGGGTCGGCTGATGAGGATAGAGTAGCTCGGCCATTGAAGAATATGAGGCCGAGGACGAGTTTTGCTGAAGTTTCATCCGTTTACCTACAATAAAATTCCCACAGGAGTGTTCTCCGGTGAAGACCCTTCGACGCTCAAGTTAGGAGATTGAAGAACAATCTCCGAAGAAAGCGTCGAATTGAATGACGTACCTGGAGGATCCCGGAGCCTCTTTATTTATAGGGGAGGAGTTAGAGCCATATTCGTTTCGGACTCTAACGATTTTTCGAGTTTGTCGCCCTGAATTGATTCAGAAGATTTCTTTCCTTTTTGGGCGACGGGATTGTGAAAGAATCTTCTTTTATCCGAGTTTTTCGATTCGTAGATGATGCAGCTTCAGCAGAGACGATTCTAGATTGGTCATTGACGAGCTATAAACCTCTTCACGTAGCTCGACGGCCGACATGAGTTCGATGAGGATGGGGTATGAAAGCTTACCTCATTTTGCCAAAAGACGATCTTCAGTAGGTCGACTAGAATTGTAGGTCGGCCTAAAATGACCTACAGTTAACCACGATCAAAATATCGCGTTGCTCCGCTCAGACGATTCATTGAGGTAGGTCGGCGGCCGATTCTAAATTGACTAAGGCCATACCAGTTCCGCTCTACAACAGTCTGTATTGGCTGATTGTTTATATTCAAAACTCTTTCAGGAGGTTAGAGGCCTTGATGCTGGACCTGGGCTGGTGCAGAAGTTGGTCGGTTTTGGGGATCACAGGACATCAAACTTTGTGGCAAAGATTGCTGAGGAGGACATTGCGCATGTTACTGTTGGTCTGCACTGGTTCGTCCTAGTCTGTCGAAAGATGGGTTGAATTCCTTGTGCTACTTTTAAAGGTAAATGCCACCTTCAACTACAAATGCTTTTTCTTTATAACAAACTTCGTAATACAATATTCTCATATAGCATTGACAACCTTGGAGACTTGTTGGAATATAACATGGAGCTGAAGGTCCCATTCAACCATTCAGCTTGTGATGAAGTGGAATTCACCATGACCGGAAAGCCATTTGTAATTAGTTAAAGATTAATATGTAGTTCTACTTGTAAACAATATTCTGTTTCTGATCCAGGTATGATGGTACACTGAAATGTGAGGCCAAGAGTAAAAAATCTTTCAAAGGAAGATCTAAGCAACTAGAATTTTCATCACATATATTGTTTGTTTGATAATTATTTATGCTCGAAGGATATGGTGGTTCTGTGACAGGTGCATGATTGGCTGGCTAGCACCATTGCGATGGAGACGCACAACTCGAGTATAGTTGCCTACTCATTTTATTGACTTGTAAAATGCCAACCCTATTAGTTACCATGCCGTGAAATATTTGCCCGTCCACCAGCTTCATGTTCTATGAGCAAATCAAGACAGAAATTGTTCCTGTGGTAACACTTGCTTGGGTAAAAGTTGCACTTCAATGTAAATATAGTGTTTGAAGTGCACAAAAGATCTCTGGATAGGAACTGTGAGTTTTCATTCCATCTAGTAGTGCAGAAGATTGCCCTCCTGTGGCAACACTTGCTTGGGTAAAAGTTACACTTCAAGGCTTGTTTTTTTAGGGTAAAAGATTTATCCTATATTCTTGAGCAAGTATTTCCTAAGTAACATTTAGACAGAAAAATAATTTATCCATATTCTTTTATACATAAAAAAATAATCCAGAAATCTGTTACCCATGTTCTTTTACATTACTAGTTTTCTGGATAAATTATTAAGATCTACCCATATTTTTCATAATGTTCTTTACTATATAAATATTATTATATATTATATATTATATATTATATCATATTATATTATATTATATTATATTAATATCTTATATTAATATAATATAATATATATTATTATATATAATATTATGTTATATTATTATTATTATTATTATTATTATTATTATTATTATATTATCATAATATATTATAATGTTATAATATAATATTCTATATCATATTATAATATATTATATTATAATAATATATTTTAATATCTAATAATATATTATATTATATTATGTTAATATCTTATATTAATATAACATAACATATATTATTATATATAATAATATATTATTATATTATTATAGTATTATATTATCATAATATATTATATAATATAATATAGTATATTATAATAATTTATTATAATATTATAATATAATATTCTATATCATGTTATAATATATTATATTATAATATCTAATAATATAACATAATATAATATTATGATATTATATTATATTATTTTATGTTATATTAATGTCTTATATTAATATAATATAATATATATTGTTATATATAATAATATATTATCATAATATATTATTATATTATCATAATATATTATAATAATATAATATAATATAATCTATATCATATTATAATATATTATGTTATAATAATATATTATAATATGTAATATAAATATTATTATATATTATATTATGTTATATTATTATTATGATATATTATATTATATTATTATCATGATATATTATATTATATTATATTACACTATACTATATTATATTATATTATATTATATTATAAGGTTAAGGGTATAGTAGGAATGAATTAAAAGAGTTATTTTTTCGATTGATGGAAAAATGATTTAGCCACCTTCTAGGTGGGTAAGATTTTTTTCTATTTTATTGATAAATACTATTCAAGAGAAAGTAACTTTTCATCTTAAAAAAATATGAGAATATGAGTAAGTCAGTCAATGAAAAAGTAGACTAATTTTTTCATGATATTTACCGATAAAAGAACGGGCCCTTAGTGTTTTGATTGCAGAAAAGAGCTTTGGATAGGAATTATGTGGATTCTCTTTCCATCTAGTAGCACAGAAGATTGCACCCTGATGGCTTTTCTGTGGCTCAGGTGAACTAAGTTCGGATGGAGAGAGCCTTGGAAATGGGCTCCATAGCTGTATGTAATTTTAGCAGGTATGTGTGGACCTCATTTGGGTAGATGTGATGCAATGCACTGGTTGCCTCTTCTTCCTGTCTTTCTTGATTGGGTTGCCTCAACTTCCAGCGTGCTATATTTTTCAAAACTCTTAGCATGTGATCATCGTGATGCATGCGGTGGCTTTTAACAACACTTTTTTTCTTTTTGGCGCAGGTAATGCAGATTTTGCATTGGATATGGTAGTTATTGGTGAATTAGTATCAACTAAGCTATCAGCAATTATCTAAAAAATTAGAAAAAATAAACTATCAGTGATTAATTGTGGATTGTTGGATAAACATCATTCACAACCATCATCTTAAGGATTTGTTATAATTAATTTTAGAAAACTATTGTTCTTCAATGAGCTATTCATGCACCAAGGAAAAGAATTTTTGGCTTCAAACTGGGACGAAGGATTGAAATGCCATCTTGTCAATTTAGCAAATTTATTATCACTCTTTATATGGAGAAGATACTTGAGATATGTTAAACATGCATTGTAGTAGTTCGATTTTGAATCTTAAATTATGTCACAGTATGTATGATGATTTAGAATTTTACTCAAAAATATTAGCTGAAAGATATCATTTAAATTTGTTGATCTTATATAATTATCTAAGATTTTTATAGTAAATAATTAATATTGGATTAACACTTATGATGATCTTTATATAATTTTTTCACTTAAATTATGATATTTTTGCCGGACTAAGAATCTAAATTTATGGATTCATTAATAAAATTATGATCGACTCATTATCAATTCCACTAAATCTGTGTTGCAGCAGCCTTTATGCTATATAGACTATGGACAAGATCAGTTCTAATATTATTTATAATAATTATTTTTTTTAAAAAAATAATCATAAAATATTTAATTTTATTAATAAAAAAATTAATATTAAATTAAATATATATCCATAGATCCTTATGGTATATAACGTACTTGACCGAGAAATTCAACGCATCCCAGCAAGATCAATCTTCCGCTTTGGCTTACATTGCGCGTGTGTGCGTTTTTTTTTTTTTTTTTTTTTTTTGTGGGTGGGGTGGGGCGGCGGGGGGGCATGGTGTCACTTTGTCTGTTCCTTCTCCCACGCTGCTTCCGGCGCCCACCTCGTTGCCAACTCCGTTTGACCATGGACCAACGCTTGATTTATTGTTCTTTTGTCTTCTTCGGACTTACCGTCGCGTCGTGTAGGCAGGTGAGCAATAAAAAACGTGTTTGTTTTCTCCGTGGCGGAAGAGGACCGGAAGCCATCCTCTATTGGAAACGACGTAAAAAAAAAAAAAAAGGCACGAGAGGAGGAGAAGATTCGAGAGAAAATTTCTTTTTCTGATAGCAGTGGAAAACACCTCCCTTGATTTATTAGAATTGGGAAGAAAATTGCTTAAACAAGAAGAAGAGAGGTTTTGAGGCTTAGGAAAAGTAAAGGATAATAAGGTACAGAAGGAGAAAATGTGCTGCGACTGCGAGTGCCGGCCACTTGGATGGCTGATGGGACTCCCCTTCGCCTTCCTCTCCCTCCTCGTCTCCCTCATCGGCGTCGCCAAATGGATCGTAGGGTAAGACCATTTTCTCCCTCCTTCACAGAAAAACAAAAGGAAAAGGAAAATATATGATTTCTAAATACAAGGGAGACTTGCATCTAATTGTGTTCGGTTTGGTCATAATTATAGGCTGTTGCTGTCGTGCATATGCCCGTGCTGCCTCTGTGTGACGATATTGGTGGAGCTGGCGATCGAGCTTATCAAAGCACCCCTCCACGTCATGGAGTGGTTCACCTCCAAGATACCTTGTTAATTCTAGATTGTTAAATTTTTTCCCCCTTTCTTCTCTTTATTCATTAGCTCCTTCGCTAGCTATTGAGTGGTACCTGTAGGGATTTGTAAGCGAAAGATCACTGGATGAGATTGCCGTGCAGAGGGTCTATGTTTGTGATTGTTTTGTCTGGAAACCGGATGTTTCTTAATTTTATTGTCGCAACTTCACGAGTACAGGTATTATAATTCGACTTTTTGATCCTTTTACCAGGCTCGAGGCAATTTGATCACTCTGTTTTCTAAGATACAAGCCAATTGCCCCACGATAATTCCTAAGAAAAGCTCTCTCTCGAGCCGCACCTCATCTCATGGAGAAATTATTAAATGGATCTGGTCCACCATGGCCGTAGGTTGAAATGAATTTATCTAATAATTTCCCCCAGGGATGAGGTTGCTAGGTTAATCCCTGAGAGGTGGGATTTTTTCCATGAAATCCCATAGGTCAGGACTCAGTTGCCTTGGAATAGTTTGGCGATAGGGCTACGCCAATGAGTGCGGCAGACCAAATAGGCATATGTTCACCACCATGCTACGTGTCATGGCAACATCAAGGACGGGTATAGGTCATGTAATCTGCCCTATTTTTTAACATGTATGCGTATCATATATTTGGCTTCAAAGAACCCAGGCTTTAAAGGAAAAAAATAGAGATGTGATTTGTATGTTATAGGTTTCGACTTCAAAGAACTCATGCCTGAAAAAAAGTATTACTCAGAGCGAGATTGTGTTAAAGAAACAGAGTTAAAAACTTCCAACGGGGTTGCTTTGCAATCCGAGCGTGCAGTTCTCTCCGAGATGTCTCCACGGAATTGGATTACTCGCAACGTTCTAGCTACTTTAGATTTTTTTTTTCTTTCTTTCTTTTTTTTGGATTTTGACCAGTCATGTGGCATGAGCCAATGGGAAGGACAGCTTTTTTACACTTCTGCATCAAATTGAAATCAAGGATTTCTAATTCTATGAGATACCATGTCAATTAAATATTAATTTGACCTCTCACCTCTCTCCTATTGCCATCCAATATGAATGCAACCGACTTAGCTTTCACAGATCCGTAGGGATTTTCATTCCTAGCTTCCATTGCCATTCGTTGTCAATACAGCTGACTGAGTTATTTTTTTTTTGCTTAAGTTGGATAAATTAAATAATAAATTCTAGTTACATCCATAAGATTAGAAATAAAATATTCAAAAATTGAGATGATAAGTGTTGAAGAATCTTATATTATATTTCTGTATGATTGATCATATAATTCACCATCTAGTCTGCACTATTATTGGCTTCTCTATAGAAATGTGAGACTGGACATATATCATGTACCAACAATTATGTAAAAGTGGATGTACTTTTACATCAATAGGGAATAGATTTGAAAGCCATCTGATGGTTGTCAATGAATCTCCTCTCAAATAAATATAGGGAGCACTCAATCTCTTAGATGGCATAAGCCAATCATTTCCATACAGCTTATAATTTTGCCATTAGTATGGTAGTATCATAAACTTTAAGCAAAATTACCCTTCGGTCTTAGCTTTGGGGAATACGGCATGGCTGCAAGATTTCCGCTTCGTGATCATACCAGTGAAATCATTCATGCAGCAACTATATCCTTGACCATATATTCAGCATGGGCAACAGAACCTAGATAACGTGACCGCTTTAAGCAAAGTCACCCTTCGGTCTAAGCTTTGGGGAATTCGGCATGCGTGCAAGATTTCTGCCTCGTGATCATGCTGGTCAAATCATTCATCCTTGACTATATATTCGCAACAGAATCTAGAGCGAGGTTGGGCGGGGTGTGGATGGAGGGAGATTCCATGACAATGGGACGGTGAAAAATAAGAATATCTCTGATAATCCTTCTCATCTATCATTACTCCAGCATATTTTGCAGCATAATATCTCTAATAATCCCCACTCATTTATATTCAAACCAATTCATCTCCATGATTGCATTTAGCTGGGTCCACGAGATCTTGCTTACATGTTAGCTGCTCATGGTTACTGGTGTTCTTAGCATGTTGTTAATCCTTTTTTTTTTTTTTTTGCTTTTTTTTTCTTGTTTAAAGGCTGACTTCCCTCCAAATGTAGCGTTCCCAAATAATGTAGCCCTTCTCGCGTGATCGCGACGCGACCATCCCACCTTTTTATCGACCCTTTGGCCTCCGCTCTCCAGAGAAGTCGGCTTATCTCTTCTTTCTCTTTCTCCAACCTTTTCACTTTCATCACTCTTCCCCTCTTGCACAGAAAGAAAGAAAGAAAGAAAGAAAGAAAGAAAGAAAGATGAGGGCTTTCCTTCTCCGATCGGTTGAAACCGTCCTCAGGAGAGGAGGTGGCGCTTCCTCCCACCTCTCCCATCGAACCTTCTCCGTCGAGTCCAGCCCTGAGCGCAAGGTCGCCATCCTCGGCGCCGGCGGCGGCATCGGCCATCCCCTCTCTCTCCTCATGAAGCTCAACCCTTTGGTCTCCTCCCTTTCACTCTGCGATATCGCGGGCACCCCTGGCGTTGCCGCCGACGTCAGCCACATCAACACCCGCGCCCAGGTTCCGTACCATCTCTCATTTCCTTCTTCCTTCCTAATTTTGTAAAATCTCTGATCTAGGGTTTTGGATTCCTCTTTTCTTGACCTAGGTTGCCGGATTTACGGGCGAGGAGCAGCTCGGGAAAGCCCTAGAGGGCTCCGATGTCGTCATCATCCCCGCCGGCGTCCCCCGGAAACCGGGCATGACCCGCGACGATCTATTCAACATCAATGCCGGCATCGTCAAGTCTCTCTGTGCGGCTATCGCCAAGTACTGCCCTAATGTATACCACCACCACCACTCCTTTCCATTTCTTTTCCTTTTTCTTTTCTTGCCCCTTCTTTATGTCGTTCACCTTGAACATTTACAGATAATTGCTTTTTTTTTTTTTGTTTAAATGTAGGCACATATACAGATAATTGGTTTTTTTTTTTTTTGGTTAAATGTAGGCACTTATTAATATGATTAGCAACCCAGTGAATTCAATGGTGCAGATTGCGGCGAAGGTGTTCAAGAAGGCAGGGACTTATGATGAAAAGAAGCTTTTCGGAGTCACCAGCTCGATGTGGTGAGAGCTATGCCGGGAAAGGCAAAGGTTCCGATTGAGGGTAAAGCTTTTGCCTTTTATTTGTTTTTGTACACATTGTTGGAGATAAATCCCGTTTTCGTCGAAATCCAATCTGAAGCATAGCCTAATGCAGCTGGTAATCACGGAGCTTCAATCAAAAATTCTCTTCCTAACAGTCGGATTTATTCAGTGGCCGAACTATCCAGTGGACAAACTTAGCCAAACTTCTCAGCGGTCGAGTCTCAATCGAACCTCTTCAGCCGGTCGAACTTTTCAGCAACCAAACTTCTTCCAAACTCCTCTAACAATCGAGCTTCTGCAGAAGTCGAACTCCTTCCGACCTCCTCCAGTAGTCGGACTCCTACGAAAGTCGAACTTCTTCCAGACTCCTCCAGCAATTAAGCTTCTACGGAAGTCGAACTTCTTCCGACTTCTTCCTGCAGTCGGGCTCCTATGGAAGCCGAACTTCTTTCGAACTCCTCCAGTAGTCGGATTTCTACGGAAGTCGAACTTCTTCCGAACTCCTCCAGCAGTCGGATTTCTACGGGAGTCGATAGCCGAACTCCTTCCGACCTTCTTCAGTAGTCGGGCTCCTACGTTAGTCGAACTCCTTTCGGACTCCTCCAGTTGGGCTTTTATGGAAGCCAAACTTCTTACAGATTATTTCTTTAGACGGATTCCTACAGGCGATCCCACTACTGAACGGTTATAATTATCACGACAATTATGATTGTTATTTATCAAGACAATCACGATCGACATTTATCAGAACAATCATGATCGGTATTTATGAAGACGATTACGATGAGCATTTATCAAAATGGTTACAATGGGCATTTATCAGGATAGTTACAACAAGCTTCGTCTATAAAAGGGGACCTCCAGATATATTTTCTCTAAGCTTTCTTTTTCTTTTCGAAACTCTGTCGAACTCCTCACTGAGTACTTCATTTCTGTTGGCCAGAGCTAACTTGACCGTCGGAGGGTCCTATCGGAGCCACCACCACCGACTCCGAATGGAACTTTATTTTGCAGGTCACCGACGGCGACCTCGTCTTCCTTGACTCCAGCTCGATCCGGCGTTAACCAAATTCTGCACTAATAGAATTGGCGCTAGAAGGAGGGCCTTCTATTCTCGAGATTTTCTTGATTTTAAAGGAGTGCTCAACAGCGATCTAGAGTTCTTCCCAGAAAAAAAAATACCTCTCAGAAAAATTTCGACCCGATGATCAACGACTTCTGCAGTTAGATCCTGTCCAAATACATCAGTTTTCGCTCCAGCTCCGGTAACTCAAGCCCCACCTACAGTCATAGTGGATCCGGAGCAGTTTAACCTACTAATGCAGCAGATTTAGGGCCTCATCGAGATGGTGTAGGCCATGCGATAGCCTTCGATGGCGACTCCATCAAGAAATCCGTCATCAGATTGTCGGAAATCGATCCCAAGGAAGAGCATTTGGACCAGCATGCCCGCCGTCGTTGGGAAGGAGAAACAGAGAGCAGAGGATCTAAGTTCGAATCATAGTTCTCCTCTGGAGGAGATCTTCCCCATTTGTAGTCGGAAGCCCTCCAAAGTCTGCGATCGAGAGAACGTCCTCAATCACAAACTACGCGAGATGGACCGACGGATTGAGGAGCTCGGTCATGTCGCACCAGCTCACCACGATGACGTCCGCACTGATCCTTCTTTCTCTCTCCGAATTATGCAAGAGTCCGTTCTACCGAACTTCAAGCTCTCTCAACTTGAAAGCTACGATGAAATCTTTGATCCGGTTGATCATCTGGAGGCCTTCCAAACCATGATGTTGCTTCATGGCGCATCAGACGTCATATTATGTCGAGCTTTCTCATCTACCTTAAAGGAAGCAGCAAGAAACTGGTACTCAGCATTAAAGTCGAGTACGATTTTCTCTTTTGATCAGATGAGCCATCAGTTCATGGCTCACTTCGTCAGCAGCCGACGTCCGCACTGAGGTTCGGATTTCTTGATGAATGTTAAGCAGAAGGAGGAAAAATCCATTCGGATTTATGTCATCCGATTTAACGCTGCGGCATTGGAGGTTCGGGACCTGGATCAGTCTGTTGCCATGGTCTCGCTCAAGGGCTTTCCGAAGAACGATTTGCTGTTTTTTCTGGAAAAGAAGTATCCTGGGGATTTTACCGATCTGCTAGCCCGGGCCGAGAGATATGCCCGTGCGGAAGAAGCTTTCAAATTAAAGGACGAAGAAGTCGCAGGAGAGCGGTGGATGGACGAGTCTAATAGGCCCGCCGTCGATGGAGGGCCGAGTGAAGTTCGGCCGTGCTCACGGACTCCTCATGAGTGCAAGCTAGCCCGAACTCCTCGAGCTCGTCATCGAGGAACACCCGACAGAAGGGTGCCAAGAAGTCCTTCTCCTGGAAGATTCCACAACTATGCCTCCCTCAGTGCTTCTAAGGCTCAAGTTCTGATTGAAATTAGGAGTCAGCTGCCAAGATTAGAAGAATTACGATCTCCCTCAAACAAGTGCGATCAAAGCAAGTACTGCTTCTACCATCGCGACCACGGCCACGACATTGAAGAATGTGTTCGTCTCGAAGCTTGGCAAGAGAGGCCAGCTGGGTCGGTTCCTCGGACGGCAATCTGAAGCAGAAGAAGATCGGCCGAAGGCACTGCAATAGCTAGAACCACCAATGATGGAGGAACAACAGAAAGGTCGGTCGCCTTTCGTATCATCGACGCCACGTCTGGGAGGAGCTTGGTATTTCGACGATCCATCATCTCCAGCGTCAAAGCCAAGAGGAGCTCACTCCAAATTATGTGATGATAGGGAAAACTATGTAAAAACTATGCAAAAACTATGTGATGATAGAAAAAATTATGTAAAAATTATGCAAAAAACTATGCAAAAACTATGTAATGACAGGAAAGAAGCAGTCAATAGTGGCCGTGTTAAGAACAGGAGGAGAATCTCGTCCTAACATGAGCCGGTCAAAGTTCTTCAACCTCGACTAGAGATGAGATCTCTCCCGAGCGATCGAAACAAACTTGGCTAGAGATGGGATCTTTTCCGAGCGTCCGAGTCAACCTCGGCTAGAGATGGGATCTCTTTCCGTTCGATCAAACTGCTAAAGATGGGATCTCTTTCGAGCGACCAGTCAACCTCGCTAGAGATAGAGATCTCTCCGCGTCCGCTTCAACCTCGGCTAGAGATAGATCTCCTCCAGACAATTGCCAACCGTCGACTATACGATAGAGACTCTTCCGAGCTCAGCTTCAACCTCGTGCTAGAGACTATCACTCGAGTCGTCGGCTCAAACCTAGAGATTAATGATCCTCCGAGACTTCAGCTTCCTCGGCTAGAGATAAATATCTCTTCCGAGCGCCGCGCCCTCGCTAGAGATAAGATCTCTCCCAGCAGCCAACATCTCGCTAGAAATAAGATCCTTTCGAGACTGCGCACAAACGCCAACCTCTAGAGATAAGACTCTCCCGAGCGTAACGAACTTCCCTCTTTAGAGATGATGCGGGCCGGGATCTCGACTAGAGATAAAGATCTCTTCCCAAGCGGACACCGAGCGGCATAGAGATAAGATCTCTTCCGAGCTTTGAAGGCCTTGTTCAATAGATTTGGGAGGGAGAGCACTTGACAACGGGCTTTATGTGCCCTACAGTCCGTTAGAACAGTGAAGAACCTCTCGCCTTGAGCAAAGTGAAGACCTCGTTCATTTAGACGATGGGAGAGAAGCCTTTCACAACGGCCTTACGTGCCGCCACAGCCCGTTAGACCAGGAGAAGAACCTCGTCCTAATGTGAGCAAGTCGAAGGCCTCGTTCATTTAAATAGGGGGGAGAGTCTTGAAACATCCTTATGTGCCCCCACAGTGCGTTAGAATAAATAGCTGAAACCTCGTCCTAAAGTGATCAAAGTAAGACCTCGTTCATTTTAGACGAGGGGGGAGAGGCCATCACAACGTCTTTAGGCCCCACAGTCCGAATAGCGAAAGGAAATACTCGTTCATAACATGAAAAGTCAGGCGTTCAGATATTATTAGATGAAGATGGGGGGAGAGGCCTTGACACGGTCCTATGTGTGCATCCACAGCCGTTAGGAAGATAGCAGAAGGAATCTGTCCTAAGTGAGCAAAATCGAATGTCTCTGTTCAAATTTAGACGAAGACGAGCCATGACAACGGCCTTATGTGCCTCCACCCCCGTAAAGGGGAGGAATCTCGTCCCTACGTAAGCCGAAGGGCCCCCACGCACAGTATTAGAACTCGTCCTAACGTGAAGTCAAAGATCGAAGACTTCATCATTAAGACGGGATTTTAAACGGATGAGAGAAAGGCCTCTGTCCCATTGTGCTCGACAACAATGGGAGACAAGATCCCCCGAGCACATTCAACTAAGGTTTAGCCTTGAGACAAGTTGTGCAGTTTAGCCTTTGATGAGGAACTCGGCAGTGCTTCTTATCTCTCTCCCTAGTCCGAGTGTCAACTCGGACAAATCTGGGCGGGCCTATGGTTGGGGATAGACCGGCGAACGACTCAGCAGTCGAACTTCTCGAAGATTTCAAGGAAAATTTCTTAAAGCCGGATTCTTTTGTTCCAGCAGCGGGTTCTACGGAACTAACTCGCCGGCCTCCTCAGCAACTTCTACGGAAGTCTTCTTCAGCTCCTCCCAAGAAGTGAACTTTACGGGAGCCGAACTTCCTTCAGACTCCTGGGCCAGGAAGAACTACGGAGGCCGAACCCTTCGAGCCTCCATTGGATTTCTACGAAGGCCGAACTCCTTCGGCTCCAGCATACGAGAGCCGAAGTCGGGCTCCAGTACGTTAGCCGAACTTTTCGGACTCTTTTTTAGTGGGCTTTATGGAACTGAATTTCTTACAGTATATTCTTCAGACGGAATTCCTACAGGAAGATTCACACCCTGAACGGTTACAATTATCATGACAATTATGATTGTCATTTATCAAGACAATCATCGATCCGAATCATATCGGGATTTATCATGATCGAGCATTTAACAGTTTAGGATGGGCATTTATTCAGGATAGTTACAACAAAGCTCCGTCTATAAAAAGAACTCTAGATACATTTGTTAAGTTTTTCTCCTTTCCGAAATTCTACCGAATTCTCACTGAGCCATTTTTGTTGGTTAGAGGCTAACATGACCGTCGGAAGGCCTGCGGAGTCACAACTTTAAACGGAATTTATTTTGCAGGTCACCAGGCGACTCGTCTTCTCGACTCCAGCGATCCAGCATCAACAAATTGTCGTACCAACACATGTATTTGATGGTCTTCCCCCAAAAAGGTGTTTTTTCTTTTTTTTATTTTTTATTTTAAGTGGTGAAAATTGTCCACTGCAGAGGTTAATGTCCCTATTGTTGGTGGGCATGCTGGTATAACCATTCTGCCTCTGTTTTCTCAGGTGATTCACTTTGTTTTATGCGTGCGTTCTGTTATCATTGTTTTTGGATCTTTTATTACTATTATTATTATCATTGTCTTCCTCTAGAGCTCTTATATGACTGAGTTATTACTTTTATTTCCGATTGGCAGGCTACTCCAGCAAGCAATTCGCTAACAGATGAGGATATCAAGGCTCTCACTAAGAGGACACAAGAAGGAGGGACTGAGGTGGTGGAAGCAAAGGCTGGGAAAGGCTCTGCAACCTTGTCTATGGCATGAGTGTGAAGAAAACTGAGGCTATCAATACTCTGTTTTGGACTTAAAGCTCTCTAGCTAGTATTGTTGTAGTTTTGCAGTGGATAGTTTGATTTATCTTGCGTTACTTTGTCTTTTATGGAAATTTAATGGGGTAATGTCTGAGATTTTTGTTATTAATTGCTAACTTAGCTGGTATTTTTAGGCATATTAGTGCCATGTAATCATATGATCTCAAATTTTGACAAATCATGAAAAAGAATGAAATCTGTGGATTAATATTTATTCTTACCGGAAGCTATGCCATCAAGTTTACCTACTAATTTTCTACACTATCAGATGATGCTGATATTCTGCTATCTGCAACTGGTGAGCCTTTATGAGATTCTTATTTGCTGGCAGAATTCTTATCATTTTGCTTAAAGGTTATGCACCTTTACTCAAGATATGATTTTATCATAATTTCTGTTTTCCTTTGAACTGTTTCCATGCTGAGTGAGGGCAAATAATTTCTTATACAGTTATTATTTTGGTTTTACTATTTTATATTGATTTTATTTAGGTTTTATCCTTTACTTTCATCTTAGCTAATCAGTCCCCCGTTCCTGCTTTTTTTCTCGAATTTCTGGTTTCATAATATATTTTGCATACTCTTTTGATGTTAAATGTCCTTACTCAATCACTTCATGGGGAATCTTCAGTTTGGGGTGGTTCCATAGCCAGTTAACTTTTTTTATAAAGATATGGTCCTAAATGTAATATTTCAAAATTGCTGCTATGCCTATGTTTATAATTTTTCTTTTTGCTGTAACTGATATTATCACTCCTTGGCTCGTTCATGTTTAGTTTCCTGCCTTGGCAGGAATTTTATTTAGATGAACTATGTATTGTAGGTTAACCAAAACAATGATCAACTACCATCCTAGATCCTGTTTGGACAGTGGAGTCCAGAATGTACTTCTATTTTTATCATTTTTTTTCCTTTTCCTTGTTGGTTTTGTGTGTTATTAATGTCAGTTGTGCCATCGATCGTGCCACCTTAGAGTTTTTCAATCTACATATGTTCTCATATCCTCTTCAAGGAACTTTCCTTGCTCTCTCTCTCTCTTTCCACTAGATCTTATAGATGTTTAATAGCTCATTCCCCTACTTCTGGGTCTTGCTTGAACTAAAGCCTTGCAATTTTATGCTCGTAAACTTTCTATTTACTTTTTCTGATTGTTTTGTTCGCTAGTAGGAGTGGTAAAATTCAAATGTGATTAGAAGTATTGACGCAAAATCTGGTCGTCGTCGGAATCAGCTGGAGCGGAGGTGGACGAGGTCGCCGTCGGGACCTGCAAAACAAAGTCCCGTCCGGAGCCAGTGGGGGGTGGCTCCGGAAGGACCCTCCGACGATCAAGTCAGCTCTGGCCAACAGGAATGGAGTGCTCGGAAATGAATTCCGCGGAGCTTAGAGAAGGAGAGGAGAGCTTAGAGCTTAGAACTTAAAGCTTAGAGTTAGCATATCTGGAGGGTCCTTTTTATAGGCGGAGCTTGATGGTGATAGCTGCCTGATGGCGGGCCGCTTGAGGCTGCATTGGGTTTGATGCGGAGAGAATGGTATCGTCGGGTCGAAAGCGACAGCCCTACCGTCCGACAGTGGTGGGCTGCTTGAGGTCTGGCGGAGCCGCCAGTAGCGTCGCCTGTGGCAGACTGATGGTGACCGTTTGTCCAGCTTTAATAGTCATGGCTTTTAAAAAGCAGGCATTGATTGATGGACTTCGGCATATATCGATTTCAAAGGAGTTCGGACTCCTGAAGAGGAAGCTCGGAAGGAGTTCAGCTCTCGTAGGCGTCTGGCTGGAGGTGTGCGGCTAAGGCTTGATCGCTGGAGAGTTCGGAAGGAGCTCGGCCGGTCGAAGGGGATGTCTGGGAGGAGTCCGGCTCCTGAAGAAATCCGACCGAAGGGGATGTCTAGGAGGAGTCCGGCCGAAGGGAAAGCTTGGAGGGAGTTCGGCTCCCGCAGGCGTCTGGCTGGAAGGGCGTGGAGAGAGTTCGGCTCTTGCGGGAGTTCGACTGAAGCTCGGCTGTTGGTCAAAGGACAGCCGCTGAGGAGTTCGGCCGAGGGACGACCGCTGAGGAGTTTGGTTGAGGGACGGTCGCTGGCCGAAGGACAACCGCTGAGGAGTTCGGCCGAGGGACGATCGCTAAGGAGTTTGGCCGAGGAACGATCGCTGAGGAGTTCGGTCGAATGAGCTCGGCCTTTTAAGAGTTCGGCCAGCTGAAGGAGTTCTGCTAAGACTCGTCCGCTGAAATCCTTCCGTGACTACCGGTTTGCACCAACTTGAGCATCGGACTAGACTTCAATGGGAGCGGGGTTTATCCCCAACAATAGTCCCCCCACTCTCGAGTTCGAAATTTGGAGAAAGGGAGCATCGAAACAGGCAACCACCGAAGTCCTTTTCCGGACTCTGCATTTGTTTGAAGTGGAGACTCGGGAAGATCACTTCTTCAGCCGAGGTTGAAGTTGATCCTGTCTCTGGTGGCCGAGATCGGAGGTTGAGCTCCTCGGGGGCGATATTAACTCCCGCAGCCGAGGTTGGCTCGGACCTTCTGGGGAGATCTCATCTCCTGCGGCCAAGGTCACCTCGGGGGAGATCTTATCTCCTGCAGCCGAGGTTGCCTCGGGGGAGATCTTATCTCCTTCAGCCGAGGTTGACGCGGGCGCTCGGAGGAGATCTTATCTCCTACAGTCGAGTTTGCCTCGGGGGAGATCTTATCTCTTGCAGTCGAGGTCGACCCGGATCCTCAGGGGAGATCTTATCTCCTGCAGTTGAGGTTGCTTTGGGGGAGATCTTATCTCTTGCGGCCGAGTTTGTTTCGGTCGCTCTGGCCGAGGTTGTTTCTTGATTTTATCTCTGGCTGAGGTTGTCTCCGTCGCTCGGGAGAGATCTCATCTCTGACCGAATTCGGAGCTCGAACTTGAACTTTGCTCGCGTTAGGACGAAGTTCTCCTCCTTTTCCTAACGGACTATGGGGGCACATAAGGGCCGCTATCAGGACCTCTCCCTCGATCTCGTCTAAGGTGAACGAGGCCTTCGACTTTGCTTGCGTTAGGACGAGGTCCTCCTTCTGTTCCTAATGGACTGTGGGGGCACATAAGGGCCGCTGTTTTAGGGCCTCTCCCCCCATCCCATCTTTGTGAACGAGGCCTTCGACTTTGCTCGCGTTAGGACGAGGTTCTCCTCCTGTTCCTAACGGGCTGTGGACGAGGTTCTTCGAAGCTAGGGAGAGATCTCATCTCTAGCCGAGGTTGGCTCGGTCTCGGGAGAGATGTTATCTCTAGTCGAGGTTGTCGCGGTCGCTTGGAAGAGATCTTATCTCTAGCCGAGGTTGTCTACGGTCGCTCGGGAGAGACCGATCTCTGGCCGATCGCTCGGGAGAGATCTTATCTCTTTCGAGGTTGGCTCCCGACGCTCGAAAGAGATCTTATCTCTGTTCGGTCCCTCCTGTTCCTAACGGACTCGGGGGAGATCTTATGGGTTCGAAGTTGGCCCGGACCCTTGGGGGAGATCTTATCTCCTACGGCCGAGGTTGCCTCGGGGGAGATCTTATCTCCTGCAGCCGAGGTTGATGCGGGCGCTCGGGGGAGATCTTATCTCCTGCAGTCGAGGTTAAAGGTCTTTGACCCGCTCGTGCTAGGACGAGCTTCTCCTCCTATTCTTAACACGGCAACTATTGACTATTTTTTTCCTATCATCACATAGTTTTTGCACTCAGAAACAATATTATTGAAAGGGAAGAATTTTACCGAGGGAAAGTTACTGGCAGCACATCCTCGGTTCAGGATCGTGGGGGCGTTGTTCCTCCGGATTTCCTTGGGCAGCAAGGCCCAGGCCAGACGACCTCTTCTATCTCATGCTGGTCTTCTCAATCTGGAACAAGCTTCTCTTGGCTTTGTCGCTGGAAGACGACGAATCGTCGATGTACCAAGCTCCTCCCAGGGGTAACGTTGATGACGTCGTGAGGCGGCCAATCTCCTTGTCGTTTCTAGCTATGGCAGCGCCCTTGGCAAATCTTTTCCTACTTCAGGCAGGCGTCGGAGGAATTTACCCAGCCACTTCTTTCTGACGAGCTTCTCAATTTCGTCTCGGAGCTGAATGTATTCCTCAGTGTCGTGGCCGTGGTTGCGATGGTAGGAACATTACTTGCTTCGATCGCACATGATTGGGGGAGGCCGTAGTCCTTCTGGTCTTGGCAGCTGGTTTTTAACTTCCGTGAGAATTTGAGTTCGAGGAGCGTTGAGGAGGGCGTAGTCGCAGAATCTTTTGGGAGGACTTCTTCACGTCCTTCTGTCGGGGCTTTCTTGGTGGTGAGCTCGAGGAGTTCGGGCCTTGCTTGCGCTGGGGAGGTCGTGAGCGCAGCCGAACTTTCTGTGAAACCTTCTGCGGGAGAACTTCATGCTTCTTTGTCGGGACTTCCTTGACGACGAGCTTGAGGGGGAGCTCGGCCTTGCTTGCCCGAACTTCATTCCATCTGTGAATTCTTTGTAGGGGCTTCCGTGAAGACATACTCGAGGGGGAGTTCGGCCTCGCTTGCGCTGGGGTGGTCGTGAGCGCGGCCGAACTCATATCTCCTGTGAAATCTTTGTAGGGAGTTTCCTTGATGACATACTCGAGAGTGAGTTCGGCCTCGCTTGCGCCGAATTTCACTCCACCCTCCTGTGAAGCTTTCGTCGGGAGAACTTCATGCCTCTTTGTCAGGCTACCTTGATGACGAGCTCGAGGGAGAGTTCGACGGTCTCGCTCACGTCGAACTTCATTCTGCCCTCCTGTGAAACCTTCATCAGAGCTTCCTCGATGGCGGGCTCGAGGGAGAGTTTGGCCTTGCTTGCGCTGGGAGGTCGTGAACGCTGTCGAACTTCATCCCGCCTCCTTGTGAGACCTTCTGCGGGGCTTCCTTAATGGCGAGCTCGAGGGGGAGTTCGGCCTCGTTTGCGCTGTGGAGGTCGCGAACGCGGCCGAACTTCATTCTTCCTCCTGTGAAGTCTTCTAAGGGAGAACTTATGCCCCTTGTTTCTTCTTTCTAAGGGCGATTGGTATGCTAGGCCAAATGCTCTTTCTTAAGGCCGGTTTCTCGTATTCTCATGGCGGGTTTGCTGGCAAAGTCTCCGTCGGAGGTTGTCACACGGCCTGCATCATCTCGGCGGGGCCACGAACCCGACCAGCAAGTTGAACTACTCTACATCTGCAATGGCTTCGGGTGGAACCTGGGCTGTCGGGGCTGAAACGGGAGCAGATGGATCTAGCGCGGAGGCTGCCGATCGCCTAGTCGAAGCTCTTCTGAGAGGCATTTTTTCTTCGGAAAAGAACTTTAGAGAGGAAGGAGGAAGATCTCCGGAGAGGAAAGAGAGAAATCGTCGTCGAGCACTCCTTTAAGAACAAGGAAACCTCGAAGGTTCGGGCCCTTCCTTTAGCGCCAATCTGTTGATGGAGAATCTGATCGTCGCCGGAATCAGTTGGAGCGAAGGTGGACGAGGTCGTCGTCGGAACCTGCAAAACAAAGTCCCGTCCGGAGCCGGTGGGGGGTGGCTCCGGTAGGACCCTCTGATGATCAAGTCAGCTCTGGCCAAAAGGAATGGAGTGCTCGGGAATGAGTTCTGCGGAGCTTAAAGGAGAGAAGAGCTTAGAGCTTAAAGTTAGCGTATCTGGAGGGTCCTTTTTATAGGCGGAGCTTGATGATGACAGCTGTAGCTGCCTGGTTGCGGACCGCTCGAGGCTGCATCGGGTTTGATGCAGAGAGGATGGTATCGTCAGGTCGAAAGCGATAGCCATACCGTCCGACAGTGGTGGGCTGCTCAAGGTCTGGCGGAGCCGTCTATAGCGTCGCCTGTGGCAGACTGATGGTGACCATTCATCCAGCTTTAATAGCCATGGCTCTCAGAAAGCAGGCATTGATTGGTGGACTTCGACATATATCAATTTCAAAGGATTTCGGACTCCTGAAGAGGAAGCTCGGAAGGAGTTCGGCTCCCGTAGGCGACTGGCTGGAGGTGTGCGGCTAAGGCTCGGTCGCTGGAGAGTTCGGAAGGAGCTCGGCCGGCCGAAGGGGATGTCTGGGAGGAGTTCGGCTTCTGAAGAAGTCCGGCCAAAGGGGATGTTTGGGAGGAGTCCGACCGAAGGGGAAGCTTGGAGGGAGTTCGGCTCCCGCAGGCATCTGGCTGGAAGGACGTGGAGAGAGTTCGGCTCTTGCGGGAGTCCGACTGAAGCTCGGCCGCTGAGGAGTTCGGCCGAGGGACGGCCGTTGAGGAGTTCGGCCAGATGAGCTCGGCCTCTTAAGAGTTCGGTCAGTTGAAGGAGTTCTGCTAAGGCTCATCCATTGAAATCCTTCCGTGACTACCGGTTGCACCAGCCTGAGCATCGGACTAGACTTCGGTGGGAGCGGGGTTCATCCCCAACAAGAAGCATGGCTTCCTCCTTATATTGATATATTTATTTATGCCTCTTGTGCTGTGAGATATCTTATAATGCAACAATAATAGTTAATATTTTACTGGTTGCAACTTCTTGTCATTGTGTCATTTTGTAGTTATGATTAATTTTTGACCATTGTAATATATCCATTCTGCCCTTCCCTTTTTATGTTCTGTTTATGACAATAACTTATGATTCAAAAGTAGTTAATCTTAAATCAGATTAATCAATAGGCTGTGTTGAACGCGACAAACAACAATTTATCCAATACTTACATTGAAATTTGTATAGGCTTTTAGTCCTTACTTCTCAATTTCTGCTCCTTGCTTTGTATGCACATCTTTCTGTCTGATGTGATTTCCTATGCCCAAGGCTTTGAATTTAAGAGTTAGTCTAGAAATATATAGGCATGTGTCTGGGTCTTAAGCAGTAGCATTTGGTGCAGCTATGCTGGCGCTGTCTTTGCTGATGCATGCTTGAAAGGTCTTAATGGGGTTCCAGATATTGTGGAGTGCTCTTTTGTGCAATCAAGCATCACTGAACTACCTTTCTTTGCCTCCAAGGTGATTTCAATAAACTTATGCCTTTTTTTTAATCCAATATTTACAAAAAATCCTTTATATTCTGATTGATGCTAAATTTGATAGCTTTTCTTCATTCTGTAATTCTATTTTTGTTCATGTGTTTAAAATAATCTCGTTATACTATTGCTGTGATCTTATTGCTGACTAGGAAGCTAGGAATAATACTTCTGCTACATGCTGGTTCTTGAATCACTATTTTAACTTGCATACTTAGTTGTTTGTGTGACTACTATTTTAATTTGCAATGTTTAATGATGTCCCAAGGTATGACCTATAAATATTCAAGATGAAGTCAGGGTATTTTTGATACTTATATATGATTAAATCATTGTCAGAAAGGAAATTACTTTCAATATCAATTTTGAATGTGTGCTTATGTTGAGGCAGATACCCCATTCTGAGTTTTGCTTTCCAGGCATGTCTTTGGTATGTCTGCTATATTTTTCTCCATATGGCATTTTGATGAGAAGCAAAATCTGGCAAGTCTAATTGATGATTCTTTAACTGGACCTTTGCATTTTTTATCTTTTGTTGTGTTTTATGATCTTATAATTTCTTAAAATACTCATTTTGGTTTTTGATTTTCACGTTGTGTTGACATAAATATTTTTGTTGAATGGGGAAGTATTGTCCTATCTAGTGATTGAAAATGGTTTTAATCATCATAGTCACCATAAATTACGTTAAATTCCCTCCTGACCACTTTCTTTTGTTTATAGTGATCTTCAAGTAACTAGTCTGCATTGAAAAATCTGTCAATGATAATGGATTTGAGGAGGTTTAAGTGCTGAAGAAAAGAAAAGAAGAAACTTTGACACACTATTTGATGCCTCCAACAACATATGAATTCATTAGGGAAACGTAGTATGGAGTATCATATGATGTTAAGCTATGTGAAAATAAAAAAAGGATGAGATATAAAATGTCAAAAATTGATCTGAAGTTTTGCCCAAATCACTTTTTCAAAAAAAGTTGAGACCCGATTTTGGGACTTCGGAACCAACGCAGTGGCTCTTGAAAGACCAGCAATTCTGACTTTTGCATGAAACGGAAGACTTGATGGATAAATGCCAGTTCTAAAAAAGATGATGAACAAAAAATACTCTCCTTCTGTTAACAAAGGCATTGACAATATGCATGTATAGAGAATTCTGAAAATTGATGTAAAATTTAGCAAGTATAGAGAAATGCACTTATCATTGTGAAAAGGGGGGTGGAAGGATGCTGTGCTGTTGATGCCAGTTCTGGAAGGAGTGTTCTTCCTATGGCAGATACTTGAGTAAACTTGTTAGTATGGTTCCTGGTTTGTTGATGCCTTATCGATAATGCTTGCCTCCTCTGCTACTTTTTTATATCCTAGGACCATAAGGCATGAGTTGTATCTATTATGCAATAAATATTAGGTTTCTCATACTTGCATTTAATTTGACCAAGGCTGCTTTGAAGAGACTACCTTATGATTACAGATTTGCAACTTGGCATAGGAGCATGAGATATAGGATAAAATTTTACATTATATAAGATTTGTGTAAGATAGTATTAGAATGTGATAACCAAGTACACTGCTAGTGGCAATGTAGTTTAGTATGATGTCAGCATGGAGAGTGATATATACTATTGGTCGTTTTAGATAAGTGCCTAGATAAATCTTTAACATGGACCCAAGATGGAATTTGCAGCATTAGGAGTAATAAATAAAAAAATTGCTAGACAATGAGTACGTTGACTAAGCTTTTAAATGAATGTTAACAGTCACAATGTATGGGCTTAGGGAAAAAAAAAGATGCTAGATAATATATATTTAGCATTAGAAGTTTCATCAAATAAATATAATTTTTAAAAATATTTTGGACCTAAACAAAATGATTCGTAAATTACATTGTGAAGATACATTACAGGTGTTGGTCGTCAGATTATTATGATTTCCAATTTTGCATTAACCAATCCAGCAGCTACTTAGTTTAGAAGTTCCAGCAGCTACTGTTGAATTAAAATATAGGGCTACACCGAAATAGGTGCACATAATTTAGATGCAGAAAAACAGATTAAATATTTGAAAAAATACTGAACTGTTTTTATATAATGTTTCGTTTGTTTTGGTGATTGAATTCAAAATGTATAAATGCTTGCTTGATTTTTTGACTTTCTTTTGTGGTTCATTATTTATCTTTTCATATTCTTTAGTAGTCTTCTCTGACATATCTTATGCAGATTTATCTGAGGATATTTAGCATTAGAATAATAGATCAACAAAAGTTTTGCGGTCAATCTATTGACTTAAAACACAAGAAAAAGTGGTGGCCCAATTGATTAAGAAATTTTAATGAATTAATACAAATATTTAGTAGTCTGTGGTTTCTCTACGTTCCTGGGTAGTTGTTGATATACATGCTTGGAGATATTTACTATAATCATTATAACATATTTGTTCTTAAAAAGAGTCTTCTATATAATCCTTTTTCCAGTGGTTTTAAAAGAGTTTGCCATTTTACATATTTAGCTCGCTAAAGTGTGGGTTTTCAAAGAATAAGGGCTGAATATTATAGGATACCCCTAACCCCCCTCCACACCCTCCCCACAGAAAAATAAGAAGAAAAAAAAAGAGAGAATCATTCTACCATTTGAGAGGATGGAAATTTGAAAGAAAAGCATAATGTTTTTCAATTAATAAAAATTATAGCATGTGAACATGAATAAAATAATTTGAACCCTTACATGAGGTGTTTCAAAACATGCACATATGCCTAAACTGTTAAATAAAAAAATATTTGGTCTAGAAAGGCAGACAAAATTTAGGATGATGTTGGTGGGCTTGTAACAGTTGCCAAAACTGTTAAAAAAAATTGTATTCAGGCTTTAAAGGTAGATATAATTTAGGATGACATTGCTGGGCAAGCTAGTAACGATTTAGTATATTTAGTGTCATAGCTTAACGACATCAAGCTGAAATGATTTGTTATTGCTTATAGGCTCTTGTCAGAAGTGACCCCATTTGTTGAAGCTAAACCTGCTGGATGACACATAATTTATTGAAAGATATGCAAACTAACTGCTAATTAGCTTATTTTGATTTTCTGGATTGGGGCATCCTGGCATCAATTTTTTTAAATAAATAACAAAATTTGTGTCAAAAAGTGGGGTTGCAAGAAATTGCATGCACAAGAGAATAGTGATTCAAGTCAAGGTTTCAAGTACTGGTACTAGTACCCAAATGGTATATGTTGGTATAACACAGTTTTTGGTACCAACAATTGTGGTATGAGGGGTGTACCAGCTGTTGGTTCTGCACCACTATCTAACGGTATATGCCCTCATATGGACCGCTATGGTCCCAGACTCAACCATGATTGAAATGTGAAGCAGTCTTCATTTGTGTAACAAATATGCAGTGGATACAAATTTGGAGTAATATGCAGCAGTCATTTTCACCCTAAAGCCATCTCATGTAGTTTTCTGCACTTTTACTTCACATTTTAGGCTTCAAATGCATAAAGCAGATGGCTTGGAGATGTTTCTCCATTGTGCTTAGATGTGAATTGGTTAATTTCATCTGAAATTAGACTGCATGAGCAATTCATAGTAATTTTAACACTTACTGGTTACATGGTGGTGGCTTGCATGTTACACTAGACTGGTTGCCATACACACCATGCAGCTATTACAAAAACATGCGCATGCACGAGCAGCCAACCAGTTCAAAATAGATTCCTAGAGAATCTCCTTTATAGCTGATTTCTTGCTTTTTGCGCCAATGGAAATCCTTCCCAGTCTCCCTTGAGTTTTCTTGTGATGTAATTAGGATTTTTTTAGTTCTTTACAAAACGAAGCATGTATTGTTACTTGCCATATGATCTTCTTTATTTGCCACTACTGTAACCATTAAGTGAATCGGGACGCAACAATAAGTGCAATCTTTCTAAAATAACGTGGAACTCTTTTTTCAGCACTGAAACAAGCAATGAGATTCTCTGCTGTATCTCATATCTAGTACTCGAATGGAACAAGTGTCTAAACAGTTTAACTGACCTGATTTCCGAGTCCTGTTTCACTTGTGTAAATACTAGATGATAAATACAACTTATGGCCCCTCTAGTCTTTATTGAAGAATGCCTCCCTGCGACTCATCATGCAGACTGTGATCTTTCAACAACCAGTTTGTGGTCTAATGCACTTATAATGTTCTTTTACCAGACTTGTGTGTTTAAAATGAGCAGATATATTTCTTCTCTATCTGTTGTTCGGTGAAATCTTTGAGTCAACTTGCATCTCATAAAGATTGCTCCATTTTTTGTCTTACAGGTAAGCCTGGGAAGGAATGGTGTGGAGGAAGGTACTTGGATTGGGATCACTTTCTGATTATGAGAATCAAGGCTTAGAGAGTCTCAAGGCTGAGCTCAAATCCTCCATAGAGAAGGGGATTAAGTTTGTTCAAGAGAATTAGCTTGTCGATGCAAGGGTTTAGGTTCTTCTAATACCATCAACTATTGCCTATGTACTTTAATGGAGAGGGTCTTCGCCATTGTATGTCAACAATTACCCGGTGCTTGGATTGGCTGTCAAGATTAAAGCAAACCAGGCTTTTAGATTTTTGACTACATCAAGAAATCATGCAGATTGTGCAGAAAGGAACCGAGAATTATTTCAGTTGCGCACAAGGCGTCAAAGTAAAATTTGATTACGTCAATTAAGTCATTCAAGTCGAACAAGGGGACTACGGTATGATTCTCTTTGGACCATTGTTTTTTTTTTGGTACGTTTGGACCATTGGTTTATGGTCCCTTGTTTTGAAGGTTTTGAGCTTTTTGGTAGCTCAATCGGTTTGTCAAACCTTGGTTGCTGTTTTCTTATCCTGCCGCTCCCCAAAATCTCCGTTGTCGGTCTCAATGAATTGTTTATCAAACTAGTTCTCCTAAGCTTGGACTATCGGATCCCGAGGAAAACGAACTTTTTTCTGTTTTCACGGCTCTTACGCAAGGCCATGCCTCAGGTTGGCGGCCTTGCTGTGTCCAGAAATTTCCCGGTGTTAGCTGGGTTTTGTTAGGCTGTTCTTTTTCGGGTTGCTTCTTGTTTTAGCATTCCTTGTTTCCTTTCTCCTCCTAATGCTTGTCAGGCTTGTCGTGTGAACATGCTGGTTACGAGGGTGATCGCTATTTTAATGTTGTGGGATCGTCCATTCCATTAACTTGGTATATAGTGCACAGTTAATTAAATATTATGAGAGGAAGAGTCCATGTAAGAGAGAATAAATATGGAGGATATTTTTATCCTTCATAGATTAAAAGTTATGAGAGCATTTAATGATGGATAGATTGTTATAAAAGTAAAGGATAAGTTGAATATTTTATAAAATAAGGCCACATGTTTTATTACTATTGCATAAAAAAAAAAAAAAAAAAAAGATTGGGAGTCAAAGCTTTAGTCAACAAAATTTTTTTGAGTGAAATCAAAAAAAAAAAAGAAAAAAGAAAAAGAAAGTTAATTATCCATTTAAAGAGAAATGATATTGCTGAACTGCGTTTAGGTTGGGCCAACAAAAGCAAGTCTTGCTATACTCAATCTTAACCGCCATCGGTGCCAATTTCTATCACCTTTTCTTCAGAAGAACCCCGTTAGGCCTTCCAGTTTGTGTTTCACAGGAATATAGAAGAGCAATAAGGAACAGTGAGATCGCTTTCTGTTATTTTTTATAGTTAATGAAAGAATTATTAACTAGATACGAGTGCGTTATACATACTAATAATATGCAGTTAGCCTGTGGGCTCCTGCAGTGAGTTGATTGAACCAGAGGGAGCAAACGGGTTAAAAAAAGTAGGATACGACGGCAAATAATCTTCACAAAAATACATGCATGGGCAGATATCTCATGCCATAGTGGATGGGAATCAAATGGGAAGTCATTGTCTAGAATCCTAATAATTGTGGCAGGTGAGAATTATACGAACTTTATATCGTCATCCAACAGGCAATTGGACAAGCAATTAAACCTTTTTGTCGTTTCGGGTTTATGATTTCTCAATGGAAAATGCTAGCATATATGATGGCTAGTAACTAACTGTAGTTAATGGGGAGGAGGGCCACTTGCGTGGGCCGGCTGCTTCTATAAATATTAATTTTAGTTGTGGATCAAGTCCACGAATCCTTCAGCTTTGCAGTCCCATCCATTGTACGTACGATTGATTGGCCCGCAAGGTGGGAGCCACATGTCAGGGTGGGTAGTCTGGTGTGTATATATATATATATATATATGGTGCAATCTTCTATGAAAATTTTACGCACGGCCGCCTGTTGGCACGCCACGATTTGCTCTCACAAAGGTTCATTAGGTACCAACTCCATACACAAATTTCCATGTCAATGAGCATGGAGAATTAAATCCACGTTTTACCAGCGAAGCATCCTGCACACAAGGCCTTGACAACGCGAGCCGCTATGGTGGTCTGGTCGTCTCCAACTAATGCACGGTTCCGCCAAACAAGGATCCTTATGTTTTCACTGCGGAATCCGGATTGGCCACCATATCACCTATTTTGGAGACGGTAGCTCTCTCTTGTCACCATATCTCGTACCGATAATATATTATCGTGTTTCAGAAATGAATGGGAGTTGCCCGCCGCCTCCAAGCTGAACTGAGCATTTGTGACACCACCTAGATTCGAACCCCATCATACTGTATGGCCCCGCTCTGCAATCTAATCATCACGAAATTATTCAGAAGGTAGACGCCATCCTGGCCATTGTGGCCATCCGAAAGCCGCCTCATTTTGACCTGTCAGCAAGTGCCATTCCGTGATATCTTGTTTAAAAAAATTTTGCCTATTAGTTGCAGAATATATCCTTGGCCAGCTAGCATGCTACCGACCACACGTTATCATCCAAGGCAACTTTCTAAAAACTCATGATTGGTGACAAAAAAGCTAGAGGAAAGATCCTAAGATGATCCCGACTCCATCTAAAGTTTATCTTTTTCCCTGCAAAAATAACATTGGACAATCCTAATACATTCCTTCGTTGGCTTCTTTTTCAACATCATCTTTCCACTCTCCTCTTTTCGGGTCTCACGCAGGAAATTTAAGTTATGAAGCTAAACGGAACTTTAAGATGGTTCAGCCTTATTTTGTGCATGTGTTATTATGTGTCTCTTTGATGTATTGAGCCAAACAAATGTTTTTGATCTCCTATTTTATTTGTTCTACTTGAATATATTTTTATTTTTTTAATTAATATGCTTTGACTTCGTATCAGAAAAAAAGAAATCAAAATGATTCAAACTCTAGCCTAATGTCCTTATTATCTTTTTTAATTTGAATATAGTATATGTAGAGCCACAAATAAATGGGCCATGAATCTCAAATCTTTTGCTCTGATAAGGATGTAATATTTGAGCTTCATCCTGTAATTTCGAATTTTATGACTTATTTTTTTATATCTACAACAATTCCTTTTAGATTTATAGTTTTTCTTCCGATTTAGATGTTTATCTTTCTCGTATTCTCCAACTGACCTATTTTTTGAAAATTTAAAATTATTATTCTACTTATTATTTTTATTTTTATTGTTAGAAAATAAGGTCTCTTTTTTCTAAGAGAATATCATCAAATAATGTATCTAAGTATTAAATACTTTTTGATTAACAAGTATATTTTTCAACTCTACTAATATAAGTTGCTTAGCCCATCCAGATAGCTAGCATATAAATACTATATTTTTTATTTAAATCACGAACTAATAGTTTACGCTATTTATTTTCATTACAACATGAAGAATTTGGATCAAGCATACCAAGTTTATCAAATAATTATTTTTTAAAAAATATTTAAAAATTATAAGATTATCTTATTTGAGAGCACTGATCTTATTTTTTAAAAAACTAAAGCCGAGCTCATTAGCCTTTGAGTGGAGAGTAGCAAAAATATTCTATATCTTTTTTGACTCCTCTATATCTTGAATATGCTGAAAAGTATCTTTATCCATATTCATTAGAAGAATATGAACTATGTTTACAACATTGGTCTCCTATGTATTTCTTACTTTTGCATTGTCCGGAGTTTTTGATGGCTTCACCATATCTGTTTGGTTCATGACCTCCCATAAATCTTTCTTGATCAAATAAGATTTGATGCAAGCCTTCCAAAATGTATAATTAATGTTGTTTAATATTTTAATCTTAGCAGATTTAACTATGTTGCTTCAACTCCTGAACCACCAAACAAGTGTCTGCATGTTTGTACCATCACACAACAAATTACTCTAAGCTTTTCGACTATGCTGAGCTACGAATGTATGAATTACCAATCTTCAAGCTTATGGCTTTGATGCTATGTAGAGCCATAAATAGATGGGTCACTAATCTCATACTCTTTACTTTGATACCATGTAGAACGGCATGCTATGTATAGCAGATCAATTGTGCCGATCCAAGATCTAAAACAAACATCAAACAAAAACATATTTGCAAAGAATCATAAGAAAAAAATTATGAAAGAACAAAAAATTAGGAAAAAAAAATAATTTATTCAAGAAAGAATAAAGACCAAATTCTCATGGAGGTACTTAATGAAAAAGTCTCCACACATATAAATATTCTCTTATTTCTCTTTCTTCGCGCACAACTTTTTTTCATATCTTTTACATGATTCTATACCATTTTCTACACACCAAAGAGACACCAAATTTTCCTTTAAATAGAGCATAATGTGGATGATAGTTTGACTCCTAATTGAACTCAAAGATCAAAATCGAACACAAACTCTACCAATCTTTAGAAGAAAATAAATAAATAGAGCAATATTAGAAATAGAATCCAAAAATCATTAAAATTAATGACTAACTAAAAGTGGACTCCTAATTGAATTGAGAGTTGGCAATGAATCTCAACATTACCATGGACTTTACAATGAATGGGAGTGTTAAGATTCATTGCCAAATCCTAATTCAATTAGAAGTCTATTTTTATTGATCATTAGTTTTAATAACTTTAGGATTCTATTTTAGTATTATTTTATTTAATTATTTTTTAAAATATTGGTAGAGTTTGTGTTCTAATGAGTTTTGGTTTTTAAGTTCAATTATGAGTCAAACTTTCATATATATATATATAGGTAGATTAAATTTTGGTCGATCGGAGTCCAGTCCATATCCGATCGAATCTTCAATCGTTGGATCAGCGCGCATCTCCATGCTTCAAAAAAAATAGGTACTTGAAAAGGCGCATCTTCGGGCTAAAAAAAAAAATTGGTGCCTAATGCCTGTGCTTGAAAAAAAAAATTAGGCGGGCGCCTACAGGTACCTATAGGGCGCTTTCAGGTAATTTTTTTTTTAGAAAAAGCATCACCTGAAAAAAAAACTAAAATCGAAAGGGCGTCTATTTTTTTTAATTATTTTTATTTTTTAAAGATTTTTTTTAGGTTTTTTTTTAGGCGCCTTCACGTGCCTTTCAATTATTTTTATTTTTTAAGGTTTTTTTAGGTTTTTTTTCAAGCGCCTTCATGTGCCTGAAGGTGCCTTTACGCACCTCCAGGCTAGAAAGAAACCTAAAAAAATAAAAAAAGTTGAAAAAAAAAGCTAAAAAAAACATGTTAGGCTTTTTTTCAGATGCAAACGTATGCCTATTTTTTTCAGGTGCTGACACGTACCTATTTTTTTTTCAGCCCTCAAGATGCATCTTTTCAGACGCGTTTATTTGAAAATATATGTTGATCTAATGATTTGGGATCCGATCAAATGTGGACTGAAATTCGGTTGATTGGAGCCCAGTCTCCCTCTCTCTCTCTATATATATATAGCGATATTTGGTCTGTTCATGATATATAGAAAATAGTGTGAAATCGTGTGAAAGATGTGGAAAAAGTATATGAAAAAAATAGAGAGAAAAAAAATATATATATAAATGGATTGGGCTTCGATCGACTGGATTTCAATCCATATTCAGTCGAATTTTTGATTGTTGGTTCAACACGCAGCATGCACGCGCCTAAAAAGATGTGCTTGAAAAAAAATAGTCGTTTGAAAAAAAAATAGGTGCGCACTTATGTCTGCAATTTTTTTTTTAGTTTTTTTAAGATGCCTTCAGGACATCTTAAAAAAAAATAGAAAAAAAAAGACTCGCACATGAAAAAAAAGCATCTTCAGACATCTGATAGGCATTTTTTTCTAGCTTTAGGAGTTTTTTTTCACACCCAAAGAAAAAGCTATAGAAAGAAAAAAAGAAAAGGCACCTTTTATGTGTCTTCCTTTTTTTTTTTCTCTTTAGTAGAATTTTTTTTTTCAGTATTATTTTTAATTTTTTAGATATCTTAAAAAAAAAATTTAAAAAAATTCAAACGCAAATGAATGTATGTTTTTTTTTCAGACGTAATTTTTTAGATATATGCACGTAAATATGTGCTAATCTAATGATCAAAAATTTGATTAGATATAAACTGAAATTTGGTTGATAGAAGTCCAGCCAACTTGTATACGTACGCATAAGAAAAAATCTTTCATAAGATATTTTTATAAAATTTTAATTTTTATTATTTAAAATAAATTATTTTTTTATTATTTTAATTTTTTATAAATATTTTTTATTTAATATTTATTTTAGATCTCGGATCTATCGCGGATCTCTTATGCATAGCGTGCCGGTCAAGAGATTAATAATGACACGATTACTACGGCTCTTGGAAGTGAGTTCCAAATTTTACCGTTTCGTGTGCTTTGAGCTGTTGCGCATGTGAGGGAATCTATTCAATTCTTAAAGATGGCAACACGATCCGCCAGCTTCGCCGACAGGAGTTTTCCAAGCTAGGGCCTGGAGGTGGTGGGAATAAAGAAAAAAGTGAGAGGACAGAGATGGTCACTGCAAACAAAAAAAAATAAATAAAGAGAGAGACAAGGAAAGCGCTATAAAAAAGGCACTCCGATACTATCACGGCGTAGTTGAGAGCGTCTCCCTCATCCTCCTGTCAGCATGAAGCCTTCTCTCCTAGCCTTCCTCCTCTTCCCATTCTTCCATCTTTGCTATTGTGCCCAACGCTATGATGCAATATTTAGCTTTGGGGACTCCCTTTCTGATGCCGGAAACCTCATTGTCAATAACCCCAGTGCTTACCTCACTTCCAAGTGGCCTTATGGTATGACCTTCTTCCACAAACCCACAGGCCGATGCTCCGATGGACGCTTGTTCGTCGACTTCCTTGGTATCCTAATTAACTTGTGCCTCCATTTTTCCTTTTCCTTTCTCTTTAAATGGTGAGAGTATTATATTCAAATTATCCGAGTCAAATGCTAGATCACAGTCTCCCTCTTAAGTGGAGGATATATAAATTTCCCTTTTTCTAACTTGCTCTTCTTATATATATATATATATATATATATATATATATATATATATATATAAAATTTCAGTGTGATGAATAGTTACTGACCGTAAAATTTGGTTTTGGCCTAATTATGTAGCTGAGGCGTTTGGGCTGCCGTTGCCTCCACCGTCTTTGAAGGATGGCGAAGACTTCCAAAAAGGAGCGAACTTCGCCACCACCGGCGGCACGGTACTCGACTACAGTTTCTTCCAGGAAAGAGGTCTTACTAAATCTATATTTACCACCGACAACATGAAAACCCAGCTCTCGTGGTTTGAGAAGATGAAGCCCTCCCTCTGCGGCACAACCCAAGGTGGTATGATAACTCATGAAATCTATTTCACCAATTGCGTGCATATATCTTTGATCTCTCTGACCAAGAAATCAATATATATATATATATATATGAAGCGCAGACTGCAAAGACTACATTGGCAAATCTCTCTTTGTCTTCGGAGAGTTTGGAGGGAATGATTACAATGCTTTCTTGTTCTCGGGCAAGAGTATGGATGAAGTGAGAAAGAATACTCCCAATATCGTCGATGGCCTTGCAGCTGGTGTCGAGGTACGTGACTTTGAAGCATAGAATTAAACTCAATTGGTATATCTAAATTTGATCACCAAGTAAATGTGCAGTTGTTGTTGTTGTTTGTTGATTAAATTAATTTATATACAGAGACTGATCAGCAACGGGGCTCTGGATGTGGTGGTGCCGGGAATTCTGCCCATAGGATGCTTTCCTTTGTACCTGCAGCTGTACAAAAGTTCTAACAAAGATGACTACAACCAGTTCGGATGCCTGAAGAGGTACAATAAAGTGGCCTCCTACCACAATCAATTGTTAAAGATCAAACTGCAAGAGCTCCAGCAGAAATACCCAGGGACGAGGATCATCTATGGAGATTTCTATAATGCGGCCAAGCAGTTTGTGGTAAATCCCAAAAATTATGGTGAGTTTTTCCTCCATAATTTACTTGTAATGAGCTCCGTTTAGTTCTAGCATAGAAAACTAGAAATCATAAGACCAAACCAAATAGAATCAATGCCGTGACAAGATCTCACATGGTGGGAGCTGGTTTGATTTGCTGCTGCTTATTTATTATGATGGTAAGCAGCTATTAACTTTTGTGGGTGAGTGATTGTCTACCAAGTTGGTACAATGCTTTTTTCTACAAACACATCAATTGGTCTATAGGCGGCCAATGGAAAGGATGTTTCATGACGTCGTGACAACTTTTATGGAAAAAAGCTGTAATGATGTGATTTTTTCCTGGAGGAAGAGAGGGATTTTGAGTTTTTTTTGGATGTGATTTTTTCCTGTAGGAAGAGAATTTTTGGGTTTTTCCCCTCACGATGGTTGTCACCATTTGTCACGATATCCACTTTGCAAGGGTCCCACCGAGGAAAGAACAATATTGCCAACCACCTCGAAAATAAGTGTTCTTGGATTCTTAGGTCCAACATTATTTGACGTCTGGAAGAAGGGAAGGTTAAGTTTGCTGAAGAAGAGGGAAAAAAAAACAAAAGAGTGAGTGTCATGCTAATTACTAATGAGGGCCAGGTCTGCCGTCTATCTGTACCCGATCAACTTGGTCTGACGCAAGACCAAAGATAAGATCTATCCTGTGGGCCGGGGTGAAAAATAGACCTGATGGTTAGGTCTGGCCATCATCTTAGACCAATTCGCAGGCATCCATCTCTCTGGTCAAATCTACTGCCATACGGTCATATTCATCAACTAAAATAAGATTTGCACTGGTCCATATATATATATATATATATATATAAATAAAATAAAATCTACAATAATCATTAGATTTTTTGGTTTGGCTTGGGTTTGCCATACAATTTCTCCTATTAATGAACACAAAGGAGTCCAACCCTTTGTATAAGTTTCTCCCTTTTTTCTAACAAAACAAAAAAGCAAAAAGAGTAATGCATATGAATATTGTATTTAGACAAACACATAGAATTAAGCATAAATTTGTGGTTATAAAGATGAGTGGTGGACAATTCTTTGGTAACATCAAGTTCATGAACAATGTCTCAATCTCCGAAGCTTCAATGTCTCCATGCTTGTATATTGCAATGACATGCCTTTCTAACTTTTGCAAATAATTATTGTAGGATTTACCAATGGGGCCCTGAAAGCTTGCTGTGGGGGAGGTGGTCCTTACAACGTCAATCTAAAATACAGGTGTGGTCAAACGGGGTCGAATGTATGTAACGATCCCTCCACATACGCGAGTTGGGATGGCATTCATTTTACTGAAGCGGCTAATCGCTACATTGCCGACGGTTTGCTGAGAGGTCCCTTTGCCAATCCACCCATCATGAGCTAGCTCTCGGGGGGGCCAATTGAGAGTAACTCAAGGAGGAACATCCCCTGTTACTATATTTTTATTTGTTGCTATAGGTTTTAATTGTTCAGGACTGTGGCCATTTTTTTTGCATTTATCCACCAACAGTATGATTCGCTTGACCAATAATTAAGGTGTAAACTGTTATGATTCACTTGACCAATAATTAAGGTGTAAACCGTTCGGTTGTCAGGAATATTGAGGCTTATTGCCCATGGCTGTGTATTGATATATTAAAATAGTAGTTTAGTTATTCTATGCCTTGTGAGTGCCTTGTGGCAGCACTGGAGCCTTCTTTTCCCTTTTTTTTTTTTCTTTTGAAGCCATTGTTATTCTGATGCAAACCTAGCAAAAACTCAAAAAGAGAGAGCGAGCGAGCGAGAGAGAGAGACGTGGCTTATCCCACCTTTAGGCTACGTGAAAAGCTTATGCCTCTCACATCAAAAAAGGAAAAGCTTACGCCTCAAGGCAAGACGGTGAGAAATAGACTTAAGACTTCCATCCTGGAGTCACGAGTTAAGGCACTAAAAGTCAATAATCTTTACCTTAAGTTTCTTAGTCTCTTTTTTTTTTTTTTTTCTGTAAATCGTTAATATCTTCGTAAAGCACTTTGTCGAGCATTCGAATCCACTTAAATATTTGTCAATTTGAAGCAATACTTAGATTGTGATGCACGAACAGACCTTTTCATCAACATTTTTTTTTGGCAACCGTCGTCAACTTACTTTTTGCTATAATGATAGCGAATGAGGAAAGCAACGGGCCATAGACTAGATAGAGCACATACAATTGTTGAAAAGAGCTAGCCCAACAACTCAACCCAAAATTAGCAACACGGTGCTACGCTGTTAGGCTGTTGATATCCCTAGTTCTATTTAAGGGTCAACCCATGTTGTCCTCACTAATTGAACTAATGTAGGCAGGACCACGACTCCAATCTGCAAATCTGGTACCCAATTGAGTTCCAACCCCAACCCAGCCCAAATCTGTTGATCAATGAAATGGATATGGATCCAAAATTAAGACTCATTGAATATATGTGTATATATATAATTTCTAAACAACTAGTATATAAATATTTTATAACTTAATGGGACAGCATAAAAATAATTGCGTATTAGAGAGCATGTATTTTACTACCTATGTGGTTCTTGTGCTGAAGATGTTAACAACCTGTTGGTTCACTACTTGTTTGTCAAGTATATCTAGGGTAATCCCAAGGCAAGCTTTGAAATCAAAGGCAATCCTCCGTCCCTATTCTTTTCATGGATATAATGGAGAACCAGCAGAGTTAAAAGCAAGATGACAAAGGCATGAGATCAATCATCTTTGGCTGTTTGCTGGCAAGTTTGGACAGAGCACAATTTTAGAATTTCCTCGAGTAAAAATCCTCTCCTAGTTCTGTCGTAGCCGTTGCATTGAAGATTATTTTGTTCCTGGGTTTTCTATACGAAGAGAAACACTTTGACGACCATTCTGCTGTCCTGTAATCTAATAGCAAACCCTAGAAATTAGTACCACTTTTTAATAAACGTAGGAGGGAACATTTCATCCCTCCTGAGGCCCTGACTCGTTCTAAAAAGAAACGTTATGTATTGGAGGAATAAATAAATATTTATTTTTTAAGGAAAAAAAAAAAAAAAAAGCAAAAGAAGAATTCATCCGGTGGACCGATGGTAGAGCTACACGATAGATGTGAAAGATTATTAGAATATAAATGAAGAAAAGTTTAGGTATCCATGGCTTTTCCGAAGCTTTTCAAAAGAAAACTGAGGTGTAAATTTGCTTCCTCCTTATGGAGTGTCAAAGCTCCCCTAAAAGTGAAGTTTTTTCTTTGGCTATACTGGAAAAACAAGATCAACACTTGCTCTGTTATTGGGAGGAAAATTGGAAGGTATTTAGGAGGCCATGTTTTGTGCCAAAGCCCGATTGAGATTATGGACCATTTGTTCTCTGTCTGCTCCTTCTTCACTTTAATTTGGAGAACAATTTGCAACTTACTCGGGATGCTACAAACTCATGGTACCTTTGAAGGGCTTGTATGGAATGGATAAGTTGAAATTTTCAAGAATCAGCAAGACCTGTCGCTCTAATGCTCACTGGCATTAGAAGGAGAGGAATGATAGAAGTTTCCTCCACAAGGATGCCTCGATCACTATCGTTGCCCAAGAGGCGCTTCTCCAGTTCAATTTGTGGTCCAACCCTTGCGATGGAAGCTTGCTGTTGGAATACAGAAAAATCTAGAATAAAATTAAAACAGCATCTACTTTGCTCGACGACCTCTAATCTTTTCTATTACTAGTTATGGACAACTTTTTCATCTACTTTGAGTAGTCTGGTACCATTAAGTTGTTTGGAGGTCATGCTATATTCTGTAATAGAGTCCAAAAAATCTGAAAAGTCCCGGACAGACAGTGGCTTACAGGACTGATGTTGTTTTCTCTTTATTCTCTGTCTTTGTTCCCCATCTTCTTGCTATATACTTTTTGCTCTTAATAAAAACTGGATGGTGTTTTACCCTCCGATATTAAAAAAGAAGAAAAAAGAAAAAAGAAAAAGAAAACTGTCGTGGGATAGTTAATGATAGCATGGCTTTCTTGGACGGTAGGTTAGGATCACCAAGTCAAGAATCAAATGGCTCAATTCTTATTTAATAGCCACATGATTACTAAATTAATTGGTTGGCAAATTGTGATTAAAGTTACTCCCCTAACATCTCACTATCACCTGGCTATTATATCAAAATTTGTCGAATAGAAAATAGCATCAAGTAAAAAATTTTTCACTTCAAATCCAACTCCTATCCCTACCAAGCTGCCTCTACATTTTGGTCTCTCCTCCTCCCATCCTTCTACCTTACCCTCTTCTTTCCCCACTCTGCACACCGTCTCTTTTTTTCCCCATTTTTCATACTTTACCCCCTCCTCCCTTTTCCCCTTCTCCTCTTCCCTATCCCTCCTCTCATGGGTCCTCATTTTTTTTTCTCACTACCTCCCCTCTACAACCAGCTCCCCCACCTACTCTCTCATGAAACTCTAATCTGAACCCTCTCCTCTCCCTCCCTCCTCTGCCCCTTCACTACCAAGCCTGGCCTGTTCATCATTATCTTCCTCCCCTGCTTCCATGCCCTCCATTATTTTTGCACCGGCACCACCATCCTGCTCAATATTTTAAGCGCTCTCAACTTGATTTAGATTGAACGGACTCAAGCTTAATTTGAGTCGAGCCCATTCTATCCAAGTCGGGTTTATTAGATTAGGATCGGTCTGAAATTTTGATTACGTTTAGACTAAAATTAACATAATTTTTCAAGCTTGGATCCTACGCCTTGGTCCAGCTAGATCCATTTCCAGCCTTTTGAGTTATCATCCAGTATATTTTCTATGGTAAGAGAGAACATCAGCTTTCTTTTTATTCTCCTTCTTTACACAAGTATATTCACTGATTACTAAAGCTTGAATAATCTTTTATTTTTTGATGAAACTAAAATAAATATCACAAGCGCTGGGGACACGGTCCGATACCTCCGCGCGTTGAGCTGGAGAGCTTGTATTTCGGAAAGTCTTCATGCTTATGGAGAAATGTAATTGAATCTCTAAATATGACGGGCCAGACCGCGTCGGTCTTTACCTACAGGAGCTGCCAAACTAGATTTGAATTGTGGAATTAATTAACAGGCAAACGGAAGGCGGTGGGGATTAAGAAAGAGACGCATGGAACAAACAACGGAATCACTATAAGAGCTTATTCCCCCAGCCGGGTCCAACCACGTCAACCACTGCTTTTCCCTTGCCCCCTCTCTCCTACCATGAAGCCCTCCATCCTCCTCTACCTCCTCTTCTCCAGCCTCCATCTCTCCTTCTCCGTCTCCGACCCCTACACCGCCATCTTTAGCTTCGGCGATTCGCTCGCCGACACCGGCAACCACCTCGTCGACGGGCCCAATCCCATCCTCTCCACCACCCACCCCCCTTATGGCATGACCTTCTTTCGCCGCCCCACCGGCCGCTGCTCCGACGGACGCTTGGTCATAGACTTCATCAGTAATATAACTAAACTCTGCCCCTTCCGCCCCTAAAAGTTTCTTGGGCCCAAATCCTTCCCGTGAAACAAATTGCAATGACTAATTGTCGAGATCTTCCTTCTAATTATGCAGCCGAGGCCTTTGGGCTCCCATTGCTTCCGCCTTCTAAAGCTCACAACACCGACTTCCATAAAGGAGCCAATTTTGCCATCACGGGAGGCACGGCTATGAGCTTCGCCTACTTTCACAAGAGGGGCCTCGAAAGCACCGTATGGGTCAACGGTTCCTTAAGCGACCAGATCGATTGGTTCCAGGACATGAAGCCTTCTCTCTGCAGCTCAGCAGAAGGTTGTAGAAAAAAAATTCGTAAAAAACCTCTCTCTTCTACCAATTAATTGCATCCCCCCATCCCGAACTAAACTATTCATCAAATTATTTGCAGAATGCAAGGAGTACTTCAGGAGATGCCTGTTTGTCGTCGGAGAGTTCGGAGGAAACGATTACAACGCCTTCTTCTTCGCCGGCAGGGGCATCAAAGAAGTGATCTCCAATGTGTCCGTAATCGTTGGAGGAATTGTTGAGGGTGTGGAGGTAAGGGTGAAACATCGACTGTAGGTTAATTAGTGAATCTAGATCCGATTGTGGAAATTAGGGATCATTATGGTAGGTCCTTCATCGAATCTAAAACATGCAGAGGTTGATCAACCAAGGGGCGGTGGATCTGGTGGTGCCGGGGGTTTTTCCAATTGGATGCTTCCCGTTGTACCTGAAGCTTTATGGTAGCAAGCACAAAGAGGACTACGGCCGTCGGAGCGGATGCCTGAAGAAATTTAACACTTTGGCATGGTATCATAACGAAAAGCTTCGCGTGAGATTGGAGAAGCTCCAGAAAAACTATCCATCGACGAGGATCGTCTATGCCGATTACTACGCCGCAGCAATTCGATTTAATCTCGCTCCCAAAAATTTTGGTAAGTTATTTATTGCACTTTATGGTCATCCTGCTTGCGTTTTTCTCTTTGCTGGATGGCCTGTGTTACCTTGGGTTACCTCCCCGGTTCCTTACCGCGTATGTATCATGTCACACATGATACGTTCAACGTAGAGCATATCCGATGGTCATTTTCGTGAATTCCGCTGCTCCCAGTTGCTGGGTTAGTTGAGATGTCTTGTCTATCGCATCATATGAACTAGAAGGACATGGACAGCTTTAATTAACCATAATCAAAGTTAACTCCTAATAAATCAAATAAAAAAAAAAATGAAGGGTGAGAAGGCAAAAACATGTTTTACACAAAAAAAAAAAATGCCTTCAGTCGTCGGTCAATGATATATAAAATTTCTCTTGCTGATGCGTTACGGAGGTGGCACTTTATTATTCTATTAATACCCACAAGGATCGTTAATGTTATTAGTTGGATTAGATTCATCAATTTAGTGGCCGACCAAGAGAGAGAGAGAGAAAAAAAAAAAAAAAAAGGCGACCAATAAAGGCTTGTATGCATGTATTGCTCGGTCGTTGGTGGGGGAGGCAAAAATAAATCACATAAATTGTGGCAACGTGATACCCAAAAAAAAAAAAAAAAAAAAAAAAAAAAGAAAAATCTCGTTCTATGTCTTACCTTTGAATGGTGAGATGGGGAGAGATTCGTGGTGGGGTGGCAGTAATTGCGTAATGATGCATTGCGTTCATATCTGCAAGTTGGTACCAACTTTAGAGACCGCAAACTTGGATGGAGCCAATATTGGCCAGTGGACCTACCTTTTCATGCTATCCACGTTTACGAGGGTCCCACCAGGAAGAAAAATGGTTAAAAAAAAGGACCACATCAATAATTGTAGACATAGAAACGATACCGCGGCAAAGTTTGTGACATAAAATAGCTTCAAAGCTAACCTGTTGTGAAAAATTACATCACATGCAGTTGTCCCTAGCTACCATAACAAGATAGCTACCTTGTACATAGTGGAGGGTTCTCAATTATTCTAATCCTAATTTTTAATAACGTTGTCATGGTAGGTGTATCATAGCTAAAGAGCGATTGTCTTATATTTTTCTTTTTTTATTGAGATTAAGAGTGGGGATGATAGGTAGGTACCCATCTTTTCTCCAATAATTCTATTAAATTCTCGAAATAGATGTCATTCACATCTAGATCCGAGAGCATCAAGCTTCCCAACGGATCATGTGCGGAAGAAACACTTTATTTTGATTTCACATGAGAATCCAAAAGCAAAATTAATAGTTAATTAATAAACTCCAGGATGCAAGCAGGTGTTTTTTTTTTTTTTGAAAAAAAGTAGGTCACCATCAATTAAACCAGAGAACTTATTTTCATCAAGGAAACAACAAAGCGGATAACTTATTGCCCCTTAATAATACTCAAAATTGATGGGCTTTATTTTATGTTTTTTTCTCGACTCAAATGGAAACTCCATGGACTGGTAACACTAAAAGGTGCATATTCTTGATTTGCAGACTTAATGCTTCAGCCTAGAAAATTGTGAGTAGTGTATAAAGATATCTCTAACCAAACTGATTGATGGGTGTAGGATTTACTCATGGGGCTCTAAAAGCTTGTTGCGGGGATCGTAGCAGGTATAATGTCAATATGTCTGCTAGGTGTGGTACGTCGAACGCAACCGTTTGCCGTGATCCTGAAACATATGCAAGTTGGGATGGCGTTCATTATACTGAAGCCGCTCACCGCTTCATCGCCAAAGGTTTGTTGCAAGGCCCCTATGCCAACCCACCAATTATGAGTCTCCGCTCTCCTAAAGATTCTGCGAGCTTCACAACGAAAAAATGATAACATATCATGTATCACTCTTGGCTAGCTGAAGCAAAAAAAGATTACATTTAGCAAGGAGCATCTGCTGTTCTTTGTTTTTGTATTTAAATTTTTTTACAGATATTGAACTCTAAAAGTTGAATTGTGATCCACAAGATTATTATTATTATTTTTTTTTTAAAAAAAATTATTTATTTATTTATTATGAAAGATCCACATTATATGATTACTGTTAATTTACTTGTTTAACAGTGACTTGAAAATTCTTATTGCAACCATCTTTGAACTCCATGCATGGTATTTCGGCTCTTGGCTTATATGTAGTCCTTGTAATTTGCACGAAATTTTGCCGTGGTTTGTTAAAGATTTCGTAGTTGCCGAGAACGCTTCGTGTGGTACGTTAAAAACCAATCATCAGCTCAGCTGCGCAGATTAGTTTACCAATCCTTATTGGGGCAAACAAAGGCTGAGATACATGGTTCACTCCATACATCAGATTGCTTGCACGCATCTGTATCTCATATGCGCGCCTTCAGTCCTCCCATGTCTTGATTCATGAGTTCCATCGAGGACACTGAGGTCTCATCTGCTTGGGGTCCATCTCTTTCTCTCTAATGAAGAACGGAAAAAGAAACAACGAAAACGCCAACCGTGGTTTCATGCCGGCCCAAACCATGGGAGACCAATTAATATTGAATGTCGTTAACAAGACAGTTGGAAAATGACTTCTTTATTATATTTTTCTGAGGCAACATATATTTATAGATATGCAGACAGTACTACTACTGATTGGATGGACACTATTTTATGGACTGCTGATTTTGATTTACATGAATGTATTTTTGCTAGATTGATATAATAAATTTAGTTTTATCAAAAAGGAAAAGAGGGGAAAAAAAAAAAAAATCATTCCAACATTCGTATGTAATTAAGTCTCGTATTGCATGGGATTGATTGACCATATTTGGCTTAAAAACCCATGTATTTTTTTTTTTTTTTTGTGCTTGCATTACTTGCTTTATGTGAGTCGTCACCATCGAGCTTGATGCAAGAAAGCCGGCCAAGCTGGTCATGGTCCATACGTTGTATTGCAAATTGCAACTGGAATGCACTTGAGTCCCAGCACAAGCACGTTCATGACGTTGACTTGAAGTGGGAGACAATTGCAGCATTTCCATTGTTTATTGCAAGTTATGTATGTCATTAGAATACTCGCCACGAGTTTTATGATTGTTCTACATGTTGAGGTTTGCGCGAAGAAGCACATATCTACCGTCAAACACGTAGTAGGTTTCCTGCTTCCAACGGGAGTATAAATATGAAAATAGACATCTTTGACTTTGACTGGCTGTGGGCATCCAATGAGATTATCCACCCGCTGGACTTATTGGGCAAATTTTGGAATGATATAATCGAATTTGCCGTAGATCGAATGCCGTGTTTATAGCTATGCAATTCATTTGGGGCGGGTCATTGAATTCCACACCAAACACTCGGTCTGCCATGCCGGTCAATAGCAGCAATCATGTATTCCACTTCAATTTTTCTTCTAATTCAAAAATATAAATTCATATTTTTCCTCTCTAAAGTGAGGAAGTGTTAAAGAAAGTAAATAAAAAGAAGAACATGGGTGATCCCGGGCCATGATTTGCTAGCCCGCTTCGTTTGGCGCTCAAGTCGAGCACCGGCCTGGGCCATAGCCCATTTTTTCTATTCTATCAAAGATTTAAAATTGGTAGCTGTTATAAATAAAGTCTCCTTCCAAAGGAATTGAATCACATTGAAGCAGAAAAATGGGAGAACAAACACCTCCAACCAAACATGATGAAGTATGATCTTGCGGACAAAAAACTTTCCCAACCACCAAAAAACTTGCCATCCTACACCAACCCCATCATATTAAGGCTAAATCCTAGGCCTCCGAGCACATTAAACCCAAGCGCGTGCAATCGGTGCCGTTGATCGGCGATCAAAGTGGGTGTTGATGCCACTTAGTATCGAATTGTCGTCTCTTTGCCACATGGCAAATGGTGACACCATGTCATGTCCCAAAACTATTGTGTTCCTGCAGAACATCGCCCACATGAGTAATGGCTGCCAACTGTGACACCTACCTATACTTATCGGTACAAGTATATTTTACTTGGTAATTGGTAAAGGTAAACAAAAAAAAAAAAAAAAAAACTAATTACTGCATGTAAGCGTGCTAAAAGCTTGAGGAAATTAAAGATAAACTTTTGTTTTGAATCGGAAAGAAAATTTTAGAAAGAAAAGGAAAGCTTTACAGATACTCAATTGCCCAATAAACACGGTCCATCCATGTGCTTTCCTTCCCACTCCTTTTCTAACCAGAAAGCTTCCAGTCCCCAGCTTTTATCGTCCTTCTACTATCTTCCAATTCGACTTCTTAAACTACAATTTGATATATAGTTTCTGGGATTAACTTGTTCGTATTGCCAATTCCCTCCTTTGTTAGGTTCTCTTCAACCAACCCTACCATTGGGAGGCTTACTAATGCCGTCCTTTGAATTAGTTCTAAAGGTTTTAATCTTTTCTCATCTTCTGGTTGGAATTAATTGTCTCGAGCACCACACCTATGTTTCTTTAACAATGTATTAGCTTAGTGCACGTGTCATGCACATGCATGGACAAGATTTTTTAATATAAAAAAATATTTTTATTTTAAGAATCATCTAGATTAATCTATATCTTAAATTCATGATTCTCTTTGAGTTTACAAGTTTGATTCCAATCACAGATAGTTTTTGATAAGTGAAATTTTTCAGGAAAAAGAAATTTGAAAATTTTTATTCTGGTAGTACTCTAGGAAAGATATATTTTTTCTTCCATGGCGAGATTAGGAAAGAAATACCTAACTAATTTGAAATTCATGATGTGATATGCTATATATATATATATATATATGGAGAGAGTAGAGCTTTCTCTATAGAAAAAATGTAGTTTTTATCTTATAATTCAGCCAGTGCCTTTGTCCTCCAATGATTCCACCAACCGAGCTCGTGGACGACTTTTTGCCGGGGGAGGAGCGGGGTGCGGGCGGGGGTCGGTTGGGTATTCCAAAGAAACTTATTTATAACAGTCATCTTTCATTAACGTGCACATTGGTTTGGTAGATATGGATCCAGTACCCAAAACAATTTGTTCATGATCCATGCCAACAATTTGGACTTGCAAATAATTACCGGTTGAAACTTGAAGGTATCTAGAATATTGGATCCAAACCAGTTTATTTTGCTAACATACATACATACATATATGTACATGTATACACATCTCCATATGTGAAACTAGTTCATAAATCTATGGGTCGTGACTAATAGAAAGGTCAAGAAAATACATCTTGTAAAGCACCGATGAAATGGTTCTCCTCTCGCGTTTCACAAGAAATCTACCAGTAAATTTAAAAATAAAAGTTCTCTTTTTCATATCCAATTGGATCAAAGTTCCATTTTTTTTCCTTTTCTAATTTGAGGTGGGAGCGCCATGTTTCAGACCAGAGCATCTAAGAGTGAATATATGCGGGAGTTGTTAATTTGCTGTTTTTGAGTTTCTCGTTTGGCATCAAAAGCAAGAGGAATTCTAAAACAACGAACAGCTCCCATGGGTATCCACGGCCTTGATGGGCATTTCTCGTCACAATCGTGGTCACCGGTGCCATCGTCGTATCGTTTGCTATTTTATTTATCGAGAGAGGAGGACTTCCGTGCATTGATATATCATTAAAAATAAATTAACATATGCGGGTCATGTCATCCGTTGTTTTAGAGTTTCCATGGTCAAAACTGCGGCTTATTACTTGATTTGCAAGCCTTAATTTAGTCATTAATTGGAAAATCACCGGGCATGCAGTTCAGAATTAATGTTATAAATACAGGAAACTACTCTACTCCCTTCGCTTCAACCATTCCCTTCTCTTCTTCTTCTTCTTCTTCTTCTTCTTCTTCAACTGTTGCCATGCACTTCTCAAACCTCATCCTGATCCTCCTATTCATGTCGTGCTTCCAAATTTCCTACTCTCGTCCTCAACGTTATACCTCTATATTTAGCTTTGGGGACTCGCTCTACGACACCGGCAACTTCATCTTGACCGGCGAGCTAGCCATTCCGAATGCGGGAGCCCTCCCTTACGGCATGACCTTCGGCCGCCCCACCGGCCGCTATTCCGATGGGCGTTTGATCATCGACTTCATTGGTTTTCTTCTCATTCCTCTCCTAAATTAAATTTCGTTGCGAATCGTAAATACCATCCCTGAATCATCTGTGACCATTCTTCCATGGTTATCATGCAGCTGAGGCTTTTGGGCTCCCGTTGCTTCCGCCATCTTTAGCTCGGGGACAAAGCTTCCACCAGGGAGCCAACTTTGCGGTTGCGGGGGCCACAGCACTCGACGTTGGATTCTTCCAACAGAGAGGCCTCGGTGATTCCGTTAGCACCAATGACTCATTGAGCGTCCAGCTTCGGTGGTTCGAGGAGCTGAAGCCTTCCCTTTGCGGCACAACCAAAGGTTTTCCTCCATGAATACTCTATGACTTGATACAAAGCCAAGGCTTAGAAACAAACGTTTCAACGTTACGACGACCGTTACTAATTGATGATGATTCTAATGAAATGGATGTAGACTGCGAGGAGTACTTCAGCAAGTCCCTTTTCATGGTCGGAGAGATTGGAGACAATGATTACGGTCTTCCCATATTCGCTAGGAGGAGCTTCAAGGAAGCGAAATCATATGTGCCCAAGATCATCGAAACCATTTCGATGGTCACTGGGGTAATATTAATGGACAACAAAAAAAAAGCATTAATTGAAGTTAATATTACTAAGCAATTTAATGTTGGATGAATTTTGGTACAGAGATTGATCGAGCTTGGGGCGATGGAGCTGGTGGTGCCGGGGAGTCTACCCCTTGGATGTGTTGGGTGGTTCCTCACCATGTACATGAGTCCTAACAAAGAGGATTACGACCCTCAGACTGGATGCCTCAACAAGCTGAATGCTCTGTCCAGATACCACAATGCCTTGCTTCGCCGGGAACTGGAGCAGCTCCAGAGCAAGTACCCGCAAACAAGGATCATCTATGGGGATTACTATGGTGCAGCCATGCGATTGATGCGGTCTCCAGAAAACTATGGTTCGTCCTCTTACATAATAAACACCGGCAACGTCTCATTAGTTTTAGTGGTGGTGCCAGAATACAGAATTGAGCTGTAATTAGCTCTGCACAAAGCTAGAAGGGCAAAAGAAAACTAGTAGTCCAGAGTGTAGAATGAACATAGAAATGACTCCTAGGAGAGACCAATTAATTGGTTGGCCTCCCTATAAACATGAGAGATATGGATCTTTAATATATCAAGTAACATCGAATGACGGTCGTAATGAATTAGGCAGGTAAAAGGAGTCCATTTCCATATGACGTTTGAGTTAGTGGACGACCATTGTTGAATGACGACGTACCACCCATGGAAGTGTGAAGGTTTCTAATTCCCATGGATATATTTACAGTAGATTGGTATAATAAATCCATTTTATCCAAAAAGAAAAAAAAAAAAAAAAAGGAGATAGCAGCTTTTATACCTTCCCAAGCTGCCCGAATCTCGGAATAACTTAAACATTCAAGATGGGATACAACCGTGACACTGTATCAGAATTTTAACAGACAATATATGTTAAAATTGCGCTGCAGTGCCATGGTTGTATCCTACCTTCATAGGAGTGAAGTTTAGGCACTCTATGAAATGGAATCTATAACAAGTTTCCATTTAAGGTCCATTTATCATACTCGTTAAATTTTAGAATTCAGGTCCGATATGTATGGTACGTGGATCTCAATTGAAAAACTTAGGAACCATTGGGTGCCATTATTATTATTATTATTATTTTTTCTCTACATGTTAGTAAAATCCGACATGTAGTTTGATGTGGCATAGGAAACTTTGTCTACACCTTGATTCCATTTTCACTCATTCTTTGAAAATGGTAAATCTTTGCTTACAATAATTTATGAACCACATAATGCTTGTCTTATCAGTATAATTTTCTTCTTCAGTTTATCAAAATAAAAATATATTACTTTAAAAAAAATTACTAAAAGGATCCTTTGGTCGTAAGATCATACGAGAAAAAATGGATGTGCTACACATATCATCAGCATAAAAGATGAAATATGGATATAAATGTGTTGCTCTTGTGAACCATGCATGTATTTTTTTGAGAACAAGGGTGGGGGTGGCAGCGATTATTTTCTACAAAATAATGATAGTTATCAAGTTCAAACACTTAAACACACTTCTCAACATGAAATCTCATCCTCGTTAGTAGAGATGCAACCATTGCATTATAGAAATATATATGCACAAGAGAGAGGGAAAATAATATTTTTTTCTCCTAATTATTCATATATTGCAGGATTTTTTAAAGGAGCTTTGACAGCATGTTGTGGAGGAGGTGGGCTATATAACGCAAATGAAACTAGCCCATGCGGTCAACCGGGTTCAACCGTGTGTGACGACCCCTCAACCTATGTAAACTGGGATGGCTCTCACTTAACCGAAGCCGCCTACCATTCCATTGCAACTGGTCTACTCTACGGTCCCTACAGCAAGCCTCCCATTATAAGTGCTTCAGCCTGCTAGGCCATCAGGGGCATTAAAAAAATAAAGAAAAGTACATCCAATAGAGAGAACTAATAATACTATCCGCTGTACTCTCTATGTCTCTGTTGGTGCAGTGATCAGTTTCTTCACCCGGGAAATTGTAGTTTATGATTGCCATAGATCATTCTATATATGTAACTGTGACCCGTAGAGCGACTTTATGAGCTTCATTTTCTTATGATGAAATGGGACACAATTAACTTGCTCCTACTTATCCATAAAAGTGGGAAGATTTCCCAGAAAGAAAATAATTACTACTTACCATGGCACAAAAAAAAAAAAAAAAATAATTCGTAACACACTAAAACAGTAAAATTGGAAAGGAAATAGAGAAAATAAATTTTCGTGCAAAAAAAAATTAATTACAAAATGTAATTCGCAACATACAACAATAACAACAACATCAACAACAACAACAACAACAACAACAATAATAATAATAATAATAATAATAATAATAATTATAATTCTTATTTTCTTATCCTCCTACCATCTCTCACATTCTTCTCCGCTAAATTACACTTTAATATGTAGCTCCAAGGAATCACTCATCGACGTCAGCAACTCTCTATCTTCCGGCAGCAGCTACTGCATGGGCTTTATTTTTGACTTCCATCCACTCTAAATTAAATTTATTGATACAGCAGCTGCTGACCGCTTGATCATATGCTTTATTTCGGACTTCCATCCACCCTTTCTAAATTAAATTTAATTATTTGGTCTAACAGGACCCTTTCTCTGGTTGGGTTAACAAAAGGCAAAAGCATGTCTATTTTTTCAAAGGGACGGGCTCTGGTGCCATCATTTTGGAGAACCCAGTGTCCACTAATATTAAGTCGACCTAGTCGAGGAAGCCTGAGTCCGCTAAATCGGCTAGCACTAAGGTTGTTAATGGATCCAATTGGAGCTGAATTTTAAAGAAAAAACCCACCACCCGTGCCTGGGCCTAAATTTGCTTTGATTGCGGCTTGGTGTTTACAGCCTCAAGTCAAGCACTGGCTTGGCCCATGGCCCATTTTATTCTATTGACAATCTAAAATTTGGGAGCGTTTTAAACTCTCGATCTTCCCACGATTAAATGCATGTTGTCGCCGCCTATTGCCGGCCGTTGTTTCCACCGTTATCCGACCCTGTGGCTATGCTCATGGAGAAAACATGAGACTGTAATGTTTTGTTTCGTATGAAGTTGGAGAAAAAATGGATGAAAGAGAAAGGATGGATGGATTCAGGAGAAGATGAATGAATCCAATCTATCCATTCTTTGATATGTTTAATAAAATATAGAATGATGGATAAAAATAATTCTCTCTTCTATTTGATATAAAAGAAATAAAAGAAAGAATGAATGATATTTATATAATATTTTTATTCAATTATTATTTAAAAAATATTATTATTATTAATTTATTATATTAATTTATGATAAATAAATAAATAATATATAAACTTATAATCATTATAACCTATAAATATAAAAAATTATATAAATATTTAATTTTAATTTAATTTAATTTAATAAATAATTTTATAATTAAATTATTAATGAATTAATTATATAAATAACTAGCTAATTTATAATTTAATTTAATAATTAATTATACTATATAAATAATTAATTAAAAATAGTAAAAAAATTTAAAAAATTAGAAATAATTTTAGTTATTTAATTATAATTATTAAAATTATGTACTAAAATTAAAATAATTAGTAATAAAATTTAATAGTATATGATTAATAGTATATATAAAAATAATATGAATAAAAAATAAAAAATATTATAATTTTATCAAAAATTAATAAAAAATAATTTTGTCAATGCAAAAATTCATCCACCAATGCTCCATCCATCCTTCTTTACATCCTTCCAAATAAAAAAGATGTAAATTGATGAGCTAGGATGGATGGAGAATTTTACTTTTTTTATCCATTCTTTTTATAACTTTTTGAACCAAACAGTAGATGGAGGCCATCCATCCTTTCAACCTCATCCATCCTTCTTTCCATTATCCCAACCAAATATAGGATAAGGTAACTTGGGCATGGTCATTCTAGGCCTAGGTTGGGCCTGGCAAGTAGTGCTATGCTAGTGTTTGGTAGTCTAAACCAAGAGGAGTATGTCGAATGAAGTGGATGCCTTAAATGAGAAAAATTAGAGAGAAAATCATCAAATTTTATGAAAAATGGATGCCTCAAGAGTAGGACTGAAATTAGATCGGATACCAGCATATCCATATCTATTTTTATTTTATTCGACAAATATAAATACGGACATGAATATTATTTGGATATAAAAATTCATATCCATATTTATTTTAAACCAATGTGGATACTATTCGAATAGTAGAAGTATAGATATAATTACGTATATAACTTAGATAATTAAATTTTATAACTATAGAATTAAATATATTATTAAATAAATAATAAATTAAGTTAATAACATACTTATATGATCGTATATTTTTTAAAAAATTAATAAATACTATATAAAATTATATATAGATTTGAATATTTGGATATGGATCGGATAATTGTCTATTTATATCCATATCTATTTTTCTTGACCAATATAGATACTGATATATATATTAGTTGAATTCTCAAATTTCTATCTATATCCAGAATGATTCGGAAATAAAAATAGATCTGAATAGATAATATCCATATCACTTTCATCCGACTCAGTAATTTTTTGAAGCACCATAATACGTTGCTTTGCTGGGTCTGGATCAACTACCAAACAAGTACACTGATCGCACAAAGGCCAAAACATTTTGGTTAACACTCTCCATTTCCACTGTGATCTCATGTGATAAGAGGAAACTGTGATGAAAAATTATATCCTTTAGGGCTCTAGATAGTGTTGCTGATGAAAAATTCAATCTCAATTGGATCAATTGTTGGATCTTCTTTTCTCTATGCGACCTTCCAATTTTGCAATGCATCGATATAGGGAAATCATGGCGATCGATTTTTCAATGTAGCTTCTTATTATAGGTTCATCAGACAATCTGGAATACTGATGTACTAGAAAAATTCTTATGGTTGGGCCTTGAAAATAAACTTTGGACAAGTGAGAAGGGTAATTCTTTATGCACCACTTATGGTGTAAAAAAACTATACCATCCCATTTGATTATGCCATGTAGCCACCACTTTCTAATGTACATTTAATGCCCGTGTTTGAAATTTTGAATGACGAAAATGCTTCTCCCAAAAATTATGATATTCTTTCATAAAAATTATGACACCTCTACAAAAAATATAGTATTTTATTCAGGTATCTCATAATTTTTATAAAAGAATGTCATAATTTTTAAGAAGGGATGTCATAATACGGCATGAAGAAAAAAATAATAAATATATGTAGAAAGAGTATTATGACACCGCTTCTTAAAAATTATGATATTTTTTCATAAAAATTATGACATTCTTGAATAAAATACTATATTTTCTATGAAAGTGTCATAATTTTTGTGAAGGGATATGATAATTTTTAGAAAGAAATATTTTTATCATTCAAAATTTTAATGTTGTGGACATTAAATATATGTTGGGAGACAGTGGCTATATGGACCAATGAAAAGGGGCGGTGCAATATTATTGCACCGCATGTGGTACATAAAGAATTACTCCATGTGAGAAACTGGCAAGGAAAGGTTGGAGAGTAAGTGTGGCTTTTTTTTTTTTGAATGGAAAAAGAGAAAGTAGGTATTTTTCTCCCTATTTATTAACTAAGTAAAAAAGTTATTTACAAGAATAAAATAAGTAAAGTACAAAATGTAAAGAGCTATCAACAAGAGGAATGATGCACAAGAGATGGTAGGCTATTTTGTAGCTTACCATGACTTTCAATCAACTTCTATGTGGATCCAGCTCAGAAACTATCTCCCATATCTCCACAAGGTGCTCCATTTTTCAAGCCTTGCAGAATATAATCTCCTCCTGTTTCAATCTCCATGGTCGGCCTCCAAGCATCAATACCCTCTGGTCTTCACGGTGGTAAAGGAATGTGCAAGCTTGTCTAAGGGATGAGATCAAGGCTCTTACATGGCCAATTTGGAGCGGAAGGAGCACGAGAATTTCTTTAAGAGTCTGTTTGGTTGGGAGTATTCTGGCATGAAAAAATAATGCCTATTGGTGTGATGGCTATCGAAGATTGCTGGAGATGGAGTTGTAGATCTTGTTGGTGAAACCTGCAAGACAAAGTCCTGATCAGAGGTTTGTGGCTCCGGTGTGGATCCTCCAATGGTTAAGTCAATAATCTGGCCAACAAGAATGAAGTACTTAGGAGTTTGATAGTAAGAAAAGTATTTAGAGAAAGAAATGTATCTGGAGGATCTTATTTATAGATAAAGCCTATAACATATTGATAGTGACTGCTATAACTGAATGTCAATAGGCTTTTTGGATCATTTAAATTTTGTTATGAAGAATGGGCTGAAGGTTATTGCTATCTATTAATGGTTGGCTTTTATTTGTTAAAGTTCGGATAAAAGATCAGATACTTTCGAGCTTGATTATAGATCGCTCGACCTAAGATTATATCGTTGGAGCTTAGGATCGGATGAATTAAACTTAAAGATTATCCTTTAGACTAGAAGTGGTGAACTTGTGGATCATTTCTGTCTTAGACTGCAATAGGATTGTTTCAACTATTTTTAGAAGTCGGTTACTTTCAAGATCGACTCTTGACATAAATCAGCATTTTAGATTAGGATCGTACTGTAAAATCTAAAATCGAAAGGAATGAGCTGGAAGGTCATCTACTTAAACTGGACTCATAGTCGAGAGATCAAGGTCGGTCGAATTTGAGAGTCAAACTAGTGTCGTGTTTCCTAAAATTGCAACAAAGTTGCCTTAATTGTTTTGATGAAGTTCGGCTAGTATTCAGGATCGGTCAATAGTCAAGGTCGGATCTTATTGAAATTCAATGTTGTGGAGCGATTGTCACCTATCCTGGATTGAATATTAGAGTCAAACACTTATCGAATCTCCTTGCTAAAGCTCTTCTAGTTGAAGTTTGAGATCAGGTTTTAGTAAAATTTGCTATTGTGATGATATTGTTACCAAGCCTAAACTGAAGGTTAAAAATGCTTGGCTGTCATACAAGATTGGATATCAATTGAAAGTTATAATTACTTCTGAGATGAGCTATTGTTAATAGAAGTTCAGATTAATTGAATTTGAGGCCAATCTCTTAGCGTTCAACTGAATCAATTTAATTGCATTTCGAATTATATTATGTCTTGAACTCAGAAGGTCGGACCCTTCCGGATTTCGACGGAAGCTATTTTACCTCCAATAATTTATTGGAAATGTATCCCAAAGCTAATCATCAAGCTATTGATGATTAAGCTATATTGTATCTGTAATTGATTCATTAATAAATTAAATATATTTTTGATATTTTTCATTACAAAAGTATTCATCTTCTAACGAATTTCATTATTATGATGAAGTCCTTAGGACTATTTAGCTTCGATAAAGAAAGAATTTATCAATTAGTCTTTAAATCTATTCACGATCAAATGATAGACCATTAATTAGGATGATAGCATCTATCGAGCATAAGTCGCTGTATGTCATATAGGTTGGTTGTCCTCTTAATCAAGAAGTATGGAGATACTGGTATGACATACAGATAAGATGTATGGGTACTTCATCATTGAACGTGACCAACTTCAGAGTATTTTATTATCGAGAATGTCTCTGATGGGATATAAGTATAAGTATCCTTTAGACCTGAGATCATCTCAGTGGCTTGCAAGTAACTCATTATGTTTTGGTACCGGACTAACTGAATTTTTAATTTAGTAATAGAAGGCTTCTAGGTACAGTCAAGTACTTGCGAAGTCAGAATGTGATCAAGATGGAATTGACTACTCCAAGAGTTGGAGAATAATATATCACTGTATTTCAATATAGAAAAATCTTGATCAGGATAATCCATCAAATGGATTTGATATTTTGAAATACAATGTAGACAATCTGATCAAAGTTGATAGTTAAACTTTGAAGTATCCTACGAGCATTTTGATCAAGAAAATGAATTATATGAAAACTATATCCATATGGATTCTAAAGATGATGTTCTACACATTCGATCTATCCGACCATCGGTATCATTGCTAGATGGTTACTTCAATTAGTATAGAAATATGTTCTTATGCTACCGACTTAGGTTCGGACCTATGAGGTCATACACATTAGAGCTTACGATTCGATCAGATGGTTGATCAATGATTAAGAATCATTCTAAGGTTAAATAATCAATACGATTGATATTTAACCTAGTGCAAGCATTGCAGGAGGATCGATTAACAATTGATTGCTAATTAACTTAATTTGATTAAGCCAAAGGACTGAGATTAAGTCTAATTAAATATAATTTAATTAGATTTAGTTTAGACTTGATTGGATCAAGTTTAATTGACTTATTGGATAAGCTAAGTGCAGGAAAGAACTAATCCTAGTTCAATTAGGACTTCGATCAATCCAATTTTCTAATTTAATTAAAAAAAATAAATTAAAATTTAATTTAATCTAATCTAATTTAATTAAGTTCTTAATTAGATTGGAATCTTATTTTATTTGATTAATTTGATTTTGATTTAATTTATTTTAAGAAATCATGTTTGATCAAGTCATAGATGGAATCCTAGTGAGACTAGGATTCTACCTTACGCCACCTTAGCCCTCCACGCCCCCCATGCCTATTTTTTATGAATTTTTCATGGAAATACTCTTTTCCTTGATCTTCATGCACGCCTCCTCTCTTCCTCTCTTTCTCATATGGTAATTTGGTAGTTGACCAAGTCAAAAAGGGAAGTAAGTTTTGATCTAGGATTCTATGAGATAGAATTCTTATAAACTAAAACACCTCCTTCTAATTGTACCGCCGACACCTTTATTTTCTCTGAATTTCATGGTAAAAAAAGAAGTTTTTGTGCGCTCTATTGCTAGTCCACGGTAGGAAATAAGGTGGGGGTGCCCAAGAGTTGGGCGCCCCAGCAACTTGCCATATTATGTCCTTTTCTTGTCTGAGTTTTTGACTAAGCTTGGACTCTGCATATCTTTTTATGTAGGATGAATTTTTGGTTGAAATTTTCGTGGAATATAGACCTTTGAGAGAGCTTTGAGGTGTGCAAAAATCAGAGAGAGAAAATCTTTGAGTATTGGGGATAGACATCAAACTAGGTGTCTAGGTGAGAGCAAAGAGAAGAAGAAGAGGATCTTCTTCCAGGGTTACTGTATTCATCATCTTCCTTCCTTCTTCCTTGGGTTTTCTAAGAGAGTCTCAGATCTGAAACCTCTTCTCTACTTTCTCCTCTTTGGAAGAATCTAAATTTAGAAGAAGACATCTGATCGACCATCAAAGAAAAATCAGCATAGTTGTGTTGATTTCCTGCATTGAAATTTTTGATTGTACTCATGGGCTTGTGTGGGCTACTCCTAGAGATCGGATGCATGTGTGGCTCATGACATCATCCTCAAGCCTAGATCAGTAAGTTAGAACATCTAACTTACACAGGTAATAGATCTGATCTATTTATTTTATAGCTGCATTAGATGTAGTATTATAGCATGTTGATGAGATCAACATGTTAATCTTTTTTTTATATTTTTTAATTTTTAATTTAATATCATGCTTTGATCATGTAATAAATCTTAGATCTAGGATATTTTTATATTTATTTAAATAAATATTTAATTTATTTAAGTTTTTTCTATCTGATCTTAAAAAATTTCAAGATCTATTAGTGAAATTCTAGAACTGGTTTCTTCACAATTTCTATATTAGATTACTTTGTTTGATATGAAAAATAGAAGAGAGAGATGATAAAAAAAATGATGAGCCCTAAGCTTATTTTTCAAAAAAAAAAGGATAAAATAAATACCATGAGAGTATTGTTATTTGATAAATTTTTAAGTGATGATAATCGATACTTGATAAAAATATCCGCAACAAAGTTGCATATGCCATCATTGAATTTATCCTGATATCTTTTTAAATTTATTTAATAAAAATTTTCTATAAAAAAATTAAGATGAAGATGGTATTATTCAAAAAGCTATGTAATTATAGTCATTATATAAATTAATTTGAGATAATAATACAATTCTAGTATTAAAATTATTTTATATTGAAAAATATATTTATAAATTTGATTATATTCCTACATAGATTTACCTCAGTAATTTTTTTTAGTATTATTTTTTTAGTAATTTTTTTATCAATCAAATATGATAAAAATTATTTTTTTATAATTATTTTTTTAAATAAATAATTTTTAAAAATTATAAGATTATTTCATGATCTAATACTCCAATCAAACGGATCTTTAAGAAAAAAAAAAGCTTTGACCTCCTCAGAAGTCCTGCGTTCCTTTGCCTTGTGGGATAACCTTTGTTGGGCTACGACACTAGATACCCCAAAGGTGTCCATCCAAGTTGTCCATATTGTATCCACAACTTTCCTCTCCTTTTGTCTTCTTCCCTTCGTTTCGTAATCTCTCCTTTGTAAATTCTTTATATCCCTTTTAATAACAAAACATGGGGAAGTTTCTCACTTTCTTCGTATGTTCCATCGAAAAATAAAAATGAAGAGGAAGCTAGTTAAAGTCAGGTCACCATTTCAGCATTGGCCAAAGGATAACTTGGCCTGATGAAAGCTTCTAGCGTGGTTATATTATACGTTTGCTAGTGATTGCGACTTGGAGGCTACGAGGCACAACTGATGTCGCACTTTGCCATCATAACGGAAGGTCAAGTGTGAGATGGGAAGGTGCTATTGCTTCCCAAGCAATTTAATATTGCAAAGTCTCTGTTCTAAGCTCTTCAATAATTGTTTAGATTTAGCGATGAGATTTATTTATTTATTTTTTTTTTATTTTTATATTTTAGATGGTGTAGTTTCATGAATACGATATGTTGAAAATAAACTTCATTCCTGTCGAAGTCCAATTTGATGCTCAGTCTAATGCAATCAATAGCCACGGAAGAGCTTCAGTGGATGAGTCCTCAGCAGCCGAACTTTCCAGCAGTCGAACCTTTACCGAACTCCTTTAGCCGATTGAACTCCTCAGCGACCGAACTTCAGTCGAACTTTTTAGTGGTCGAACTTCAGTCGGACTTCGATGAGAGTCAAACTTCCTCTGCCCTCTAGCCGAATGCCCATGAGAGCCGAACTCCCTCCGCTCTCCTCCAGTCGAACGTCTACAGAAGCTGGACTTTTGCCAAACTTTTCCTTTGGCCGAACTCTTTCAGGAGCCGAACTCCTTCCTGATCGCTACTGTAGATGGACTCCTCCAAGAGCCAAACTCCTTCTGGATATTCCTTTCGACCGAACTCCTTCCGGATGATCTCCTCCAAGCGTATCCCCTTAGGAGTCCGAGCTTCCCTAAAATAGATATATGCCGAGGTTCTTCACCTACGGCTGTTGAACCTCGGCGGTATGGCTGCCACTACTAGTCTGGCGGTACCTTTTCTTCCGTAACAAGCTCCATGCGGCCCACGATCGGACGACATGGCCACCACTACTGATGACACCACTCTCTTCATAATCAGCCCCATGTGGCCTACGATCCGTCAGTATGGCTGTCACTATCTATCTGACGACGCATTCCTTTTCGTACCGAATTTCATGCGGCCCCGAGCGGCCCACGAACGGACGATATGGCCATCACCATCAACTCGTTATAAGCTCCACCTATAAAAAAAATCCTCCAGATATGTTTTCTAGAAACTCTCCTCTTCCCTCTAAAATTCTAAATTCTAAGCTTACTTCTCATTATCGAGCCCTTAATTTTTGTTGGACAAAAAAACTGATTTGATCGTCAGAGGGTCCTACTGGAGCCATCACTATCGACTCCGGACGGAATTTTATTTTGCAAGCCTCCGATGACAATCTCATCCTCCTCCACTCCAACTTGATCCAGCGTCAACTAAATTCTGCACCAATATAATCCGTGATGATTGATTCTTGCATGAAATCGAAATATTTTTTTTTTTTTTTTTTTGACTCCACATAAAAGCCAATTATCATCATTCAAGAGTTTGCTGGACGAGTTGTGGCCCATATAACTTAAATCTGTCCGGCAGATGCTGTTGGCAGCCACGAATGCGCCGAAGGACTCCCTTCACAATTTGGTACGGCATTCAATTTAACTGAAGCGGCCTACCATCGGTACAAAAAGGTTGTTCTAACATTTTACTTGTCCATCCTTTATAAATATTTTGGTGGAAGTCGAAAATCTTGTTTCATCCACGTTACAGGAAGGATCACATGGAGACCCGGCCGTTATACAATTGGTCATATATTACAAAATGAGAAAAATGAAAACATTAATAAACATGTTGGTAAAATAAGAAATACAACCAACAAGGCACGATAACATTTTTGAGATCTAGAGCCATATATCAAAGTAGAAGAATTCAAGTTTACCTAACTATAATTTATGTTGATGTTATAGGAATCGGTCTTGGTTTCTTCATACTTTTAGATCCATGTACATATTTAATGACGGTTGGTACGGTTTTCTAACCTGTTGTTCACTTTATGATGAGAAGAAACAAGATAGGCTTTTATTCTTTTGAAAATATAAATTTATTTGTAAATAGAAAAATAAAGGAAGGGAATGGCTTGCAGAAATTCTCTTCACATAACAATTTAATATACTCTAGCCCACCCCATTTCGCTTAACCAAACCTCAGTCTTATATCAACTTCTGTTCATTTACAGACACAGGACAACTTTGAGATCCTTTATGTTTTTCTGAAATAAAAACAAATGGAGCTGCACTTTGCTTGGTTAGAAATGTGCTCAAAACCCTGAAATTTGGTGAACTCCTTTGGTGTTTACGAGTTTCATTTGCTCCAAGAACATGACACATGATCTACCTGAATTCAAAATCAAATACTCTTGTTGACTCCATGATTATTGTCATATATGTCGACATAGGAGTGTCAAAAATAGATGGGGTAAAGTTTACCCCTTGGTGGGGGGTTGATCGATGTATGATCATGTTAGGTTTCTTGGTGGTCCTTGTTCCTAACTAGGAGTCAACTAAGAGTCACGGTAGGTCTCATGTAATGAGAGATATGAGGACGGTTGGCAAAAACTAAAGAAGACATACGGAAGGGGCTGGGATCTGTTGGCACTGACGGTTTGCTGGCACGGTTAGCTCGAGAGAAATATCCGAGTTTTACTCCAGAAAAGGCCATCAATCTACACCGTTCTTCACAAAGTGTTACACACTTTTCTTCAATGGGGGAATCTGTATAAGAGTCATAAATCTCAGATTCATATGTTGAACCCTCCGTTTCCGAGGCGAGCCCCAATTTAGCGCATCTTTTCTTGTTGCCAGGCTCTTATACAGATTATCCTTCTCGTAAATATTCTTCTTTAATAAAGCCGGGGGAGCACAAATTTTCCTCCTTTTCTCTCAAAAAAAGAAAAAAGAAAGCAGAAGAGATATGAGGACAGTATTAGCGAGACCAAAAATAAAATATTTATAGCTGGATGTGTCGAAGTTGTCGGAGGACATGGTATACAAGTGATCATTTGGTTGGCATGAACGAGTTGTTTTGCCTTAATTAAAAATACGAACATTAGTAGTTTCCATGTAATAACCCTATTCACGTCCTGTGAAACTTAGACACGCTTCTAATACACCGGGGTGGTTAGCTTTAGATGAAGGAGTCTCAGTCGTCAAGATTTTTGTTGAGACTCTTAAAATCTATCATATGTAATGATTAATTAGCACCTGTGTCTGATATATGCTAGGATGGTAGGTTTTAAAAATGCAAAAAAAAAAATCTTAATCATCTACAAGTTTTTGCGTAGCTATCAAAAACGATCACATATACTGATTCCGAATTTCCTCTCCGTGCTTTTTAACTTTTCTGGACATTTTGTGTCTCACCATGTTGGCAGAACCCTCCTTGGTAGCCGGCCGACAGCATTACCTTGTTCGAATAAATTCCACACCACAAGAAACTTGGCTAGCTTGCCATCATTCGGGCTTCAGCATGTTGTTCTGGCCATTGAATCATGCCCCATAAAGCCCACGTAATTCAATGATGAAAATTACTGCCCAACCATCCCCGATTCTCCCAACCAACTCCGTAATATCATACCAGGTACGGATGACATTAATTACTCATTAAACCTTCCTCAACTGCCAGGAAAATGAGGAATTTCTAAAAAGAAAGATTAACCAGCAAGGTCTCCTCCGCTGCTCCACGCCAATCCATCCATTTTCTCCAAATCCTCTCCTCCTCTTCACATGAAACTTCAAATGCTCACCTTCATCCTTCTCTTCTCCATCTTCCATACCTCCCACACTACCCCACTGAACTACACTTCAATATTTAGCTTCGGGGATTCGCTTGCCGACACCGGTAATGCTCTCATCAACTCCAAATCCGACCCTGGATTTGCTAGGCTCCCTTATGGCATGACATATTTTATGCATCCCACCGGCCGCTGTTCTGATGGCCGCTTGATCGTGGACTTCATGGGTAATCTTTATTTCCATGTTTATTAACCAAGTAGTGCTCTCAGAACTCACAATATCTCTACTTGTTTGTTTAACCTTGAAGTTTTTTTACTTTTTGTTGTTGTAATGTAGCCAATGCATTTGGCCTCCCATTCCTTCCGCCTTACTTAGCTCATGGGCAAAACATACGGCAAGGGGTGAATTTTGCCGTCGCAGGTGCTACAGCACTGGACCCTGCCTTCTTCCAAGGGTTGCTGGGCGATGGTGGCCTTCCTTTCACCAATCTGTCCCTGAGCACCCAGCTCCGGTGGTTTGAGAAGTTGAAGCCTTCCCTTTGTAACACAACAACAGGTAATAGATAAAATAATTAAATCTTAGGAACCATTGTTAATTACTTAGTTCCCAGTTATAATTTTCCTTGCTCTCTCTCTATTCTCATGTAACCATATGGGAAATGCTTGCAGCCTGTGCTGGCTATTTCAGCAAGTCACTGTTTCTCGTTGGAGAGATTGGGGGGAATGATTATAATTATTTTTTCCTCCTCGGTGGCAAAAGCTCAAAGGAGGTGAAATCATATGTTCCTAAAGTCGTTGGAGCCATTGTCGCAGCCATTGAAGTATGCATGCAAAGTCCACCTTAATTCTTTTATATGATAATCTAACCATGCCCACCTTTCTTTACACCAGGGAGATGTTCTGGATCCAAATCTAGTAGGTGGCATTTCCACCACATTTTAGAGTTATTTTATATACTTATTTTTTATTTTTCAAAAAATATAATTATTTATTATCTGAGAAAGCTATCCCATATACTCAAATGCTATAGTCCAGCGGGTGCCCCCAGTAATATTCTTAATCGGTGATTGAATTTTTGTTGCTCATAATCGGAGCCAGAGACTGGTCAAGAATGGTGCGGTAAATTTGTTGGTGCCCGGGATTCTACCATTCGGGTGCTCCTCGGCATACTTGACGGTATTTTACAGCCCAAACAAAGAGGAATATGAGCCAAGGACCGGATGCCTCAAGTGGCTCAACGCTTTTGCCAAGTACCACAATGCGTTGCTTCTCCGGGCATTGGACGAGCTCCGGAGAAAGTATCCACGAGCGAGAATTATGTACGCGGACTACTACGGTGCATCTATTCGGATCGGACTTTCTCCACGGCACTTCGGTAAGCTTTCTTTCTTGGACTACATCTGTACTTTTGGCCATTTGGTGGCGGCTGGTGGCACCTAGGAAAGAGAACATATTGTAGCATGAGATGATATAGGTTGTAACCCTGCTGGTCTACTAGAGGACAAGACCCGGAGAGGAGGGGTTTGACCTGACTCCGGGGTTGGGCGCAGATAATAGTTTCCGCTCATGGGGGTAAAACATGAAAGATGCCTTCCAACCATTTAAACTAGCCAATACCGCTACTTGATATGCTTCTATACCAGAGGGGAAAAAAAGGTGCCAGCATGCATGTGGGCGCTTTCTTAATTAGGGGTGGTAGTGCTTAATCATTTACTCTATTTAACTGATTTCAATGTATCGTGGATCGGGCTATATTATCTATTTAATAAAATGAGCATATTTATATCTAAATTTTTGCCCTATTTAATGAATAGATCCGGCACAGATTGATAGATTTTTTATTTACATTGTATCAGATCCAACTCATATCTTGTTTGATCTAACTTGATTGCCAACCCTAATTTTAATGCATGTTGATTCTCAACTAGGGAGACATGTTGACCTCGGCAAGTTTATTGTTTGCCCCACCAGATTGTATTTTATATGGACCGGGTTAACCTTTGTCAAGATTGGATTTAGGTTTTGTTATTGGTTTTGGGCATTATCTTAAATGATCATGGATGGCAATGGATCGGATCGACTCATATCTATACAGCTTCATAAGTAAAAGTCCTATATCCATATCTGCTTCATACCCACTTCGGAATAAGTCGTATGAAGTAGGGATGTGGGTCAGATCGATCGGATAGATAAGATGGACGGGATCGGATCGGATCGAATTGAGTATATATAAATAATATAAAATTATTATCATTTTGAAAGAAAAAAATATTAAAGCTATTTCGAATTCATTACAGGACAGAGCATATCATTATCTATACCCGATTCATATTTACTTCGAATATTTTTTTCTAGAACCTATACCCGTCTTGGGTTCTAACTGGATTGGATTGGATTAGGTATCCGACGAATCGACTTAAATTGCCATCCCTAATAATTTGTCTGCTCAATGCCCCAATGGATTCTTTCCTCTAATTTCTATGGTAGATGCCAGGCGTATTAAGTGTTCACATGTTCACACCAGCAAGTTTTAGAAAAAGTGTTAAACATGAATCAATTTAGTAGTTAGCAACTGTGATTGATGGAGATTTGGTCTGATTGGAGAGAAATTCCTCCCTAGCATCATCCAAGCAAACTTGGATAAGCTTGATATTACTCCAAGTTCAAGTCATAAATTTGATGAAGATTCAATCAAGCATGGCTAGTCCATGCTTGGGTCAATGTCTTCTTTGATGAGCTATGTCTCACATCATTAGTATGAAAAATTATATCATATATAGCATGAGAAATTATATTCTATACAGCATGCATCACATCGTTAATCATCACCACTCATTCTTATAAGCCCCTTTCATCAAATGCTCATTTCAATGTACGGCCATATGGTGCACACCATATAGTAATTAGCAATCAACACTATACTTTTTAAGAATTTTTTTTTTGTTAAATATTTGGCAGGATTTGGGCGTGATATTTTAGTAGCTTGCTGTGGTGGAGACGGCCCCTATAATTTTAGCCCGCTAGCCTTCTGTGGCCAGCCGGGCTCGAGGGTGTGCTCGAGCCCTTCATTGCACGTGAACTGGGACGGCTTTCACTTAACGGAAGCCGCTTACCACTTCATCGCCACCGGCTTGCTGGAAGGTCCCTACACCAGTCCGCGCTTGAGACAGACCATCATTTGAGATAGAGCCATGTGGTATGCCACAATTACCATGGAACACGGCATGCATTACTTTAGCCAAATTTGCATAACTTTAGCTAAATTTGCATCACGATAATAAAGTTTGTGCTGTATTGAGTAACTACAGAGTTTAAATTATCCAGCAGAGAAATCTCTGTTTATTATTTTGGATAGGTTCCCTATTTCAGGATTCATGGTGAGGTCTATCTAGATAATGGATGTCTATGGTAACTTTTTGGGAGGACGATTAAACATAAAATTACTTCCTAAGGAGTCCTAGTAGGTTTGTAGAGCCTTCTTTTAACATGGTTTCGGAGTACAACGTTAATTTATTCTAGCAGGTTTGAAGCCATGATGTGAACTTTGTGCCCCAAAGTTTCCGAGTTGGCTATGCTTGTTTGATTTGCCAAAGAAGTATGCAGAAATTTGAATAAAGTCCACTCATCTAACTGTTTCTTTAGAAAACTTATTCAACCAAACAATTTTTCACACCCGTAGAGGAGCAACAGAGAAGGTGGCCTTTTGGGATTTGAGAAAAACTAAAATGTATCTTTTGATGCTGACTCAGCTTTAACTTGGTTAATTATGTCTGGATGGATGGTTTGAATAGTTTTAACTAATTTAAGAGAGATAAATGCCTAAATGGAAAACATTAACGGTTCCCGTTAAACTTATATGGTACTGAACGGGGCCTCAATATTTCTATTTGAATCATATTATGCGACCAATAGTAGAAAACAAAAAATCATATGTTTAGATCATGATTTTTTTACAATCTAAGAAGAGCAAAGGACTGCCAAGATATATATGAGAGAAGAGGCATGCATTTGGGATTGTTGGCCTATTCAGACTTATACATTGAGAGCATTTGTTTGGATATTTCTACTGCATATCCTGCAAGAATCGGTTATATTGGCTTGCCCATCCTGCATCTTCTAAGAGCCTTTCCGTATCCCAGCCTAAATTTCAGCTTGGAGACCTGCTAGTTTGCAGGAGAAAGAAAGACTCACAAGGATCGTTGTTTACTTCTCACAGAATTCGAGTCGGATGGTGTTGGCTTCAGTTGAGTGATGCTTAAATGGGTTGCCTAATCCATGAATCTAGTAGGGAATTTAGTCCAATATTGTTGGATTACCCAAACAAGCCTTCAACCATAATTATTTTCTTGTCTTTCACGTAAATTTTACTTTCTCATACATCTTTCAACCAAAACTTGGACGTCGTCTTTCTGCTTATGTTCTTTGCTTACCTCTCTCTCGTACGCTCACATCTGGCTTGTTGGTCTTTGTTGCCAGTCCGTAGTCTTCAAACTTCCAGAGTGATGTTAGAACAATTTCTATCATATGATTTATAATAAGTTTCTTTAATTTGACCCTACTTTGTTGAAGATATTGGTGGAATCGCCACCAACCATTTCAAAGAAAATGACTCAACATTTACCCATCCATGTCCAGCACCTGAGAAAGAAAAGGAATCATGCTGCGGTATAAAGAATCTACACCATTTTAAAGAGCCGTGCAGGGCTACAAACAAGTTTACCGTACTTTTGCCTATCTAAGATCTACTATTCTCTTCTTCCTTCTTTCTTATGTACTGTAGACTTTAGTAAAGTGTTTTCCTGTAACTCCTTAGAGAAACTTACTTTAGAGGCACATGCAATAGTATGACTTTGCTCATGCCGATGGAATCCACCAATAAGGGCATTAAATTCGCTTGGAATTCAAGTTTACCTATTTTTGTAGCAGTCCCACCAACTTTTTTCTAAAATTCTTGGTATGCAGTGGAAACAAAGTTTGAGTAAAGCCAGCACATGAAACTAGCACATCCATCTATCAAGAAAAAATAGGGGACCATGACAAAGGAATGTTTTCAAATCTTTCCCCTCATTCTTACGTCTATTTCGCATTCTGTGTGCTCTTGTTGTTGCTAAATTTGGTTGTTGGAAAGTAGTTTGTAATGAAATATTAATAACGTGCATGGTTAATGAGATCACTATGACTTCAACATTCCAACATCTCGTGCAGCTAACCAAAGAGAGGAATTTGCCAATGCATACTGAAGCCCAACATATGTAGTCAAGATATATGTTGTCTTTTAGGCGTATGAATGGGAATTTCCATTGTGTGAATAGGGACGGGGATTGTATTTTTGGCATGAAAGAAGAATTCATTTTTATCCAATGAATCTACTGTTGTTGGATCATGCAACGATCACTTTAGGATTCGTGCAAATGAATGAATGAATAATATTTTTTAGCGGGCTAGCGCCTAGCGGCTTGCTAATTCCAGATCTTTCCACGCATGCTTCTTGCTTTCCACCTCTCCATTCCTCTCCACCACGTTAACAAGATCACGTAGTTGGCGTGAGTGCCGATAACATGATCCGCTCTCCCCGCTTCCTCCTTTGGAAATCGAACAACATCATTAGTCCCTATTTCAGCTCTCAATCAAAGCAGCCACAGCCGGCCTTATTATTACCATCAGCATTTTCTTTACTCTTCCGCTCCAAGAAAAGAAAAGTCGACTAATATCGCGTGAGCACTGAGCGGTCCGATTCCTCGAGTTCTAGTGGCGACAGCAGCTGAGCACTAGAACAACTATTTCTTAACTTCCCTCGAACTACTCCAGCTGAGCCAAGATTCCCATTTCTAGAAGGGCTAGCTACGTTCTCCGACTCCACATTGGTGATGTAGTAAATAGGGAAATTTTGATCTGGTGCAAGACTTGGCGCATCAAAGACTTTGATCTGGGGCGTAGTGTGGTTAACTAACAACAAGAATGCTACGGTATGCCGTTGGAATTTACAGCGAATTGGTGTCTAAGTTAGGACTTGGCTACTTAGTTACCAAGTTCAATTATACACCTCTAGGTTCCTTTTGGTCCGCTCATTTGTGACTGTGCAATACACGAGCAGTGATTGATGTCAAAACTGGACCCTCGGATTTAAACACGAATCAGAAAAAGGTTCCTTCGCCGGGACGGTTTAGATGGCTACTCGACAGCAATTGGGATGAGGGGAAGGTCCTAGTCCGCTAGGTCTAGTGTAGGTCCCCAAATTGCTGGGACCACCTCGTTCGGCATGAGGAGTGGAGGGAAAGGATTAAAGGCATCGAACCATCCAATAGATCAGACCACGCGAGAAGAAATTGAACACACGCATAGCTACAATGTTCTCCAAAGTATTAAATTTTTTAAATTATTCTTCATTTTTCTCTTAGCGAATGATTCTCCAATTATTCTTCGAAAACAAAAATTCACTTACATTTTGTGATTTATTCATAATAAATTAAAAAATTTTATGCATCACAAACTAATGATATCATACATTATTATTATTATTATTATTATTATTATTATTAATCATGATTTTTTTTAATACCATCGCTTATTATTGTTAACCATTCAATACTTATTTTTAATGAATAAATTTATAAGAATTATAGAAATTTCATATTTTGCATGATTTTTTTTTTAATTCTAGCTTGTTTGAATTGTTTCCAAGTCTCTGATAAATTTATTTTTTTTTTGAATTTTAAATTATTATTTTTAGTTGAATTATATTTGAGTTCTAACCTTGTTATTATGGATATAGCCGCTAAAAACACTAGACATGAAACTGGCTAGTCCATTTGAACGAGATTACATAATTAAAATAAAAGCTCATCCATCTTAACACGAGGCAATGCTCAATTATTTAATTTGTTTTACTTATTTCAATTTATTATAAATTGAACTAAATTATCTATTTAATAAAATGATTAAATTTGAATCTATATTTTTAATTTATTTAATAAATAGATCGAATTTTAATAAATAAGATTTTGATATATTATATATTCAATCCGATTCGTATGTTGTTTGATCCGATCCGATTGCTGCCCTCATCTGCCTTTCCGTTTGTCAGGATTGCTGAGTGCCTCTACAGTATCTTGGTCTCCCCTTTCACAACTTCGTGGGTACAAACGCAACCCTTTTTTCTTGGGGGAAGGGAGTACTGTTGAGAAAAGTCCAAAATATGAGGTGATTAGCGTTTAAATCTCTTACCCTGGATCTGTATAATCCTATAATCTACCAACCCACCAAAATCAATACGACAAGAAATAAAAATATTATTCAATAAGCAATATAATATGAACTTCAATGTTACATTTATTATCAGATTTGTCTCTTTCTTTTCTATACAACAAGAAATAAAAATATTATTCAATAAGCAATATAATTTGAACTTCAGTGTTACATTTATTGTCAGATTTGTCTCCTTCTTTTTTATACAATAAGAAATAAAAATAGTATTCAAATGAGCAATATAATATGAACTTCAATGTTACATTTATTATCAGATTTGTCTCTTTCCTTTTTTTTCGTTTTTGTTCTACAATTAGCACAAGGTAGTTCCTACGTATATAAGTAGGTCCCATTAAGTTCAGGTCCCTCCAGCAAAATAAATTACATGTAGTTTTAATATAATATTAAAGAGCCATAAATCGATTGGTCACCCGGGCATTTCTTCATTCAGTACAATGGCGACATGTCATGGCAGGGTGTTCCGGTATCCGGGCCAAAACAGCTGACCGCACGCCAGCAGTGCCTGCCGTTGCAGATTTTCGACGATAAATTTATTAAAATAATATTTTTTAAAATTATTTATTAAAATACTATCTAATTTAAAATTATTTTTTAGAATAACGATTTTATGCGCTAAGAATTACTATGTAAATAATTGCTCCGTTACAGTGCGTTTCTATGAATCGCCGACTTAGAAGTAAAAAAAAAAAAAAAAAAAAAAAAAAAAAAAAAAAAAAAAAAACTAAATCTCTGTCCTCTCACTCTCCATCATTTAAAAAAAAATCACACGTCTTCTTCTTCCCCCATCCTCCCACCTCCACTGTCGCTCTCTGAATTCCCACCACTGTCGCTTCCTGCATTTCCACTGCCGCCGCTCCCCACCTCCCCTCCCCCACTTCGCCTCTGTCGCCACTCTCTGGATCCCCACCGACGCTCCTTGCATCCCCGCCGCCGCCCCGCCTCCCCCCATCCCGCTGTCGCTTCCTGCATCCCCACCGCCACCCCACCCCACTCCGATGGGCGAGGACCGAGAGAGATGGGGTGGGGGAGGGAGGCGGAGAGCGGCGATGGCAAGGATGCAGGAAGCGGGGATGAGAGGGATGTGGACGTGGGGAGCGACAGCGGCATGGATATAGGGAGCAGGGAGAAAGGTGTGGATGCAGGAAGCGACGACGGGGGGTGGGGAAGGAGACGTGGGGGGAGGCGGTGGAGACTGAGAGCCGCGATGGAGGGAGGGAGCGGAGGAGGCAGGTAGTTTTTTTTTTAAAAAATGATGGAGAGTGAGGAGACAGATTTATTTTTTTTTTATTTCATTCCTAAGATGCTTTTTTATCTCTAAGACACCGCGGCAATCTAAAAATTTTGGATAGCATGGTTTTTGACTGATTCAGCACATAAAATTATTTTTTTAAAAAATAATTTTAAATTAAATAATATTTTAATAAATAATTTTTTTTAAAAATATTATTTTAATAAAATTGTCTGTTCCGGCGATATAACTGCTTCCTTCCAGGAAGTCTCCCTCCAACACACACACACACACACACCCCCCCCCCCACCCCCGGTTCTTCTTTTGGGCTCCCCTCCCCCCCTCGTTTCAAAACTTTGGATCCCAGAAAATAAAGGAAAGGAAGCAGACCGTTCCTCGACTTCTGTGTTCCCTCCCACTCCCTACGTATCGCCACCACGACACAAAAGGACTCCGACGCCGATCTCTCTCTCTTTGATTGGAAAATTAGAAAGCAAAGAAAAAGCCCACGCGCCGCGAGCCGCCCCAATCGTTTGATTCAAATTGAACGGACCAGAGGTTGTATAAAGCGGAGAGGGCGATGGTGGCCGGAAAGGTCAAGGCAGCGATGGGGTTCCAGAAGAGCCCGGTGACCCCCAAGACGGATACGGCCCTGCGGTCCTCGTCCTCCCCGAGTTCCCAGAAGGCACCGCCCTCCAACCACAAGAGCGGCGCCGCCGTCTTCGCCCGCTCCTTCGGCGTCTACTTCCCCCGCTCCTCCGCCCAGGTGCAGCCCCGGCTGCCGGACGTCGCGGAGCTCCTCCGCCTCGTGGAGGAGCTTCAGGAGAAGGAGTCCCGCCTCCGCACCCAGCTCCTCGAGCAGAAGATCCTCAAGGAGGCCGTCGCCATCGTCCCATTCCTCGAGAAGGAGATCTCCTCCAAGAACGACGAACTCGGCCGGTTCCAGGAGACGGCCGAGCGCTTGGAGGCGGAGAATGAAAAGCTACGACTCGACGTAAAGAGCTTGCGATCCAAGATCGAGGACGAAGAGGAGGAAGGCCGGGGGAAGGAGGAGAGGATCAAAGAACTGAATGCGGAGATCGAGGAGCTGAGGAGGACCGTCTTGGATCAGAGCTCCGGCGAGTCGAGGAGGCTCTCCGGCGGGACAACGGAGATCGACGAGTGCTCCCAGAGGTTCCAAGGGCTCATCGACGCCTCCGCGAGATCAAACCTTCTCAAAAACTTGAGAAAAGGCCCAAAATCCACCGACATTGCTTCAAATCATGACGTTCAGAAGTCGGAACCTAAGGATCCGAAGGCAGAGGAAGGGGAAACTGAAAGGACCCGACCATCTCGCTGCGAGCGAGAAGATATTTCAAAACCTCGAGCTCCAAGGGTTCCAAGACCGCCTCCGATTCGCTCTATGTCCTCCGGCTCCACCTGCTCTTCGTCCTCATCGGAATCCTCGTCTACCTCTGAGACGACCGCTATTACAAGAAGCAAACCTCCCAACTTGGCGGGCTTGGCACCGATACCGCCGCCAGCCCCGGGAACCGGAGCGCGGCCTCCTCCTCCGCCTCCTCCGCCTCCTCCTGCGAAGGGGCCAAGATCTGCGGCGTCGTCCGTGAGGCGGGTGCCGGAGGTGGTGGAGTTCTACCACTCGCTGATGCGGAGGGACTCGAAGCGGGAGTCCGGAAGCGGAGTGCCGGACGCGCCCGCCGCCGCCAACGCGCGAAACATGATCGGCGAGATCGAGAACCGGTCTGCTTACCTCCTTGCCGTAAGTCCCGTCACCGTTTCCCTTCCCTCCTCCCTCCGCCATCTCCAGCTCTACGGAATCGCCACTGTTCTGGCTATCGTAGGGCCGCTGTCACCGAAGCTCCTGTGATTCTGTCTAAATTACTAAATTGCCCTCTCATGGCGGGGACATGATCGTCGTTGAGTCAAGGTCATGATTGGTTCGATCTGGTTCACTCCTTTGGTCCCATCATCCCCATATCCCTCCCTGCCTTTATTTGATCTTGAACCTCGTCTGGTGTACGTGTTACGCGTCAGTTGCCTCTCTATTGGCGTACGTGTTGTTAGATAAGCTGCAGCAAATCCAGTTCTTTTGACTGCTTTCATGTCACGCTGTTACAGATAAAGACGGACGCGGAGACGCAGGGGGATTTTATCAGGTTCCTCATAAAGGAGGTGGAGAACGCCACGTTCGCCAACATCGAAGACTTGGTCGCCTTCGTCAAATGGCTAGACGAAGAGCTCTCTTTCCTGGTATTCTTTGTTACCGTCCTTACAATAAAATTGGAAACGGGGTCCAGGTCAGTGACTTGGAAACGGCAATTCCAGGTGGACGAGAGAGCGGTGCTGAAGCACTTCGTCTGGCCGGAGCACAAGGCGGACGCGATGCGAGAAGCCGCGTTCGGCTACTGCGATCTAAAGAAGTTGGAGTCCGAGGCGTCGTCCTTCCGCGACGATCCCCGCCAGTCCTGCGCTTCTGCTCTCAAGAAGATGCAAGCCCTTCTCGAAAAGTATTTAAACCATCTTTTCTTTATCGATCTAGAAGCGATTTGATTTTTTTTTTTTTTTTTTTAAATCCTTATCAAAATGTTCTTAATATTCTACAACAGGTTAGAGCAAGGGGTCTACAACCTCTCACGTGTTCGAGAAAGTGCGACGATGAGATACAAGGGGTTTCAGATCCCCTGGGAATGGATGCTTGAAACTGGATTCGTCAGTCAGGTACTTTACCTGGTCGCCCTTTCCTGTTATCAAATTTTACTTCCAGACCAGCGCTTTGAATCACATATAGTTAATTAAGTTAATAATGACTTTAATGAAGAAAGGGGGGAATGCGGGGGGGCAACTAGATGACAAATGATAGTGTTACAAAAAAAGAATGACAAAGGACAAACTGAGATCTGGGTAATGGGCCTTTTGTTTTCTCGATGCACGTGAGCATGCGTTCACGTGAATGTGTGACGTGGACGCGTAGCGTCTTTTCCCAACTTTGTTCTTCTCCATCTGGCAGTATGTAGGGCACGGGACAGAAATTATGCGATCATGGAAGTTCTGATCTAGATTGCTGGAAAACAAGAGGCTTAGCTTTGTCAAAGCTGAGGCTCTTTTTTTAATTTACAGCTATTTTCTCTGGGTTCCATTTTGATCCCACTTATCCGCATTGATGTCCTGAAGCAGACGCTATGATTGACATCACTGTTATTGAATAAATCGCTTGACATCAGCTGGTCTCCGCTAGGACGTGAACAGATTAACATCTGAATAAATTAGCATCTGATTATGACAGGTATGAAATGGAGGTTATGGATCTTAGACTGTACCACTCGTATAAGGTGATCAGAAACTAAGAGGGTAAGAGAAGAAATGCGGAAACGTGTAGGTGCACCCTCTTTTGTGGTACAAGGAGGTGAGCCTCTCAATGTGTTCAGCTCCTTGTCAATACTCTATCTTTCTGAAAATTAAGTTAATTTATTTTTCTTGGACCATCGTTTTGTTTGTATGTGATCACATCTGACAAGCAGGAAAGTAGAAGACAAAGATTCAAAAGAGCTCATGGATTTCATGCAAGTTAGATGTAAATCTCGTTATTGCATCAATTTATTAACTAAGTGATCCAAAAAATGTAAAATTTAGAAGGAAGGAGATGAACCCAAGGATTCTAAAGGGTTCATAGATTTGGTATATTTTGAAAACACAAATAATGCTGTGAAGACTTGATCATTGTTCACTGCAAATCTCCGAGAAGAGTATTTTTATTAACTGAATACAAAGAGAATGTGGAATGTGTTACATTGGTTGATATGATTTATATAGAATTTGAGGATTGATCACCAATTTCCTTTGGGTGTGCAAAGGTGCAAATGAAGATGGTTGTGATTTTGGATGTTGACAATGGATACCATATTAAAGAAGATAACCCTCTTTCAGAGAAAGCGAAAATGGTGTGTTCATGATCTGAATACGTTGGGATTAGAGAAGTAAGCGTTTGTTTTCTAGTTAAAATAAGTAGAAACTAATTAAAAGAGATGATAAAGGATCCACACTCTCAGGGAACTTATTATAGAGCTACTAAGGGGATGTGCAAGATACGTAAAAGTCTCCTCCTTTATGTAGCATGAGGTGTATGTTCCTCTGAAATGGCCTTATTGTTGCATACATTGCTTATTACAAAAATATATGTAGAATGATTTCCCCCACCACCTTGTGCTCCTCAATTTCAGGATCATGTTGAAATGTTTATGTTATGCTATCATCTTATGCTAGATGATGTTAACATATTAACTTCCCTAAATAGGAGTCTTTTTCCATTATATTGTCATCTATGCCAATTGAACGAGTTACTGAAGATCCTAAAATTGTGACTAGCAGAGTCAGATGAGGCATTGATGATGGGCAAATGTTTTTGAAGTGGTAAGAGTTAGACAGCAATGAAAATTGACTAGAAGGACTTTTAGATTGAAACAATAGCAATTCCAAGTTTAGGATTGTTGAGAGTGCTAATCTACCAGTACTAATGTATTTGATAAATACTAAATGATCCCTTAGAAAATGATTTCTTAATTATAATGTTTCTGATATTTGTTGAGGATGAACCATGGAAAATATGACTATCTAGAACATGTCTAGTTACATGATATTTTGAAATAAAGAACTTTTAAGATAATTAATAATAGAGAGCTAATTATTCATAAGGACAGAGCTAAAATCATTTGATGATTTGAAAATTGTTCAAGATTCTTAAAGATTTAGCTATAAGCTATTTCTGTGATGGAGGACCCATAATTTTTTTAAAGATTCATCATGCCATTTCAACTAGAGTCTTTGTTATAAAGAAACTAACATAATTATAAAGCCCACTTCAACAAACATGTAGACATTGAGTTGATTGTCATCAATAAAAAAAAAGATGGACTAACATAAATATGAGGGGGCAAGCTAAGGATTCACTACACTGGACAATGAATAATCAATAACCTACAAGGAAGGTCCTGCTCATGCACAGAAAAAGCCAAAGATGTATGAGTGGTCATTGGATTTTGTAGCCTATATCCTGTTATTAGTTATTACTTCAGATTTTTTTTCATTATCAGCATACAGTGATTTGATTGCCATGAGAGATCTGTTTTAATTTTGATTCTTTCCATATGAGAGGTTCAAGGGAGAATTAGAGGAAGAGATGAATAGGAGAAAGGTGTTTCCTCAAAGCTGATGATCAACCAGAGTCAAATAGGAGGGAAGTGTTTCCTCAAATTCCTAATATGCACCCATAAAAGTGGTTCTTTCAAACTATGCCTTTGCCATAATCAAAACTGTTGTAGGACAGTCTATGGAAGAAGGACATGTATAAGGGTTTATTGGTATGGCTGAAACTTGAAGGTGCTGCAATTTCTGGTTGAGACCTGAATTTTCAGTGAAACAGAACAAGCAAGATCATGTTTCTGAAGAAAATAGGTAATAGATAACTGCGATCTAAACTAGGCTTTAGGATTGTAGGGTCTAAATTGAGTTGTTCAGGGTATACACGATTGAATAACCAAAATCAAGCATTTGCAGGAATTCGTATGAAAAATCTGATTTTCTTTTGGTAATACTCAGACCTATAAGAAGAGCAACTGAAGTGAAAAACCAATAAGACTGAAAAGTAAGCAAAGCATAAATAGATGCAAAGAAACAAGGAAGAACTAAAAGTAAACATAGATTTTCATTAAAAAGCAAAAATCAGTAAGAATAAAAGGCAAAAAAAGCAGAAATAGATGTGAAAGAAACAAGGAAGAGCTAAAAGTCTAAAAGTAAACATGGATTATCTCTAAAAGTAAACATGGATTATCATTAAAACAATAGAGGCAAAGATAAAGGATGATTCCTGAACTTAAGTTTGAAGGGAAATAAAGAAAGCAGAATCATAGTAAAGAATATGAAAATATGAAAAACATGGAAGATCTAAACAATAATAGTGAAAGTAGAAGGGTAAATACTGGAGTCACTCCTGACATGGGATTCATACTGAGTTTGAAGACCTCGCACCTTGTCTGAGCAATCACACCATGTGTTAAAAGAAAAAAAAAGAAAAAACAAAATTTCATTCTTTCTCATTCATATTTTGCATAAAAAAAAACTGATTAGGTAACTTATTTCTCATATTTAAAGTAAAAGAAAAACCCAAGAATTTTTTGACTTTCCTAAAATATCTCTCATATAATGTGGTTACGATCCATAATTAGCGTGGCATGAACAATATTATATGAGCAATAGCATTACAGTAACTTGCTCATCGGGCTATTAAAGTAAACTTTTAGATCTTTTAACCTAAGCCCTTGATTTTAAATGATCTATTATAAACTTTTTTTTAAAAAAAAAGACAAAAATTCAAAAAATCGACAACTTAAATTAATTCTAATAAAAAATCCCTAAGTCATGCTGCTTTCCAATCTTAGGTCCTCATCAGCATGCCTTAATCAATTCTTTAGGCTATTTCTTAAATTCCTACTTGTGTCGGGAGATGATATTTTAGGAATTTTTCTTCCATAGAAAAGGACTTCATGAAGATTTCTAATACACTCATGTCATATTGACTTGTGCTTTGTCACTAGGAAGGTAGCTTATGCATAATGGGGAATAACTATAGCTTGTAATCAGGAAATATGTATGCAAAATTGTTAGTAAAAAAGGGCCTAGGATTGGCTATAGTGGAGAATGATTAATGGAGATGCTAGCTAAGATGGTCCTAGAAGCAAATAATAGTTCAAAAGTATAAAAGAAGTGGTTGTTGGGTATAGTTACTTGCATCTCTTCACAATTTCAAGTTGTTTTGAATGGCATGATACAAGTTGTCAAGCATGAGACTTACACTTTAAGATACTTAAAGCTTGCAACATCCAATATTGGTTTTTATTTGGTTCAGCTATAATTAAATAGCGAGCCCTTCATATCTTGTCCAATAGGCAAAGAAAGTTGGCTCAAAAATCCGTGTTATACATGATACGTGAACCAATATTAAATAATCCTCATGCAATTCTAAAACTATTTACTAGTTTTTAGCTTAAATCTTTTATATTTGTCGTGTTCCACCCATTTTACGTCTCTGGAGTTTTGCTCCGAATCCTGCTTGCTAGGTACTTTCCTATTTTAAAGATTTTGGAGAGCCCTTCATCAATCTGATATCTAGTCTTGACTCTGTTATCCCAAGTTTATATTGAAAGCGTTATTCAAGTTTAGTAACATCCTTGAGGTAAATAGAAGATCAAAAATGGCAAAAAATGTCTTTGTTAGTTTGATATTACATATATGAGAAATACATATTGTTAGTGCAGAAATTCGTCTCGAGGTCGGGATGGCTGGAGTTGGACAAAGATCGTAGGTCGATGACAGTGGGGCGGTGGCAGCAAGACCTACAAGAAAAGTTCCTAACCAGAGTTGGCTTCGGCGGAGATCCTCCGACGCTCAAGTTATATTTCTATTCAACAGATGGAATAGTGAGCGTTTTTGGGGAGAGGAGATTGCATACCTGGAGGGTCCCTCTTGGCCTTTTATTTTTGGGCAGAGGTTGAAGAGCCATGGGAGGAAGGAAGTTTCGGTGATTAGCCTTGACTTATTTGAAGAGATATGGCCGTCGTCCTTCTCTTATCTGGAGAGATTTTATTTGTTATTTATTCTTCTGTTTCTCTATGATCCTTATTGAATATCCTCGAAGATCGTATCTATTCTTTTGACCTTCTCAAGTTGGATGAGTAATATCTCCTCATAATATGTGGAGGCCACCTCCATTAATGGCATAAGTTGACAACAAGCTATTTTGAGAATGGATGCTTCTTTTACTCTTGATTACTTTTATTTTTTAATGGGATGATGTGACGGAACCAAATCTCAGGCTTCACATATTGTAATGGATTGATATGGTTTCACATTTTCATATGCCTCATGTTTTTAATTAATATAAAATTACCCCCCAACACTAGCCCCCTACTCCTGAGTTCGAGTCATAATTGGGTCGGGCGAAGGCAGTATTTTTGTTGCGGGTGTCTTCGGCTGCTCCTGGGAGCGTGGAGAGCTTCGACCGCACTTGGGAACGTGGGGCAAGGACTTTGGTGCCACGTGGGACTGTTGATTCGGTGGGATTCAGCACTCATGGGCGGACGGGAGGATCCGATGATTTCAGCCATGCTGGAACCACTAATTCGATAGGACTCGGCACTCACGAGCGCAAGGGAGCTGGGATCGCCAATTCGGTGGGTTTGGCGCTCACGAGCACGAAGGGGAGCCAAGGCCAACCAGAAATACTTCCTTCATCTGACCTAATTATGACTCGGACTTGGGAGTAGGGGAGCTAGTATTGGGGGATAATTTTGCATTAGCCAAAGACATAAGGCATGTAAAGACATGAAGCCATATCAGCCCATTAAAATATGTGAAGCTTGGGACCTGATTCCATCACATCATCTCATTAAAATATGGGGGAGTAATCAAGAGTAAAAAGAACGACTATTCTCAAAATAGCTAGTTGTCAACTCATGCCATTAATAGTGGTGATCCCTACATACTATGAGGAGACGTTACTCATCCAACTTGAGAAGGCCAAAAGAATAGGCATGATCTTCGAGGATATTCAATAAGAATCATAGAGAAATAAATAAATAAGAAATAACAAATAAAATCTTTTCATATAAGGAAAGGACGACAACCATATCTCTCTAAATAAATCAAGGTTAACCGTCGAATCCTCTTTCCTCCCATGGCTCTTCAGCTTCCGCCCATAAATAAAGGATCAAGAAGGATCCTCCAGGTCCGCGATCTCCTCTCTCAAAAAACGCTCGCTATTCCATCTGCTAAACAGAAATATGACGAGCATCAGAAGGTCCCAGCCGGAACCAACTTCAGTCAGAGACTTTTCTTGCAGATCCTGCTGCAGCCACCCCACCATTGCCAACTTACGATCTCCGCCCGACTACAACCATCCGACCTCGAGATGAATTTCTACGCCAACACATATCATAGTTATTGATGTTTTTCTTATTCCATAGAGTTTAGAAAATGATGCTTCTATCTCTCCTTTATTTCGCACTCAAAACCCTTGAAACCAAATTTAAAACTTTCACCCTTTCCTCTAAAACCATGAAAAACCTTTCTTTTACAATGGAGGTTTAACTTTGGCATATTACATTAAAAAAAATGGCATTCTACGTTCAATCTTTTGGTAAATCAAGAGATGTTCACTTAGAATCTATAGTATTAGATGTATCCTATGCTTTTCACGAGACAATTTCATCATTCATTTTCATGATTTCACATAAAATAAAGGGATATGATAGAGCTCAGAATGACGAAAGGGCTACGGATACCCATCAGAAACCATACAGGGCATGTGCACCGGACATGATGACCAAGTTATTGCTAAAAGAAGCAGTTGAGTTTGCTTAAAGCCCTGGAACCTTGGTACTTCATGTGTAGAAATCTTCTATAATCATCAGAATTAGAAATATCTGCTTACAAAGAGACGTTGGCAGGGAGAAGAATTTAGCAGTAGCGGACAAAATTGTGAAATTTTTGGTGAACAGGAAGAAAATAATTTAGCAAACAAATCGATAAGCAATTTGTTTTCTCAATGCCATGCAAAATTGAATGCACAGTTCTGCACAAAATGCTGAAGAGGGCAATGGTTTTCATATTGTTTTTTCCCTTTCTTTTCTTAACTTGCCCATCTTCAATCCCTTTCAGAGTGTGCGATATCTAATAGTCAATAAAATCATTGGATCTCTGTAATGACCAATGAGACATATTTACTGACAGTACTCAATTAAGGGGTCTCATACATGTTTTTGGGTATAGTAAAGTTAGAAGGCGTTTAATCCTGGAGAGCTGCTAAGGTCCTAGAAATCTGGGATGCATTGAATATTTGTTTGACCTGTTCTGTTTCTTCTTTTTGTAGGATGAAGTGGACTATTATATATTCTATGCATTTTGGGTGTCTAAATTTAAATTCATGTACACTTGCATTTCTATGTACAAGATCACTAGTTCACTACGCTCTGATGTAGAAATATCTAGGTAAATTTTTTTGTTTAGAAGGACAGGATATAAATTACAGAAGATGTTTATAACACAAAACCTATTTGCAAAGTCATATCTTGCACTTTTCTATCTATAATTTAAGCTATTTTTATCTGCTGAAGGTTTGGAACACATCTAATTGCTTCATTAAATGTCATCCCATTGATGTTCAATTATTATTTGAGTGCAATAATTCTTAACACTATATTTAACCTTTATTGTTGAAATCAAGAGATACTCCATTATCATTTTGTAGAATTGTATTGTGATAATAGACACAGAAGGTTCCCTCATCAGTTTCATCAGAACATTTTACCTTCCAGATCAGCTAGAACCTTAAACATAATTGAAATTTGACAAACCAAGGCAAACATTGGTTAGAGGTATGACTGGTTTGTGTGCACTTGAATTTGAAATAAATACCATTTTGGCTTTCCGTTGATAAAAAAAATATTCGTTTTACATTTTCAGTGAAATATTAGCCAAAATGTGTGGTTCCAACATAATGAAGTCAAAATCAATAGATAACTCTGCTCAAGGTAGAATCTCTCTTATTTTTTGTAAGGTTTCTAGGCACAGCATAGAACCATCTCTTGTCAAAAGTTCCAAGTGGAATAAAGGGTTATCCTATGTTTGGCCAATCAGAGCCCGCCATAAAATTAACAGCTTAGCTACAATAATAATACTATGATACAGAGATAGTGAACTGGATCCTAACATCTGACATGGGGTTCATCATCCAGATCAAGCTAGCTTCAGTGAAATTGGCAATGAAATACATGAAAAGAGTCTCTTCTGAGCTTGAGGCCATAGCAGGCAGTCCTGAAGAAGAGGAGCTCATGCTCCAGGGTGTTAGATTTGCCTTCAGAGTGCACCAGGTATTTGCACGCATTTGGAAAATCTCTTGAGATGGCCATCATACTTTCAGTTTTAACCGCTTCTAAACAAAATTTCTCTTGGGTGTTTCCAGTTTGCAGGAGGTTTTGATGTCGAAACAATGCGTGCATTCCAGGAGCTAAAAGATAAAGCTCGTTCCCTCCGCAACCAGTGCTAAACCCAAATCCCAGCCCAAAACCATCAGCAGAAGCGTGCAAGTCGACATCTTGCGAGACCGGCAGGCAGTTTTTTTTGTAAAGGTGGCCATATTGTGCTAATTGCCAGACCCATTTTATTTATATGTTCATCGCCATTCTATTTACATAATTATAAGACAACAAACTTACACGAGGAGGAAAGCTGAAAAGTTCAAACTAACTGTTGCTTGATGCATTTGTTCATTCACTCTTTCCTTTGGCTGTCTTCTCATAAACAGTTCCTTGGTAGATTGCACCATGATTACGGCCGCACCCACAACTTCAAACAAGTCACCGGCAGCAATAGCGCCTGCACTCCTCTTCCATCAGTTCTGTTTACTGCACTGCAGTCTCTCGTCCCTCTCCTGCCTTTATTTGTTTTCCTTGCTGCTCATGCTCCGTCTTCCTTTGCTTCTTCTGTTCCTCGTGTTCTTGGTAGCCTCTTTCATCAGCAGCCTCCTCTCTTATGAGTCAGAGATTTTAAAGTTTCTCCTGTGCCTTCTGAGTCTGTTCCTCGAGCTTTTGCTGCACAAGGACAATCCAGATGCGCCAAACTTCATTACTATCCAGCCCATAAATGGTTCTTAGTATCATACGGGAGAAATTCTCCATATTTAGATGAAGTCAATGTGTCATGATTCAGTACCTCAGCTTCGGTAGATCTCTGCTCAGCATTTTCTTTGGGTCGCTCGCTAGACTCCTGGGTTGTCTCCTTCGCTTCCTCTGCTTTCTTCTCCGCTAATTCCTTGGTTGTGTCCTCTTCCCCCAGCTGCCTCCTCTGCCTCCCCTGCTTTCTGGCCAACGTACTCCATAGCCTTCTGACCTGCACCGGCAGCTGCATCCTTGGCTCCCACCGCCTTCTCTCGGGCGTAGTCTGCTTTACCCTTACCAGTGCTCACGGTTGCATCTTTGGCCTTCGCCGCTGTTTGCTGCGCATAATCCACTGCACTATTTCCAGTTTCCACGGTCACGTCTTTGGCCTTCGCTGCAGCCTGCAGATTACTGCAGCGTATAATCTGCAGCGCTCTTTCCGGTGCTGATTGTCACATCTCTGGCCTTCTTGGCGGCTTGCTTCGCATAACCCGCAGCACTTTCACCGGCACTCACAGTGACATCCTTGGCCTTCACTGCAGCCTGGACTGCAGTATCCCTGCCGGCCCTTCTCCATTGCAATATCCTTTGCAGCAGTGCCTTCTCCGCAGTGACATTGGCAGCGGCACGGGCACCCTGAACGACTGCATGGTATTCCTGCTGGGCCTTCTCTGCAAGATAATCCTTGGCTGCAGTTCCCTTCTCTGCAGCATACCCGGCAGAGACTCGGGCCCTATACACGGCAGTGTCCTTCGCCTCAGTACCCTTGGCCCTCAGCTAACCGCACCACTCATCGTATCGACGCATTAAGAAAAACATCTCGGATTTGATTCACAAGACGCCCACGTTAAAGAGCGCAGCAGCGGGGAGAAACCTAGAAAAACCTAGAAAAATGACGGCCCGGAGCAGGATTTGAGCCGGCCTACAGGACAAGAGCCCATGAGCTGAGCACGGCCTAAGTTGTAGAAACATGCATGGCCCAGCATGCGGGTGGGCCCAGCATGCAGGTGAGCCCAGCATAGGTGTGCACATTAGGAGCCCTGATTTGATGCGGTCCACCATGCACCTTTGCCACATGCGGTCCACCATGGACCCATAATAGGCCCACCGCATTTTCATGCAGTTCATGAGGCATTTTCGTCAATTTTTGGAAGTGTGGCGTGCGGTGGTTAGCTGGATTTACCATAGACTTGATCCATGAGCGGTCTACAGGTGCGTAAATGTATGATCGGACTGTTTTGGTGGCTTGTGGTCAAAATCTAACGGACGTGGAGATTGTTTGTGTTGCAATCGACTTCTAACTTTGTTTTGGACGTGGACTGGATTGATCCGAGGCCTTTAAAAAGATTTGTGGGCAGACGGCTTGGTAGAAGATCAGAGTGCTGATATATAATAGGTAGTAGATCCTGAAGGGCGCCGGCAGACAGCAGAAGCAAGGACTTCGAGCAGACTGTCAAGTAACAGACAACGGTCGCTTCAGAAGGATCTTCTAGAGAAAGAGAGAGCTTTTGTAAGAGATGAGAGAGGTTAACAAGAGTTGAGTGTGTAATCTCCTCTTAAAATTATTTTCTTTCATAATGAAGTCTTTTCATGGCCCATGAAGGTACATCTTGGTCTAGTCGATGTATTTGATTATGTCTTATTTTTATTATTTTTTTTTTTTACCATAATAAGTGGTACTAGATTCCTAATAATTGATATTAGAACTAGGTGATACTAGAGCACAAGTTGTAGTAGTGGTAATCAAGATTGATGAAGATGAAGAAAATAAGCTTAATTAAGATGGAGATTAGTAGGTGTTGGGGATAAATTCCGCTCCTGCCAAAGTCAAGTTCGGTCCCAGCCTGATGTGGTCAATGCGGAAGAACTTCAGCGGACGCGTCCTAGCTGAACTACTACATCCGACCGAGCTTCTCAGCGGCTGAGCCTCAGCCGAAGTCTTTCAACCAATCGAACTATCAAGCGACCGAGCTTCAGACTCTTAGCGGCCGAACTCCTCAAGCGACCATTCTCTCAGCCGGCCGAGATCCTTCAGGCCCCTAGCGGCCGAACTCCTCAAGCTGCCGAACTACTTATTGCCCGAGCCCCTTTGGACTCCGAGCGGCCGGACTTCGGCCGAGACCCCGACGGCCGAGCTTGTTTCAACCCTCTTAGTGGCCGAGCTCCCCGAACTTCTGTCCAGCGGCCGAACTCCCCAGCGCCCAGGCTCCGGGCCGAACTCCTTCGGACTCCCAGCGACCGGGCTTCAGCCAGACCCTTGCGGGAGCCGAACTTCCCCAAAACCTCCTCTCGGGCCGAGTTTCTACGGAAGCCGGACTCCCTATAGACTTCTTCAATGGACGAGCTTCTCAATGGCCGAACTCCTTATGATGGATTCCTGCAGGCAATCTCGCTACGGTTACACAACAATAACGATCGGCATTTATCAGCAATAACGATCAACAATAACGATCGGCATTTATCAGCAATAACGATCGGCATTTATCAGCAATAACGATCGACAATAACGACCGGCATTGATCAGGACGGTTACAACAAGCTCCCTCTATAAAAAGGACCCTCCGGATACCTTTACGCCAGGTTCTGAAAACCCTTTTCTCTTCTTCTATACTCTACCGAGCATTCCATTCCTGTTGACGGGAACTGACTTGAGCGTCGGAGGATCTTGCCGGAGCCACCCCCACCGACTCTGAGCCAGACTTTGTTTTGTAGGTCCCCATAGGCGACCTCATCGACGTCAACTCCGGCGGACTCCGGCGACGACGAATTTCTGCGTCAATAGATTGGCGCTAGAAGGAGGGCCCCTACCGGCAAAGATTCCCTTCTTAAAGAAAGCCGGTGTTCCTTTGTTCTTAAAGGAGTGCTCGAGAGACCTTTCTTCTTTTCAATTCAAATCCCCTTCCAAAGAGAAAAGATGCCCCCAGGAGAGCCTCCACTCGAAGATCGGCGGCCTCCGTGGCCCGATCTCGTTCGAGTCCATCCGCTCCAGCTCCAGCCCCAGTGACTCAGGCTCATTCTGCAGCCCGACGATTGGCGGCCTCCGCGGCCCGATCCCGTCCGGGTCCGTCTGCTACCGCTCCAGTCCCGGCAATCCAGGCCGCGGTAGACACTGAACAGTTCAACCTGCTCGTCCAACAGGTTCGTGGCCTCACCGAGGCCGTTCAAGCGGTGCATGCCATGCACCAGCAAGCCGCCGTACCAGTCCAACCAATCTCGGATCCTTCGGAGCCGCGTTGTCCAGTCCAGAGGCAATCGACATGGGCTACCCGACCTCCAATTCTCGGAAAAAGAAAGCAACGGAAGGAGAGCCCTTGTTCGGACCGCAGCTCATCCCAGGGAGAAGCTTTTCATCCGATCAGCAAGAAGACTTTAGAAATGAGAGACCATGAAGATCTCCTGGATAGAAGGCTCTTGAAAATGAGTCGTCGGATCGAAGAACTCCGCCACGCTCCTCCCTCATATGGTAATGAGATCCGAACTGACCCTCCCTTCTCACAGAAAATTATGCAAGAATCAGTCCCGCCGAACTTCAAACTTCCACAGTTTGAGAGCTATGATGGGACCACTGACCCAGTCGACCATCTGGAAGCTTTCCAGACGACGATGTTGCTTCATGGCGTGCCAGACGCCATCCTGTGCCGGACTTTTCCCTCTACTCTTAAAGGAGCCGTCAGAAACTGGTATTCGGCACTCAAGCCGAGTACCATCCTGTCATTCGACCAAATGAGTCAACAATTCGCGGCCCACTTCGTCAGTAGTCGGCGTCCACGCCGAAGCTCGGACTCCCTAATGGCCATCAGGCAGAGAGAAGGGGAATCCATCCGGGCTTTCATTTCCCGGTTTAATACCGCTGCGTTAGAAGTCCGAGACCTGGATCAATCGGTCGCCATGGCCGCGCTCAAGAGCGGCCTTCAGAAAAATGACCTATTGTTCTCCCTGGAAAAAAAGTATCCCAGGGACTTTGCCGATATGTTGGCTCGGGCCGAAAGTTATGCCCGGGCAGAGGAGGCCTTCGAAGCTAAGGATGGTGAAATCGGTGGTAAACGGCTGATCGGCAGGCTGGATAGACCCTCCGAAGAAAGGAAGCGAATTGAAGCTCGGCCACGCTCCAGGACTCCCCCTGGTCGCGAGCAAGTTCGGATTCCCTCTCAAGCTCGAAAGCGGGGAAGCTCTGACGGAAGGATGCGCCGAAGTTCTCCTCAGCACCGAAGTTCTCCTCAACGTCGAAGTTCTCCTCAACGCCGAAGTTCTCCCCGTCTACGACGATTTCACAACTACACCCCCCTAAACACCCCGAAGACTCAAGTTCTGATGGAGATCCGGGAACGGCTTCCAAGACCAGAGAGAATGCGTTCTCACCCTTACAAGCGTAATCCCAACAAGTTCTGCCTCTACCATCGCGATCACGGTCATGACACGGAGGAGTGCATTCAACTCCAGGACGAGATCGAAGAGCTCGTCAGGCGAGGCAGACTAAGCCGGTTTCTTCGAAGGCGGCCCGAGGAGGTGGAAGATCGGCCGAGAACGCTAACGCCAAGCGGGGAAAACCAACAAGAAGATCGGCCACCCGTTGGCATCATCAACACTATCTTAGGGGGATCTCAGCAAAAGGAAACCAGCAGGCTTGAAGGATCGATGAAGAAACGGAAGATTTCGGAGCCTATAGTCTTCACCGAGGAGGATGGCCAGGGAATCCAATTTTCGCATAATGACGCGGTTGTAGTTTCGTTGAATATTGCTGACTACGATGTACGCCGCATCCTCGTAGATAATGGAAGCTCGGCTGATGTATTGTTCTACGGTGCCTTCTTGAAAATGTCCCTACCTGATGATCGATTGAGCTCGGTGAATTCTCCGCTAGTTGGATTTGCTGGCAACACCGTACCAGTCGAAGGTATCATAACTTTGACCGTAACAGCAGGGCAGTACCCAAAGCAGGCCAAAGCTCAGGTCGACTTTCTAGTCGTAAAGACGCCGTCCGCCTATAATGCTATCCTCGGTCGACCTGGTTTAAATGCCCTTCGGACGGTTGTGTCGACTTATTACTTAAAGATGAAGTTCCCTACGAACTATGGGGTTGGAGAAGTCAGAGGAGACCAGGCCCTAGCGAAGTATTGTTACTCGATCGCCTTGTATAAGGGAGATCAGCCCGACCCCTGTCTGGTTGACGGACTGGACGTCCGTGACGACCTCGCTGAAGAACGAGCTGAGCCTGCAGAGGACCTCGTCTCTGTGTCATTAAATGATGGAAGATTGGACCATGTGGTGCAGATCGGCTCCAACCTGGCGACCGAGGTTCGGGAGCAGCTCGTCGCTTTTCTCAGAAGGAATGCAGACGTCTTCGCTTGGACCCCAGCGGATATGCCAGGAATCGACGCCGAGGTCATGGAACATCGGCTGGCCGTTGACTCGAAACACCGGTCGGTAAGAGAAAAACTACGCCAACATGCCCCGGAGAGGCAGAAAGCGATCGCTGAAGAAGTAGATAAACTCCTTAAAGCCGGACTAATCCGGGAAGTTCATTACCCGACTTGGGTTTCGAACGTGGTTCTTGTCAAGAAAATAAACAACAAGTGGAGGATGTGCGTCGACTTCAAAAAGCTAAACAAGGCTTGTCCAAAGGATAGTTACCCCTTGCCCAGGATCGATCAGTTGGTAGATGCAACCTCGGGTCATGAGTTTCTCAGCTTTATGGACGCCTTTTCTGGTTATAACCAGATACGTATGGCGCCTGAAGACGAAGAAAAAACAGCCTTCATCACTAGCCGAGGTCTTTATTGCTATAAGGTCATGCCTTTTGGACTCAAGAATGCGGGAGCAACATACCAGCGTTTGGTCAACAAAATTTTCAAGGAGCAGATCGGCCGCAACATGGAGGTGTACGTAGATGATATGCTCGTCAAAAGCCGAGCTTCAGCTGACCATCTGGCCGACCTTGAAGAGACCTTCAATGCATTGAGGAAGCATAAGATGAGACTGAACCCTACCAAATGCGCCTTTGGCGTAACTTCTGAAAAATTTCTTGGGTTCATGGTGTCGAGACGTGGAATCGAGGCAAACCCCCTGAAAATCCGAGCTATTCGAGAAATGACCACTCCAAAGATGATTAAAGAAGTTCAGCGCTTGGCCGGAAGGGTGGCATCCCTAAATCGCTTCGTCTCAAGGTCGGCTGAACGTTGCTTGCCCTTCTTCGAGGTTCTCAGGCGACCAAAGGACTTCAGCTGGACGGCAGAGTGTCAACAAGCATTTGAGGAACTCAAAAATTACCTCGGCACGCCCCCGCTGCTGGCAAAACCTGAACCTGGGGAAGAGTTGTTCTTGTATCTAGCTGTCTCCTCGGTGGCCCTGGCGGCGGTTCTCGTTAGGGAAGAAGCAAAAACACAACGCCCGATCTATTACGTGAGCCGAGTCCTAAGGGACGCGGAGACCAGATACTCCCGGATAGAAAAATTATCTTACTATCTCGTAATTGCCGTCAGGAGGCTCCGACCTTACTTTCAGGAGCACACCATAACGGTCCTCACGGACCAACCAATAAAAGCAGTTCTCCACCGAGCAGACGCTTTCCGGAAAGAATCGCAAAATGGGCAATGGAGCTCACGGAGTTCGACATCAACTACCAGCCCAGGCCATCAATCAAAGCCCAGATACTGGCGGATTTTGTATTAGAATGCACCATTCCGGACGAAGCCGAACTTGAATCAAGCAAGACAAACACAAAGGCGAGATCGAGCCTTGACGAAGTCGAACCATCACAGCCGAACTTCCCCAAGGAAAGGGCCGACCTCTCTGAAGGCTTCTGGATTCTACACGTGGATGGTTCTTCCAACTCCATTGGAGCTGGTGCGGGGCTAGTCCTTGGTCAGCCCCGAGGGAGTTGTCGCCGAGTTCGCGCTGCGCTTCGAGTTTTCCGCTACCAACAACGAAGCCGAATACGAAGCACTGATTGCGGGATTAAGAATAGCGAAGGAGCTAAAAGTAGATCGGCTTCGAGTCTACAGTGATTCCCGACTAGTGGTCGGTCAAGTTGGCGGCAACTTTGAAGCAAGAGAAGAGAGCATGGCGAGATACCTCGGGAAAGTGAAGAGTTTAACCCCGGCCTTCGGCAGTTTCGTCATTCAACATATCCCAAGGACAGAAAATGCGAGAGCCGATTTTCTCTCCAAACTGGCCACTTCGGCTCCAGCCGAACTACCCAAAGAAGTGTTTCAGGAAACTCTGAAGTACCCGACCACAGAAGAATCTCAGGATATCCTACAGACGGAATTCGAGCCCAGCTGGATTGACCCACTGGTCACCTACCTTAAAGAGGGGGTTCTTCCTCATGACCGAAAAGAAGCTCGAAAACTCAAAAATCAGGCCTCCCGTTACGTCTTATACGAAGGCCAGTTGTACAAAAGGTCGTACTCCCTTCCATTGTTGAGATGCCTTCGACCTTCAGAAGCTAATATTGCACTATGGGATGTGCACGAAGGACTTTGCGGAAGCCATTTAGGAGCAAGGTCTTTGTCGCTAAAGCTACTTCGGCAAGGGTATTATTGGCCGACCTTATTTCGCGATTCTGTGGAATACGTAAAGAGGTGCGACCGCTGCCAGAAAAATGCTAGTGTGCAGAGACGGCCGGCATCCGAACTCACTCCGCTTAATTCACCCTGGCCGTTTGCGCAATGGGGAATGGACATACTCGGCCCCTTTCCGACAGCGTCGGGACAGCGGAAGTTCCTCTTGGTCGCGATTGACTACTTTACCAAGTGGGTCGAAGCTGAACCACTCGCGAAAATTACCGAGGCCAAAGGTACAGGACTTTGTTTGGAAGTCACTAGTTTGTCGGTTCGGCCTGCCCCGAACCCTTATAACCGACAATGGGCGACAAGTTCGCCGGGGCTAGGTTCGCCGAGTTTCTGTGAAGGATTAAACATCTCCCAGCGCTTCACTTCTGTGGCTCATCCGCAGACCAATGGGGAAGCTGAGATAACCAACCGGACCTTGCTACAGGGAATCAAAACGAGGCTAGATAAGGCAAAAGGGGCCTGGGTAGACGAACTCTACCATGTCCTCTGGGCGTACCGAACTACTCAGAGGGTGCCAACTGGAGAAACACCCTTCGCTTTGGCCTTCGGTACTGAGGCAGTCATCCCGGTTGAACTTAAGCTCCCTTCCGCACGAGTTGTGGGCTTCAATGAACAGCACAACCCCCAAGACCTCAGAGTCAACCTCGACCTTCTGGAAGAAAAGAGGGAGGAAGCTCGCATCCGGATGTCAGCCTATAAACAGAAGGTGGCTCGGTACTACAACTCCAGGGTTAAAAAGTAAGACGTTCAGAGTAGGGGACTTAGTGCTCCGACGAGCCGCTGTCACTCAGCCTCAGAGTCAAGGAAAGCTCGCTCCAAATTGGGAAGGTCCGTACAAGGATAACGGAAGTCATCCGACCCGGAACCTATCGCTTGAAGGAACTCGGAGGGATAATGCTTCCTCGGCCATGGAACTCAGAAAATCTGAGGATGTATCATCAATGAATTTCTTTGTTCTGCGTTTTTGGTTTTTGGCATAAGAATCGTGGGATGGCAAGAGAAAAATGAGTAAAAACAGCCCGTTAGGAACAGGAGGAAGACCTCGTCCTAACGCGAGCAAAGTCGAAGACCTCGTTCACCTTAGACGAGATGGGGGGAGAAGCTCGGACGACGGTCCGCATGTGCCCCCACAGCCCGTTAGGAACAGGAGGAAGACCTCGTCCTAACGCGAGCAAAGTCGAAGACCTCGTTCACCTTAGACGAGATGGGGGGAGAAGCTCGGACGACGGTCCGCATGTGCCCCCACAGCCCGTTAGGAACAGGAGGAAGACCTCGTCCTAACGCGAGCAAAGTCGAAGACCTCGTTCACCTTAGACGAGATGGGGGGAGAAGCTCGGACGACGGTCCGCATGTGCCCCCACAGCCCGTTAGGAACAGGAGGAAGACCTCGTCCTAACGCGAGCAAAGTCGAAGACCTCGTTCACCTTAGACGAGATGGGGGGAGAAGCTCGGACGACGGTCCGCATGTGCCCCCACAGCCCGTTAGGAACAGGAGGAAGACCTCGTCCTAACGCGAGCACTTACATCAACCTCAGCCAAAGGAGATGAGATATCCTCCGAGCAATCTTATCAACTTCGGCCAAATAAGGATCCCCCCGAGCGACTAGGCTGACCTCGGCTGAAGAGCGCCGACTTCGACCTCGGCGAGAGATAGGATTTTTGACCGAATCAACCTCGGCTGGAGAGCCTCAACTTCAGCATCAACTTTAGCCAGAAATGAAATCTCCCCCGAACTTCGACATGGACCAATACGAAGCCCGAAAGAAAAACTTTGGCAGTCGCCTTATCCTGCACTCCCTTCCTTCAAATTTCGAACTCGGGAGTGGGGGGGCTAGTGTTGGGGATAAATCCCGCTCCTGCCAAAGTCAAGTTCGATCCCAGCCTGATGTGGTCAATGCGGAAGAACTTCAGCGGACGCGTCCTAGCTGAACTACTACATCCGGCCGAGCTTCTCAGCGGCTGAGCCTCAGCCGAAGTCTTTCAACCAACCGAACTATCAAGCGGCCGAGCTTCAGACTCTTAGCGGCCGAACTCCTCAAGCGACCATTCTCTCAGCCGGCCGAGATCCTTCAGGCCCCTAGCGGCCGAACTCCTCAAGCGGCCGAACTACTTATTGCCCGAGCCCCTTTGGACTCCGAGCGGCCGGGCTTCGGCCGAGACCCCGACGGCCGAGCTTGTTTCAACCCTCTTAGCGGCGACTCCCCGAACTCCTGTCCAGCGGCCGAACTCCCAGCACCAGGCTCCGGGCCCGAACTCCTTCGGACTCCCAGCGACCGGGCTTCAGCCAGACCCTGCGGGAGCTGAACTTCCCCAAAACCTCCTCTCGGGCCGAGTTTCTACGGAAGCCGGACTCCCTATAGACTTCTTCAATGGACGAGCTTCTCAATGGCCGAACTCCTTATGATGGATTCCTACAGGCAATCTCGCTACGGTTACACAACAATAACGATCGACATTTATCAGCAATAACGATCGGCATTTATCAGATAACGATCAACATAACGATCGGCATTTATCAGCAATAACGATCGGATTTATCAAATACGATCGATAATAACGACCGACATTGACAGGACGGTTACAACAAGCTTCCTCTATAAAAAGGACCCTCGGATACCTTTACGCCAGGTTCTGAAAACCCTTTTCTCTTCTTCTATACTCTACCGAGCATTCCATTCCTGTTGACGGAAACTGACTTGAGCATCGGAGGGTCTTGCCGGCGCCACCCCCACCGACTCTGAGCCAGACTTTGTTTTGCAGGTCCCCATAGGCGACCTCATCGGTGTCAACTCCGACGGACTCCGGCGATGACGAATTTCTGCGTCAATAGTAGGTTTGATGAAAAGAGTAATTTCTTCTTATGGCAAGCAAGGATGAAGAATGTACTCATCCAATAACGATTGATTGATGCTCTCTTATGTGAGAAGATGCCAACTATCATGAAAGTGAAGGATTGGAAGTGACTTCAGAAGTAAGCGGTGAGTATGATTCGTTGGTACTTAGCAGATGATATGGTGATCCATGTGCTTGGAATGATTTTCTCGACGACGATGTGGTCAAAGCTCGAAAAGATGTACATGGCAAAGTTGCTCATCAATATGCTCTTCCTATGAAAGTAGTTCTACCAGCTGCAGATGATTGATGAGCAGAGCATGCAAGAGCATTCTAACAATTTTCAGAAGATCCTCAACATTAGCGAGAAAATTAAGGAGAAGACCAGAACATTAGTCTTACTTTCATCACTTTCATTTTCTTTTGAGTCCTTGGTAATTATTTTTTTAGTAGAAAAAAGCAATATCAAGATAAAAGAGATAACTTCTACTCTACTTCAGAATGAGATTCTCATGAGGAAGAATCGAACCTTGAGTTCAGGTGACAACTTAGCTATGATGGTGTCTAGAGGTGATGGCAGCAAAAGATGGAGCGGTAGGAGATCGTGAGGTGGGCAGTCCAAATTTAAGATGAGAAACTTGAGCAAGATCATGTACTACCAATGTGACGAGTTGGGACATCATATCAGAGATTGCTCGTAACTCAGGAATCAGATGAAAGTTACTGTGGCGATGGTAAGTAGTGATATAGAAGATAGTGATGATGTTCTTCTAGTGATTGAGAAGATATCTATTTTTTTCCATCAGTGGATTATAGATTTTGCATGTTTGCATCATGTGTGTTGTAAAGAGGAGCTGTTTAACTCTCCAGAGAGCAGTGGAAGTACTGTTCGTTTGCCAGATTGATCAAACTGTATGATCAAGGGTACCGGGATCGTCAGTGTGAAGATACATAATGGAACAGTCAAAAAATTGAGTGAGATCTAATATATATCCAGTTTCAAAAAGAATCTAATCTCACTGAGTAGATTGGATTCAATCGGCTCCAAGTGAAAAGTTGATGGAGGAATCCTGAAGGTCTTATATGACAGTAGAATTATCATGAGAAGAAAAAAGTATGGAGGATATTATCTCTCAGCAGAAAGCTTAGTGTGAGGTAGAGTTTCAGAAGCCAGTGAGAGCCTAGTGCAAGATTGAATTTTAGGTGCAGGTGGATCGAGCACGAGATGAGATACTCGAGAGGAGGATATGTAATGTCGTAAAGTGAAGTTTCTATTATTGCAGGAGGCTACCTCGAGCAGATCTTAAGTCAGGTGAAACACAGCATTTGATGAAGATGGGATCAAGCGAGCTGACTCGACTTTTATGTTTGTCCATCCATGATCAGCAGGCATATACCCCAGGATATAGGGGCAAGATCATCCAGAAAGCTCTGAAGATTAGATGGAAGCCGAATATCGAGTTGAGATGAAGATTATTAAGAAAAATATTTTGAATTCTATCCATAAGGAGCTCATAATAAAAACCGCAGCGATAAGAAGCACAAGAAAACATCCAAAGGACCGGAACAGGCCTTAAGCCTGCCTATAGCACTGGGGCCCATGAGCTGGGTGCAGCCCAGGCCGCTGTAATGCACGAGCCTACAGTGCGCATGGCCTAGGCCGCAGCAGGATGCGCATGGGGAGCCCCGACTTAGCACGGTCCATCATGGAACAGTGTCACACATGGTCCATCGTGGATCCTTAACAGGTTCACCGCATTTTCACATGGTTCATGGGGCATTTTTATCAATTTTTTGTAGCGTGGTGCATGATGGTTAGCTGGGTTCACTATAGACTCGATCCATGGACGGTCTACAGGTGCGTAAACACGCGATCGGATAGCTCTAGTGGCTTGTGGTTAAGATCTAATAGACGTGAAGATTGTTTGAGTTGCAGTCAACTTTTGACTTCATTTTTGATGCAGATTGGACCGATCCGAGGCTTTTAAAAAGGCCTATGGGCAGACAACTTGACAGAATATCAGAATGCTAATCTATAGCAGGCAGCTGAAGGGCATCGGTAAATAATAGAAGTAGGGGTTTCAAGTAGAGTATCAGGCAGCAGATAGCAGTTGCTTGAGAAAGATCTTCTAGAGAAAGAGAGCTTTTATAAGAGATGAAAGCTTCTTGTTGAAAGATAGAAATTTATGAGAGTTAAGTATGTAGTACTTTTTTATAATTATTTTTTTTATAGTAAAATTTTTATAAAATAAATTTTGATCTAATTTATATACTTAATTATATCTTATTTACCATAAAAAATTTTTATTCTCTTTGAGACATGCCTGTTCTCTCTGCCGTGTGCTTTTCGTTCATATAGAATTCTTTCTTGACGTCTTGCTGGGAAGCCATGATTCGTGGAAGCTAGTGCGGATGTTCCCTTTCTTCCCGTGGAACGGGAATATAAGAAAGGGAGAAGGCGGAGGGGCGGACGGTTCAAGAGCGAAGAAGAATGAGGGGGCCGTTGGTATGGGCTCCTGTTGACACCTGCCGAAGTCTCGGGCGTACGTGTCATGCTTAAGAGGCACGGTGCCTTAAGCCGGTTGGTCTCGGGCGTACGTGTCCTGCTTAAGAGGCACGGTGCCTTAAGCCGGTTGGTCTCGGGCATACGTGTCCTGCTTGGGAGTTGAATGCGAAGGATTTACCTTCCTGGGGCAAATCCATTGCTGGATCGCGCGGGTGATTAGGAAGGTTCTCAGTGCCTTGAGAGCTGTAAAAAAATACGATCCCATGGGCTACGTCATGAAAGAAGATTAATAGTGATACAATCCGAACACGGATGCGAACGGCGTACACAACGGGCTCGCTCTTCACGTTTGCACTTGGTCAGACCTTGCAAACTGCTGCCACGTGTACCATGACATCTGCATCGGCACACGGCTCCGAACCCAGTGTGCATTGGAGACGGGTGTTGCTTTGGGCCTCAATCCAAAACCAACCAGGCCTCAATGTTAAAGCTCGGGGCCAAAATAATGGGTTAGATTGAATTGGGTCGGTTGGATCGGTATGGCCAACTTACAATAAATGTCCCCATGAATAATATCTAAAAGTAAAACAAAGTAAGCTAGAGTTCGCAAAGTGAATACAATGTGGGCTTGGGTCAAATTATATATTTACAAAGGAAATACTAATGACATTTTGGAAAAACTAAGTCATATTTAATATATATATAATATTTATGTTGAAGTTTGGCTTGGGTCAAATTATGCCTAAACCTGCTCAAGCTTAGTCCTATTTCAAGTTACCACTGCAGTTATATCCAAATGCTCCTACATGATTTTAAAGGGTTCTTCTCTACTACATTGTTACAGTATACGCAAAGGTGTCTCTGGGGAGCAATTTCACGTTCAAATACTTGGTAGCAACCTGAAGAAAGAGCAAATAATACATATCAAGCTACATATTAAATGGAGCCATTTTTTCATTTGAGAAATATATTCGAATAATTATTCATTTTAATGCATGATTTCCTTCCCCCACGTATTTTATTGAGAATTCTAGATGCCATCTCCCTTTCAACTTATAACAGCCGCATACACGAGCTGGTTCCATGTGTCTGGAAGGCCAGCAACGCACCAATGGCTGCAGTCATTCTGGAAGCGAACACCATTATACTTTGATGGGTGAGCATCTTTTCTGAGCTGCGATAGGAAGGTTATATCCAGGTAATGTACGGGCTTCGACATGGTGCTCAACATGAGTGAAACGATGGCTTGTTGTGGCAGCGGTCCTGCAGGATATGTTGATGCCTTCAATGGCTGTGTTTGCGCAGCACAGCTCTCTTTGTATGACCCGCCCCAATCCTGTCCACTAGCTTTCCAAATAGTCATGATACGTTAGTCAAACATAATTAATATCAAAGAAACGTTTGTAGTGATAAAAAACTGGGAAAGATAAATTGTCATCATTAAAATGAAGTATACCATCTCATGCATGCCCTAAGCTACAATATTCCAATTATTTTAATTCAAGGGGAATGAAGTATCTCGACTTCTTCTTCTTCTTAATTGGTTAAAAATGTGAATGAAACATCTTACATATTGGGAGAGAGGAGAAAAGAGATAAAAGTAATCTTGGAATAAAATGGTGTCAGCTGTAAAGAAAATGATTGCAAGGAAAAAGGTGGGGAAGAAAATAAGAAAATTATGTTATTTTCCCATCCTTCTCCAAACATATTATCTATATACGCTTCAACCCTAAAAAATTGTTTGAGCTTCTAAAGGCATGTTTTAAAACTTTTAAAAGCATAAAAACTCTTTTCTAGCTAAAGATTATGTAAGATATATAAATATTTGTTTGATTTTTTAACTATATATTTTTAAATTTTATTATCATTATGCAAGGAATATTAAGTCTCATGTGGCCCCTTTTTTTTTAGATTAATAGAGAGCCCACACCCTATATATGAGGTATTTCGACTAATATTGAGATATGGGTCCAATATTTTGCCCTAGAAAATTCTCGAACTAAATTACTCATCATCAAAGTTTTAACATATAACACCGCTCGAGATTCGAATCATTGACCCCTCACTTTGAAGCAGATTATACTAATTACCCATATTAAACACCCTTCCAGGACTTTAATTATAACAACTTGGAACTACATTCAAAAAAACTAACTAGAAGATATTATTTAAATTTTTTAATTATATATAAATATTCAAGATAGGACTGAACAAATATCCATATGGATCCTCACACGAACATGAGATCATCAAGTTGTTGAGGATGCAATCACTCCACAATAGCCCAACATGCTACTAGCTCAACATAGATGAATATTATTGCACTTGATACCGTGTTAATTACCGATGTTTGTTGCATCGTAAAATTTGAAGTTTTGGCAATTGTCTACCCTAATATTGAACTATGAGGCTAGACTGTAAGAAAATGTCCGCACAGATAATTTCCAATTGACATGCTGCCGTGACTTACTGGTAATGTGATGGAGAGATTCCCTGGTAGAAGACTTCAGTTGTGGCTGGATTGATGCTTAAGTCCACCCAGTTGGCCCAAGTGGCCAGTGCCTTAGAGAAAGCCTCAGTGCGGTCCATGTCCTTCAATATCCTGTTGCCGTCCTGAATAAAGTCCCATCTGCACCACAAAGTTCTCCGAAAGGTTTAGCTCCAAAAATAAAAGTTGGCCGTCCTATAATTATAAACAAAGTTAAAGAAAGAAAGGAGCTTGGATGCCGTTCTCACGGCTGGGAGGGTCCCCTGGTAGGCCACCAATGCCATGTGTTGAAGATGAGCACGTCAGCGCCGAGCCACACTCGACCACCTTCTATAGAATCCAGCTTGAGAACCCGTCCAATCTTCTCGTGCACAATGTCGACCAAATAATGGCTGAGGTAGTACATCACCGACACATTATAGTCCTGTAACAATCCCAATGTTTGCTTATTTTTTTGAGCCAAAAAGTATATGTTAGAAAATTAATATAACACTCTGGGACACCTCACACTGGGGCAAGTCCGCCTTGGCCCTTGGCCTCTATCAAGTGATGGAATAATGCTAACACATTTCTCTATATTTCTCTCTCTCTCTCTCACACTCACACACACGCGCGCACACACAAATAGTACAATGTGAACAGAGATAAGGCAAAGCGATCATGGTAGACAGAGATGAGGCAAAGCGATCATGGTAGACTGGAGTGGCGAAAAAAAATACTTTGCAGGATAAGAGGGGGAGGGTGTCTTTTTCATGGCTAAATTCCCAGGCTTCTTTGCCTTGCCGTGCAGTGCAAAGAACGTGCTTTACGGAATTTTAGCAAATGATCACCTTTGTACGGGCCTCACAAAAACCTTGCAACATCTACCAAGCAAAAAAATTTGTACTGAATCTGGCTCCAATGGTACTTCTTTGTTCCATTTGCGAAGCCAACTTAAAGCACGTGGACCGTATTCCATTTGGTCCCCTAAGGACACTGACCTGGGTGATTTGAAAGCCGATGCATTAAGCGTGGTTCTTTTTTAATTATTTTTTTTTAATAAATTATCAAAATCCACCTGAGATCTACGTCTATTATATTTACACGCAATATCTTATGAATTCTGACGCAACAAACATCCTTCCTAATCAGATTTCTTTCTCATTTCCCCAATCCCACCGTGTTAGAGAGATCGGGGATGCCAATCTATTGATTGCCGATTCTGAGTTGCTGCTTCTCTAGTATTATATACGGAACCACATATGATAGCTCTAATAGCATGTCATTAAAAGGATCCGAATCAGTATACGTGCATACCGACCTCTTCTTTTCAGAGGGTGCAACAGTAGTGGAAGGGGATCTGCAACATGGACCGAGGAAAAATTTTATTCAATACCTACGCCATGATGGTTGATGGTTGTCATCATCACCCCTGTCATCTCCATCGTCAGCATCATTCTCTCACATATATGACAGCTGCGACGATTATTACTGCAAGCTAGCCATCATGGCTTGCTTGTTACGTTGCAAGGAGAGGCCGAGTGCATTTAGAGTCGTTAGAAGTTGATTAAGGGAAATTTAAAATGATCATGTCATTTTTCTTTTTGAGAAATATAATTGTAGCGTCACCTTCATAGTTTAGACCCGGAGCCTTTTCTCACTCTTCTGCCTACATGCAATGAATTAATAACAAGTTTCCAGGCAATGGATCCTAGTCCTCCAAGTGAATGAACACATAGCTCTCATGTTGGTGGAATGCTAACTAGTGTGACATATTTTAACGTGTGATAGCTGTCTTTGGAGCAACTATGGCTTTGCCCAGAGCAAAAAGAACTCCAAGTCTTATAAGAGAATGGACATGCATGGTTCTCATATCGGCATAATGTCCAGTGGGATGTAAGGTGTGATGAACGTGTTGAGAGCAAGGCTTTGGCATAAAAGAACTACATTTATTAACATTACATCATTATTTTTTTATCATAGTAAACTTTCAACAGCATTTGATATAAAAAAGAGAAGAAAATCTCTGTTCGTGGATCCATCTGTTAAAAGGGAAAGGAGTTGCATCTTATCAAGTCTTTGGAAGGGCACATGACTCAAGTTCCTTTAGTCTTGGGAAAAGAAAAATAAATCCATCTACAAGTCAACTCAATCCATCAAGGGGCAAGATCAACGGCCTTTTTAATAGGATAGCCGGCACCTTGAAGGGTATCATGGTCACGTAAATTGGGTAGTGTGTGCGCTCCGCGCGATTGGGCGACTACGTCAAATTTCGTAAGGGCTCTGCGGCATTTAGTCGAGCACTTGGTGGGTGCTAAGGTACGGTGTTAGGGAATGGCAGAAAAGGGAAAGAGCCCGAGCGGGACTGATCGCTCCTCGCCGGAGCCGAGCATGATGGAGAAGCCACGGTCTCGAGTGGTGCAGGGGCTGCCTCGGCAGCCTCGCTTGACGGAGAATTGGATGTCGCCGGAGGAGCTGCAGCAGCTCCAACGATACTTCTCCAAGGTCCTCGAATTTTCGGAGGATGAGATGATAGCGGCCTGGAAGCAGCGGGAGGGTGTGTCCATCCTGGTGTGCAGTCTCAGCCGGCAAGTGCCGACGGAATGGGTGGCTAAAGAGTTCAAAGACCAGAGCAAACTCAACTACGATCCGGAGGCCTTCACCCTCGTTGAACACCACCATTTAATATGCTTCCGCACAGCGGCGGATTGTGAGGGAGTTCTTGGTGGTGGGCCATGATTCTCGCCGGCCAACTTCTGGCAGTTGAGCCATAGGTGCCGGGGTTCGTGCAAAGTGAAGATGGTGCGTAGGACGGTCGTGTGGGTTAGGCTGCCAGGACTACCGATGGTGTTTTGGTTCCGGCATGTTGCTAAGGCTGATGTTGGTGCAGAATCTAATTGACATCGAATCAAATTGGAGCTAAAAAAGAGGTCACCATCGATGATCTGTAAAATAAAGTTCCATTCAAAGTTGATGGTGGTGGCTCCGATAGGACCCTCCGATGATCAAGTCTGCTCTTCTGGCCAATAAAAATGGAGTGCTTAGAAAAGAGTTCGGCAGAGTTTCGAAAAGGAGAAGAAAGCTTAAAGAAAACGTATCTAGAAATTTTTTTTTATAGACTGAGCATGTAGCAGACTGATAGTGACAGCTATAACCGTCCGATAGTGGATCGCTCGGGGTCGCATGAGGTTTGGTATGGAGAGAGATATTATCGGACTGATAGTGACAGCCATAACTATCCGATAGTGGGCTGCTTGGGACCGCATGAAGTTTGCTAAGGAGAGAGGAGTGTCGTTAGACTGATAGTGACCGTTCGTCGAGATTTAATAGCCATAGTTCGGAGGAAGCAGGCATTGGTTGGTGAAGAACTTTGATATATATCAATTCAAGAGAAGTTTGGACTTTTGAAAAAAAATACGTCTAGAGGAGATCATCTGGGAGGAATACTATTTGAAATCTGAAAGTAATTCGCTAAAGGAATCCAGATGAAGTTTGGTTGAAGAAAAAGTTCGACTCCTATAGGAATCCGATTGAAAGAGAGGTCCGGAAGGAGTTCAGCTCCTGAAGAAATCTGACTGAAGAAGAAGTTCGGAAGGAGTTCAAAAGCTGAGGGGGCCGACTGATGGAGAAGTCTGGGAGGAGTTCGGCTCCTGAAGAAATTCGACTGAAGGAGAGGTCCAGAAGGAGTTCGGCTCCTGGAGGAATCCGACTGAAGGAGAAGTCCGGAAGGAGTTTGACTGCTGGGGGGCTCGACTGATGGAGAAGTCTAGGAGGAGTTCGGTTGAGAGAGAAGTTCGAAAGAAGTTCGGCCACTGAAAGAGTCCGACTATTGAAGGAGTTTGACTGAGGTTTGGCCGTTGGAGGAGTTAGGCTGGGGTTTAGCCGCTGGAAGGAGAATTTTCGATCGAAGCTCTTCCATAATTGCCAGTTACATTAGGCTAAGCATCAGACTGGACTTCGACGGGAGCAAGATTTATCCCCACAATAGTTTTCCCACTTTTGAGTTCGAAATTCGAAGGGAGTACAAAAAAAGATGACTGTCGAAGTTCTTTTTCAGGCTCTACACCCATTGAAGCTTGGGGGAGATCTTATCTCCAATCGAGGTTGAAGGAGATCTTATCTCCTGTTGAGGTTGAAGCTAAAGTTCAGGGGAGATCTTATCTCCAGCCGAGGTTGAAGAAGATCTTATCTTCTATTGACGTTGAAGCTCAGAGGAGATCTTATCTCCAATCGAGGTTGAAGGAGATCTTATCTCCTGTGGACGTTGAAGTTGAAGCTCGGAGAAGATCTTATCTCCAGCTGAGGTTGAAGGAGATTTTATCTCCTATTGAAGTTAGAGCTCGGGAGAGATCTTATCTCCACCGAGGTTGAAGGAGATCTTATCTTCTGTTGATGTTAAAGTTGAGCTCGGAGGAATCTTACCTCCAACCGAGGTTGAAGAAGATCTTATCTCCAGTTGAGGTTGCCGTTGAAGCTCAGGGAAGAACTTATCTTCAGCCGAGATTGAAGAAATCTTATCTCCCGTTGAGGTTGACGTTGAAATTCGGATGAGATCTTATTTCTAGCCGAGGTTGAAGGAGATCTTATCTCCTGTTAATGTTGAAGTTGAAGCTCGGATGAGATCTTATGTCCAGCCGAGGTTGAAGGAGATCTTATCTCCTGTTGAGGTTGACATTGAAGGTCGGAAGAGATCTTATCTCCAGCTGAGGTTAAAGAAAATCTTATCTCCTGTTGAGGCTGATGTTGATGCTCGAGAAAGATCTTATCTTCAATCGAGGTTGAAGGAGATCTTATCTTCCATTAAGGTTGTCGTTGAAGCTCGGGGGAGATCTTATCTCCAACTGAGGTTGAAAGAGATCTTATCTCATGTTGACATTGAAGTTCAAGCTCGGAGGAGATTTTATCTCCAGTCAAGGTTGAAGGAGATCTTATCTCATGTTGACATTGAAGTTCAAGCTCGGGGGAGATTTTATCTTCAGTCAAGATTGAACTCTGTTGATGTTGAAGCTTAGGAGAGATCTTATCTCCAGCCGAGGTTGAAGGAAATCTTATCTCCTGTTGAGGTTGACGTTGAAGCTCGAGGGAGATCTTATCTCTAGTCGAGGTTTGAAGGAGATCTTATCTCCTATTGACATTGAAGCTCGGGGAAGATCTTATCTTCAGCCGAGGTTGAAGGAGATCTTATCTCTTGTTGAGGTTGACGTTGAAGCTTGAAGAAGATCTTAACTCCAGCCGAGGTTGAAGGAGATCTTATCTCCTATTGACGTTAAAGCTCGAAAGAGATCTTATCTCCAGCTGAGATTGAAGGAGATCTTATCTCCTGTTGATGTAGATGTTGAAGCTCGAGGGAGATCTTATCTCCAGCCGAGGTTGAAGGAGATCTTATCTTCTGTTGAAGAATTGTAGCTCGAAAAAGATCTTATCTTCAGTTGAGGTTGAAGGAGTTCGACTCCTGAAGGAATTCGACTGAAGGAGAGGTCCGAAAGGAGTTCGGCTCTTGGAGGAATCCAACTGAAGAAGAAGTTCGGAAGGAGTTTGACCACTGGGGGGCCCAACTGATGGTGAAGTCTGGGAGGAGTTCGGCTGAGGGAGAAGTTTGAAACGAGTTCGATCGCTGGAGGAGTCCGACTATTGAAGGAGTTCGATTGAGGTTCGACCACCGGAGGAGTTAGGTTGGGGTTCAGCCGCTGGAGGAAGAATTTTCGATCGAAGCTCTTTCGTAATTGCCAATTACATTAGACTAAGCATCAGACTGGACTTCGATGGAAGCGGAGTTTATTTTCAATAATAGTTTTTCCACTTTTGAGCTCAAAATTCGAAGGAAGGGAGTACAAAAAAGATGACTGTCGAAGTTTTTTTTCAGGCTCTGCACTCGTTGAAGCTCGGGGGAGATCTTATCTCCAACCGAGGTTGTAGGAGATCTTATCTCCTATTGAGATTGAAGCTAAAGTTTGGGAGAGATCTTATCTCCAATCAAGGTTGAAGAAGATCTTATCTCCTATTGACGTTGAAGCTCGGAGGAAATCTTATCTCCAGCCGAGGTTGAAGGAGATCTTATCTCCTGTTGAAGTTGAAGTTAAAGCTTCGAAGAGAGATCTTATCTCCAAGCCGAGGTTGAAGAAGATCTTATCTTCTATTGATGTTGAAGTTGAAGCTCGGGAGAGATCTTACCTCCAACCGAGATTGAAGGAGATCTTATTTTCTATTGAGGTTGCCGTTGAAGCTCAGGAGAGATCTTATCTTCAGCCGAAGTTGAAGGAGATCTTATCTTCCATTGAGTTGACGTTGAAAGCTCGGATGAGATCTTATCTCTAGCCAAGATTGAAGGAGATCTTCATCTCCTGTTAACGTTGAAGTTGAAGCTCGGATGAGATCTTATATCCAGTCGAGGTTGAAGGAGATCTTATCTCCTATTGAGGTTGACGTTGAAGCTCGGAAGAGATCTTATCTCTCTGAGGTTGAAGGAGATCTTATCTCCTATTGAGGCTGATGTTGAAGCTTCGAAAAAAGATTTTATTCTTCAGCCAAGATTGAAGGAGATCTTATCTTCCATTAAGATTGCCGTTGAAGCTCGAGAGAGATCTTATCTCCGATCGAGGTTGAAGAAGTCTTATCTTCTGTTGATGTTGAAGTTCAAGCTTGGAGGAGATTTTATCTCTAGTCAAGGTTGGAGGAGATCTTATCTCTATTTGATGTTAAAGCTTGGGGAGATCTTATTCTCCGTATAGGTTGAAGAAGATCTTATCTCGTATTGAGGTTGACGTTGAAGCTTGAGGAAGATCTTATCTCCAAGTTGAGATTGAAGGAAGATCTTATCTTCTATTGAGATTGACGTTGAAGCTCGGAGGAGATCTTATCTTCAGCTGAGGTTGAAGGAGATCTTATCTTTTGTTGAGGTTGATGTTGAAGCTCGGAGGAGATCTTAACTCCAAGTCGAGGTTGAAGGAGATCTTATCTCCTGTTGAGGTTGAATTTAAAACTCGAGAGAGATCTTATCTCTAGCCGAGGTTGAAGGAGATCTTATCTCCTATTGACATAGATTGAAGCTCGAGGGAGATTTTATCTCCAGTCGAGGTTGAAGAAGATCTTATCTCCTGTTTGGCATATCGACGTTGAAGCACGGAGGAGATCTTATCTTCAACCGAGTTGAAGGATATCTTATCTCCTATTGATGTTGAAACTCGAGGAAGATCTTATCTCCAGTCGAGGTTGAAGGAGATTTTATCTTCTATTGACGTTGAAGCTCGAAGAAGATCTTATCTTCAGCCGAGGTTGAAAAAGATCTTATCTCCTATTGATGTAGACGTTGAAGTTTGAAGAAAATCTTATCTTAGCCGAGGTTGAAGGAGATCTTATCTTCTATTGAAGGATTGGAGATCGAAAAAGATCTTATCTCCAGTTGAGGTTGAAGGAGATCTTCTCTCCTGTTGAGGTTGACGTTAAAGCTCGAGGGAGATCTTATCTCCAGCTAAGGTTGAAGGAGTTCTTATCTCCTATTGAAGGATTGGAGCTCGGGGGATCTTATCTCCAGCCGAGATTGAAAAAGATCTTATCTTCTGTTAAGGTTGATGTTGAAGCTCGAAGAAGATCTTATCTCCAGCCGAAGTTTGAAGAAGATCTTATCTCCTGTTGAAGGGTTGAAGCTTAGGGAAAATCTTATCACCAACCGAGGTTGAAGGAGATCTTATCTTCTGTTGGCGTCGATGTTGAAGCTTGGAAGAGATCTTATCTCCAGCCGAGGTTGAAAGGAGATCTTATCTCCTATTGACGTTGAAGCTCGAGGAAGATCTTATCTCCAATTGAGATTGAAGAAGATCTTATCTCCTGTTGACATTGAAGCTCGAAGAGATCTTATCTCCAGCCAAGGTTGAAGGAGATTTTATCTCCTATTGACGTAGACGTTGAAGCTTGGAAAGAGATCTTATCTCCAGTCGAGGTTGAAGGAGATCTTATCTTCTGTTGATGTAGATATTGAAGCTCGGAAAGATTTTATCTCCAGCCAAGGTTGAAGGAGATCTTATCTCCTGTTAGTGTCGATGTTGAAGCTTGGAAGAGATCTTATCTCTAGCCGAGGCTAAAGAAGATCTTATCTTCTGTTGATGTTGAAGCTCGGAGAAGATCTTATCTCCAGCCGAGGTTGAAGAAGATTTTATCTTCTATTGACGTTGATGTTGAAGCTCGAGGAAGATCTTATCTCCAACCGAGGTTGAAAAAGATCTTATTACTTGTTGACGTTGACATTGAAGCTTGAACGAGATCTTATCTCCAACCGAGGTTGAAGGACTTTGACTTGCTCATGTTAGGATGAGGTTCTCCTCCTGTTTCTGATATGGCCACTATTGATTGCTTCTTCCCTGTCATCACATAGTTTTTGCACTAAGAAATAATAATATTAAAATGAAAGAGTTTTATTGAAGAAAAATTACTGATCGTACATCCTCATATTTTCTAAATTTCAAGATCGTGAGAGTATTGTTTCTCTGAGCTCCTTCAGACGATAAGTTTTAGAATGGATGATCTCCTTTATTTTATACTGGCCTTCTCAATTTAGGGTAAACTTTCTCTGACTTTGAGGCTGAGGGATGGCGGCTTGCAGAAGCACTAAGTCTCTCAGAGATAGTGTTGATGATGCCGAGAGGCAGTCGATCTTCTTATTATTCCTCTCTCATTGGTGGTTCTGACTGCGGTAGTGCTCTTGACCGATCCACTCTTATTTCAAGTCAGCATTTGAGGCATTAATCCAGCCGGCCTCTCCTGATGAGCTCCTCGATTTCATCTTGGAGCTGAATGCATTCTTCAGTGTCATGGCTGTGGTCATGATGGTAGAGACAGTACTTGCTTCGATTCTGCTTATTTGAAAAAGATCATAATTCTTCTAATCTTGGTATCTGATTCTTGATTTCCATCAGAACTTGAGTTTTAGGAGCATTAAGGAGGACGTAGTTATGAAACCTTTCGGAGGGAGAACTTCTTTGCACCCTTTTATCGGGGCTTCTTTGATGACGAGGTCGAGGGAGAGTTCGAGCTTGCTTGCGTTCGGAGGGAGTCCATGAGTGCGGTTGAACTTCATTCGGTCCTCCATCAGCGGTGGGTCTATGCCGCTCTCCTGCAGCTTTCTCATCCTTCAACTTGAAGGCTTCTTCCGCTCGGGCATATCCCTCAGCCTTAGCTAGCAGATTGACAAACTTTCTGAGGTACTTTTTCTCTATGGAGAATAATAAATCATTCTTCTGAAGGCCATCCTTGAGTGCGGCTATTATAATAGACTGATCCAGATTTTGGATATCTAATGCAGCAGCATTAAATTGGATGACATAAGCTCGAAAATATTCTTCCTCCTTCTGTTTGATATTCATCAAAAAATTCGAACCTCGGTGGAAACGCCGTCTGCTAACAAAATGAGCCATAAACTGATGGCTCATTTGGTCAAAGAAAAGATCGTATCCGACTTCAACATCGAGTATCAATTTTTTGCTACTCCCTTTAGGGTAGATGAGAAAGCTCGACATAATATGGTGTCTGGTGTGCTATGGAGTAGCATCATGGTCTGGAAGGCTTTCAGGTGATCGATCAGATCAAAGGTTCCATTATAGCTTTCAAATTAAGGAAGCTTGAAGTTCAGCGGAATGGACTTTTGCATAATTTAGAGAGAGAAAGGAAGATCGGTGCAGACGTTATCATGATGAACTGGGATGACAAGGTAGAGTCTCTCAATCCATCGGTCCATCTCTCATAGTTTTTGATCGAGGACGTCATCTCGATCGTAGATCTTGAAAGGCTTTTGATTGTGGATGGGAAAGATTCCTTCCGAAGAAGAATCATGATTCGAGCAAGGATCCTCTATTCTCTATTTTTCCTTTTCAAGGGCGACGGATATGCTAGTCCAAGTGCTCTTCCTTGGAATCTATTTTTGACATTCCAACGGTGGATTTTCTAATGAAACTGCCATTGGAGACTGCCGCATTGCCTACACCATTTTGGTGAGACCCTGAGCCTACTGCATCAGTAGGTTAAATTGCTTCGGATCTACCACGACTGCCGATGGAGGAGGAGGTTGAAGCACCGGTGATGGAGTAGGGACAGATGGATTTGGCCCAGATCTAACGGCAGAAGCGGTAGATCTTCGGATAGTCATCTTCTTTGAAGGCATTTTTGGGATTGAGAGAGAGGATGGAGATGAGCCTTGAAGAAGAAGATCCACAGAGTCGACTGAGCACTCCTTTAAGAATAAGGATACCTCAAAAATAGAGGTCCCTTCCTTCTAGTGTCAATCATGTTAGTGCAGAATTTGGTCAACGTCGGATCGAGCTGGAGCTAAGAAAGAGGTCACCGTCGGTGATCTATAAAATAAAGTTCCATCCGAAGTCAGTGGTGGTGGCTTCGGCAGGATCCTCCGACGATCAAGTCAGCTTTTCTAGCCAGCAGAAATAGAGTGCTCGGGAAAGAGTTCGGCAGAGTTTTGGAAAGGAAAAGAGAGCTTAGAGAAAACATATCTGAGGGTCTCTTTTTATAGATGGAGTCTGTAGTAGATTGATAGTGACAACCATAACTATCTGATAGTGGGCCGCTCGGGGCTGCATGGAATTTGGTATGGAGAGAGGGATGTCGTCGGACTGATAGTGACAGTCATAACCATCCGATAATGGGCTGCTCGGGGCTGCATAGGGTTTGCCATGGAGAGAGGAGTATCGTCAGACTGATAGTGATCGTTCGTCGAGATTAAATAGTCGTAGTTCGGAAAAAGCAGGCATTAGTTGGTGAAGAACTTTGATATATATCAATTTCAGAGGAGTTCGGACTTCTGAAGAAAATACATTTAGAGGGGATCATCTGGGAGGAATACTACTTGAAATCTGAAAGTAATCCATTAGAGGAATTCAGATGAAGTTTAGCTAAAAGAAAAGTCCGAAAGAAGTTCGGCTCCTGTAGGAATCTGACTGAAGGAGAGATCCGGAAGGAGTTTGGCTCCTGAAGGAATCTGATTGAAGAAGAAGTCCAAAAGAAGTTTGGCTATTAGGGGGGCTCAACTGATGGAGAAGTTTGGAAGAAGTTTGGCTCCTGGAGGAATCCAACCGAAGGAGAGGTCCGGAAGGAGTTTAGCTCCTGGAGGAATCCGACTGAAGAAGAAGTTCGGAAGGAGTTCGGCCGCTGAAAGGGTTTGATTGATGGAGAAGTCTGGAAGGAGTTCGGCTCTTGGAGGAATCCGACTGAAGGAGAGATCCGGAAGGAGTTTGGCTCTTGAAGGAATTCGACTGAAGAAGAAGTTCGGAAGGAGTTCGACCACCGATTGAGAAGTTTAGGAAGAGTTTGGCTGAGGAAGAAGTCCGAAAGAAGTTCGATCATTGGAGGAGTCCGGCTACTGAAGGAGTTCAGCTGGGATTCGGCAGCTAGAGGAGTTTGGCTGGGATTCAACTGCTGGTGGAAGAATTCTCGGTCGAAGCTCTTTCGTAATTGTCAGTTACATTAGGCTAAGCATCAGACTGAATTTTGGCGGGAGCGAGATTTATCTCTAATAGCTGGAAAGTCGATGAAGGTGGACGAGTTCACCGACTGTTACTGAAAAACTGGTTTCGCCCAATTTTAGATTGAGATCAACGCTGGTGAGCCCTTGAAGCAGGGTGTTTTGATCCAAAGCCGCAAAGGTATCTTCTAGCAGGCATTTATGGATGAGAAACTGTCGGTAGTTGCTACGCCTATGGCCAAATAGGCCACACCGATGAGCAGTGCCTCTTCCTACCGGAGAAGGAGGGCAGTTGACTATTACATACGGAGAATATTTTGGCTTCCCCCATGTTAGTGGAGGAGGGGAAGCGCCAAGCAATGGGCCGGCTATGATATCTCGGCTGCATATGAGACTATGGATGGCCACATCCTGGATCCGAAAGCCCTGACTAGTTAGATCTCTGGTGAAACCTATAGGGACGGTCGATTCAAGGAATCTTTAGCGTCTAGCTCTTCCCCATCCCGTCCTAGTTCGTCGGACTCGTCGTCGGATTTTGATGGATGGCAAAAGCCCTCCAAGGTTGCCAGACGATGCTCGCGGGTGAAGGAGAAGAGCGAGTCAACACGGGCAAGCATGGACCTAGGTTCAAAATCCTGTCTGAGGTGGCCCCGGTGTCCAGACGCTATGGAAGTGGGCCTTCGGGAAAGCCCAGTTCTACTAGATCAGTTTATGTTGGAGGCCAGAGCGCATTCCTAAAATTGGCCAAGAGTCCGGCCTCATCTGCTAAGTAGGGTCCAGCCTAGGCTGTTACTATGGGCTTGGTGGATGAGCCTAAGAGAAGCCCAAGCGGGGAACCCAAGTCCCACAAGTCGGTGACCGGGGGGAGGGCACGGAACTAAAGACAACGCCCTCTATAGGGGTCTTCGTCGATCCGTGGCCGGCCTAGTTGCTACCACCAGAGATCCTCGCCAACTAGAGAGGGTGGAACCGGCATCGGTGATTTGGACAAGATGGAGAAGATGAAACCCTCCCCCCATCATGCAAGAATATTTCTCCATTGACCGATGGGAGGGTGACGTCTGATGGAAACCTGATAGGTATTGGCGATGGATCCAAGGAGGAGGTGCCACCGACCACCACTGCCTCTGCCTTTAAGGCTTCGGAATGGGCGATAATTCGAAAAGAAGATGGGGAGTCGGGTGACCTCTCCCATATGGGCCATGATGCATCTATGGGCTGGCTCAAATCGATTTTTTTGGCCCTGGGGGATTAGGCAGAAGACAAGAGGGAGGGTGGGGAGTTGGGAGATCACAATGGAAGCCTGGTGAAGTCGACATCATCCGGTTTGCCCTCTAATTCCTATATACAGCCATGAAGCTTTACATCTAGAATATTCAGGGCGTGGAGAAGCCATCTTTCCATTCCACCTTTAGAAGACTCCTGCAGCAGCATAATCTAGACCTATGTCTTGATGGAGACTAGACTATTGGGACCCAGCTTGGCTCGTGCATAGCATCACTTTTCGACCAAGTGGGGATTCTATGTAGTAGGGTCTCAACATTTGTCGGGAGTATTATTGTTATTTGGCAGACTGGGGTCACCTCTATGGATATTTTCCATCATTGTACTCAGCGTGTCATTTCTGTTATCACTGGTGTTTCTCCTGGATCTCTCGGCTTGAGATCGGCCGATGAGGATGGAGGAGCTCGGCCACCGAAGAATATGAGGCCAAAAATGAACTTTGCTGGAGTTTCACCCATTCACCTACAATAAAATTTCCATCGAAGTGTTCTCCGGTAAAGACCCTCCGATGCTCAAATTAGAAGATAGGACAACAATGAGGAGAGAAAGTATCGAATTGAATGACATACCTGGAGGATTCTAGAGCTCCTTTATTTATCGGACAAGAGTTGTAGTCGTATCTGTTTTGAACTCTAACGGCTTTCCGAGTTAGTTGTCCTGAATTGATTCGAAAGATTTTTTGCTTCTTGAAAGATGGGATTGTGAAAGATTCTTCCTTTATCGGAGTTTGTCGATTCGAAGAGGATGCAATTTCAGTAGGAACGGTTGTAGGTCGATTATTGACAAGCTATGAGCCTATTTATGTAGCTTGACGGCCGACCTAAACTTGACAAGGATGAGGTATGAAGGCCTACCTTATTTTGCTAGGAGGCGATCTTCAGTAGGTCGATCAGAATTGTAGGTTGGCTTAAGCCAACCTACAGCTAACCGCGGACGAAGTGTCACATTGTTCCACTTAGATGATCCATTGAGATAGGTTGACGGTCGATCCTAAACAGGCCATGGCCACACTAGCCCCATTTCATAATAGTTTGCCCCCACTTACAAGGTCGATCTACCTCTGAGCGGCCGATGTAAGTATCCTATCGAAGTCGAGACCGATCTTCAAATCGTGTCCGCATTGTAGCATTGGAGATCGGTAGCATAATAAGATTAGAAGAAGTCTATCGGCCACGAAATTTAACCGTCCGTTGCTTTGATCCGGATCTATCCATCCTGGCTAATGGGTATCTAACACCTGGCAAAGATCTAGAAGGGTAGATAAAATGGGAGTAGATTGGAGTTGTCCATGCCTCTTATGAATAAGGTCAGTATTACTCTTTTTGACTGCTACTATTGCTTAAAGGGTGAACTTCGGTACTTTGCACGAGGAATAGCTCAGACTCAGTCGAGTCACCGTCGATCGCGCTCTAACTCTCCTCGTTGCTCGGCCTCCTCACCCTTTAGGTCAGTCTCCTCTACACTCATGAGTCAATCTAGTCTGTCCCGATCTTCTTGAGGTTCGGATAGCCCTTCTAGCGAGGATCACGATTTTGGGGTAATAGGTTCTCTGGGCCAATTCGAAGAATATAAAGTTTCGAACTATGGTCCTTTCAGAATAGATTCCATCCTCTCCTCAGAGGATATGCAAGTCATTAGAATGAAATACCATGTCCCCGACGATTTTAAGTTAGAGGTCGTCGGTCCCAGGGAGAGTATAACTCTTCCTTGACCTGGACGAATTGGTGTTTACGAGGAATCGCTGAAGGCCAGCCTCAGGTTATCTTTTTATTTTTTAATCATCGAGCTTCTGAACCTGTATAGAATTAGCTTTTGTTGTTTGACGTCAAACTCCTAGCGATCGATTTTAGGCTTTTTCACCCACTACCTCCTCCTTGGGGTCGAGCCTAGCTCCCGTCTTTTTCGAGCTTGCTTCACTTTAAAGGAGCATCCGATGGAGGTGTGTGGTGGTATGCATTTTCTCAGAGAGGATGCTGCCTTTTTCGAGGTGCTTCTTTCTTGATGCATAACTGGAAGGAGTACTTCTTTTTTGTTTCGGTCGAGAAACCATGGTATTTTAGCACATCATGGGGGCGACCTCATAGGTCGATCGTTAGACCTCCAATGCTGTCCGACGTCAAGGAGGAGGCCTTGAGTCAAATCTTTAGCCTCGCTCCTTTTTCGCTATCTAGATTTCTTACGGAGGACTTATTTAAGGTCGAACTGATTCCAACTGATCCAAGGAGTAAGTGTTCTTATGCGATTTCGTTTGGATCATCTTTTTTCCTCGTTATTATTATTGACCGAGTCTTGTGTTTTTTGTCCAGCGATGAATCCATCCGATCTTGAAACTTTTTATCGGATGGCGAAGAAGAGAAAGACAAGCACGGTCGTGGCCCCCAAATGCGCTCGGATCAAGGCTGTCCTGGTGTAGCCCATGGTGGGAGGTTCCTCGAGAGCGGCCAATGCCCCAAGGAAGGAGAAGTTGGTGCCGACGAAGACTGTGATGTCAATTCAATCTGCTGCTCTAGGGGAGTCCGTCCCTCGACCTTCTGCATCTTCTTCCAAAAGAAGCTCGAGTGGGTCGAAGATCTCCATCCGAATGTTCGACCGTGGATCTGATGTTCCAGGAAGTATTTCTTCGATGGAAGTTCCCTCGGATATCGAGGATAAAAGGAAGGGCATCAACGACTACCGTATTTTCCGCTTCTTGCTGAAGTCGATCATTTTACTGACCAACATCCAAACCTTCGAGGAGGTCGGGGGTGCCTTCTATATCCTGGACTCCTACGATTCTCTCATTCGGATACGTGTTGACTTTTTACCAACCTTCATTTTAGCTCTTCCATTCATTCCTCGGCTCAGCTTCTTTCTTTGTTTTTTTTTTTTAGCTCTTCCATCATGTGGACCATTTTGTCGAAGTAATTAAAGAGGTTTGGCGCCTCTCTAAGAAAGCTGAGGAGAAAGCCGCCTAAGCCAATCGAAAGACGGACGATGCTCAATTATCTCGGTTGAAGGTCGATGATAAGATCGGGTCCCTCAGGAAGAGGGTGAAGCGGTTGAAATCCAAGCTAATTAAGACTGAAGCTCGGGTGCTGGGAGAGAGGGAGGCCAGAAAGGCATGGGCGGAGGCTGCCAGGATAGAGGTGGTCGAGGCTTTCCGCACCTCGAAAGAATTTCACAACATCAAGATGGATTTTGCATCGCTCTCCTACCTGCAAGAGGGTATAGACCTGAAAGAGAAGATCCGAAGGATCTTCCCCGATCTGAACTTGGACCTCTTAGAGTCGGATGACGCGGAGGTCGAGAAAGTTAAGATCAAAAAATTCAAATGGAAGATGTCTTCAGCCCCACGCGTGATGACCTGACTGTCGAGGATGCAGCTCTAGTACCACCCCCAGCCATCATCACCCTGTCGGACCAAGTGGAGGTCGACGAATCTAGAGCTTTGGATGGATCTTAATGTACCATTTTGATCAGGCATGTCCGATCTTTTCTAGGCCGACCTTTTTTGTTTATCCCCGATTTTTGCCGAGGTATCTTTGTATGGACTGACCATCACTTATAAATACTTATTTTTAATACAAAGTCTTCTTTTGCTAAGTTGTTGAGTTTGTATGTTCTTCATTAGATTTTTCTTTTTCGAAACGTAGATTAGCATAGATCTTAGGTGGTGTGATTGAGAAGTGGTGAACGATTCATGTCGATGCATTACGATCTTCGACCACAGTCGAGGAGCGTGTTTTCATGAATTTCATGGGACACGTCCCGATCGGCCATGGTTGAGGACCGCACATTGGCGATTTGTATTAGAGATGCGTACCGCTCCTTGGCCATGGTCGAGGAGTGCACGTTGGCAAAATTTGATGGAAACACATTTTGCTCCTCGGTCGTGGTCGAGATGCGCACATTGGCAAAATTTGATGGAGACGCATTCAGCTCCTCGGCCGTGGCCGAGGTGCGCACATTGGCAAAATTTGATGGGGACGCATTCTGCTCCTCGGTCGTAGTCAAGGTACGTGCATTGGCAAAATTCGATGGAGATGCATTCCACTCCTCGATCATGCCGAGATGCACGCATTGGCGAAGTTCGATGGAGATGCGTTCTGCTCCTTGACCGTGGTCGAGGTGCGTATATTGGCAAAATTTGATGGAGACGCGTTCCGCTCCTCGATCATGACTGAAGAGCACATGTTGGCAAAATTCGATGGAGATGCGTTCCGCTCCTCGATCGTGGTCGAGGAGCATGCGTTGGCAAAATCCAATGGAGATGCATTCCGCTCCTCAATCGTGATCGAGGAGCATGCGTTGGCGAGATCTGTGGGAGATGCATTCTGCTCCTCGACTGTGACCGAGGAGCGCACGTTGACGAGATCCATTGGAGATGCATTTCGCTCCTCAATCGTGGTCGAGGAGCGTACGTTGATGAAATCCGATGGAGACGTATTCTGCTCTTCAATTGTGGTCGAGGAGCATGCATTGGCGAGATCCAATGGAGACGTGTTCCACTCGATGGCCAATTTGATGGAGATGTGTTTCGCTCCTCGATCGTGGTCGAGGAGCGTGCATTGGCAAAATTTGATGAAGATGCATTTCATTCCTCGACTGTGGTCGAGGAACGCGCGTTGGTAAAATCTATTGGAGACTTGTTCCACTCCTTGATCATGATCGAGGAGTGCGCGTTGGCAAGATCCATTGGAGATGCATTCTTCTCCTCGACCATGATCGAGGAGCGCGCATTGGCGAGATCCGTTGGAGACGTGTTCCGCTCCTCGACCGTGGCCAAGGAGCGTGCATTGGCAAGATCCGATGGAGATGTGTTCCGCTCCTCAACCATAGTCGAGGAGCATGTGTTGACGAGATCCGATGGAGATACATTCCGCTCCTCGATCGTGGCCGAGGAGTGCACGTTGGTGAAATTTGATGGAGACATGTTCTGCTCCTCGACCATGGTCGAGGAGTGCGCATTGACAAAATTTGATGAAGACGCATTTCGTTCCTCGGTCGTGATCGAGGAGCGCGCGCTGGTGTAAATAAAACCTGCGAGAAGTTATTATTCATTATCAAATAAAAATTCAAGATGAAAATTATATTCTAAGGATAATATCTCTGAAGATTGTCGGTATTTCAGATCCTTGGGATTAGAGTTCCATCTAGTCGACAGAAATGGTAAGTTTCAAATTGGACTACTTCAGCCATGCGATAAGGGTCTTTCCAGTTCGGCGATAATTTTGACCATCTGGATGGATGAGAAATCTCAGCTTGACGAAGAACTAATTATCCTGTCAGAAAAGATTTGCTCTTTACTCAAGAATTGTAGTATCGGATAACTTTCTATTGATAGTTGGCCATTCGAACTCGAGCTCGTTCTCAGATTTTTTTCAGTAGATCTAGATTCACTCTCATCCCGAAGGAATTGCTATCTTCATCGAACTCTTCTACTTGGAACGTGGGTAACCCCATCTCTATGGGTATCTTAGCTTTCGTATCGAAGGCCAATATGAAAGATGTCTCTCTAGTTGGGACACATAGCATCGTGCGATACGCCCAAAGGATGTTGTACAACTCTTCGACCCACGATCCTTTTGCCTGGCTTATGCGAGCTTTCAACCCTTGCAATAATATCCTGTTTGTCACCTCGGCCTCACCATTAGTCTGTGGATGATCCACCGACATCAATCTATGAGAAATTTCGTAGTCATTATAGAACTCTGTAAATCTCGGGTTATTGAATTATCGTTCATTATCGGTTATGATGGCATGGGGTAAACTATATCGACATATGATAGACTTTTAGATAAAATTACAAACTCTGGCTTTGGTAATCATAGTTACTATCTCTACTTTCATCCATTTAGTAAAATAGTCAATCATGATAATCAGAAACTTCTTCTATGCCACGGCGATAAAAAATGATCCAAGGATATCCATTCTTCATTGAGCAAAGGGCCAAGGGATCGTGATCGGGGCTAATGGGGTTGATGGTCGGTGCTGAATATTTGAGGTCTTTTGGCATTGATCACACTTGCTCACCAGATCTGCCGCATCTCTTTGCATGGTTGGCCAAAAATATTCCTGCCATAATATTTTGTGGGACAGAGCCTTGCCCCTAGATGATTACCATAGATTTCTTCGTGAACTTTCTACAGGGCATAGTTGGCTTCCGAAGGACGAAGGCATCTGAGCAGAGGTAGGGTGAAAGATCTCTTAAACAACTTTTTTTCATAGACGATGTATTATGGAGTGAGGTGTCTCAATCTTTTTGCCTCATCTCGATCCGTAGGCAAAATTCCATCTTGCAAGTAATGGAGAATTGGATCTATCCAGCTCGATTCTGGATCAACTTGCATTACCAGAGTCTTCTCAATACTCGGCTTCTCTAGGACTTCTATACATGAGTTTCTTTTTAAGTTAGCCACCCCATAGGTTGCTAGCTTAGAAAGGAGATCAACTCGTACGTTTTCCATCCTTGGTATCTGCTAAACATCTATTGCTAAAATGCTAGAAGTCAAGTCCCTGATCTTCTATAGATACTTAACTATATTCGGCTCCCGAGTTTCATATTTTTTCTGAACCTAACCAATCACCAACTATGAATCACTATGGACTCTGAGATGCCAAACTCGCATTTCTTTTGCTATTCTAAGTCCCACTACCAATGCCTTATACTCGGCCTCATTGTTGGAAGCTAGAAAGTTGAAGCATAGGACGTATTCTGTTACTACTCCCTCCAGACTGGTTAAGATCAATCCGACTCTGAAGCCCATGGCATTCGAAGATCCATCAACATGTAGGGTCCAATATTCATCGATTGAAGGGGCCTCAGCGTGATTGGGTTTCTCATCTAGAATTGTATATTCCAGAATGAAATCCACCAATACCTAAGCTTTAATGGACGGTCTCGATAAATATTTGATATCGAATTCACTTAGCTCGATAGCCATTTAGCCAGTCATCCCTAGGTATCTGGTCAGTATAATACCGATCTGATGGGTTGGTCTGTAAGGACTGCAATAGTATGTACTTGAAAATATGGGCATAACTTTTTTGCAGATATTAAGAGAGCATAGATGATTTTTTCAGTCTCGTATATCTAGTCTTAGCATCATGAAGTACCCGACTCATTTAATAGATTGGCTTCTGCACCTTGGCTTCCTGTTGGATCAGAACAGAGCTAATTATCGAAGAAGAAATAGCTAGATACAAGTACAATACCTCCTCGGGCTCTGGCTTGCTTAATAGAGGAGGAGAGCCGAAGTATTTTTTAACTCATCGAAGGCTGTCTGGCATTCATCTATCCATTAAAAGTTCTTCAGTTGCTTAAGAGCTTTAAAAAATGGAAGGCTCTTTTCTGTCGATCTTGATAGGAATCTATTTAAGACTGCGATCCATCCTGTGAGTCGCTGCACTTTTTTGATCGTCTTCGGAGGCTTCATTTCTTGAAGAGCTTGAATCTTCTTTGGATTGACCTCAATCCCATGTTATGACACAATGAACCTAAAAATTTTTTCAAAAGTAACACCGAAGGCGCATTTGTGTGGATTGAGTTTCATCCGAAAATGTCGTAGTATAGAGAAGGCTTCTTTTAGATTGGTAATATAATATTCGATAGCCCTACTTTTGACGAGCATATTATCTACATATACTTCCATATTTCTTCTAATTTACTCCTTGAAAATCTTGTTCACAAGTCTTTGATAGATCGCTCCAGCATTCTTCAAGTCAAACGGCATGACCCTATAGCAAAAAAGGCCTTGATCAGTTATGAAAAAAGTTTTTTCTTCATTCTCGAATGCCATTCGGATCTAGTTATATCCCGAGAAAGCATCCATGAATGATAGGAGCTGATGTCTCAAGGTCGCATCCACCAGTTGGTCTATGTGCGGCAGAGGATAGCTATCCTTTAGGCATGCTCCATTGAGATTCACATAATCAATGCACGTGCGCCATTTTCTATCGACCTTTTTGATGAGAACGACGTTAGCCAACCACTCCGAATAATAAACTTCTCAGACAAAACTGGCCTTCAAGAGCTTATCAACTTCTTCTCGTATTGTCCTCTGGCATTCAGGGGCAAAGCTCCATTTTTTCTGTCTGATCGAACAACGGTTCAGATCCACATTGAGTCGATGTACCATGATCTGTGGATCGATGCTAGACATATGCGAAGTTGACCAAGCAAACACATCGGCATTATCTTGTAGAAATGTGATTAGGTGCTGTCGATTCTCTTTACATAAGCTTGAGCCAACCTTCACAACCTTGTTCAGATCATCCTTGATCGGTATAAAGATTAGTTCTTCTGTCGGAGAGCCTTTTTATTCAGTTTGTTCATCCCGAATGTCTAACTTATTCATGGATTGCTTTTCAGCCATCACTCCACGTAAAGTAGCCATGTAACATTTCCTTGCGATGAACTAATTTTCTTTGAGCTCACCGATTCCATGTGGAGTCATGAATTTGACTTTCAGGTGATAAGTCGACATTATGGTCTAGAGGGTATTTAGGCCTGGCTGACCTAAGATGCCATTATACGTGGAGGAGCTATTCACGACAAAATAAGTTATGTCGACAACCGCCTACCTCGGAGCTTGTCTAGCATTTATCGTTAGTGAGATAGTTCCTTCCACTGGAACCATAGCATTAGAAAATTCGACTAGAGATATATTCCTCTTCATCAGTAGTTCAGGGTTTAAGTTTATCCAAATAAAGGTATCATAAAATAGAACATCTACTGAGCTTTCATTATCAATAAGGATCCGATGTACATCAAAATTTGCAATATTCAGAGAAACGACTACAAGATCGTCATGGGGCTGACTTATTTCTTCCAGATCTTCATCGGTGAAAGTAATTTCATCATTTGCTTTTCTCTTCCTCGATCCTTCTCCTGGTCGGTCCTGATATGAAATATTTTCGTCGAGGTTTCCTCTAATAATTGCTTTGATCTCGACTGCAGTCGGCTGTTCTCCACATGGTTCATCCTGCCGAGGTTGGTCATGATCCGAATTCGTCGAAATTCATCGTTCATCCACATAGTGCTGAAGTTGTCACTACCTGATTAGTATGTCTATTTTCTTTTTGAGCTGTTAGCACTCCTCGGTATCATGCCCATGGTCATGATGATATCGGCAATACTTCCTCAGATTTCTTACTCGAGCAGGGGTTATCATTTTTCTGGGTTGAGATATATCTCCTCATTGCTTGATCTCCATCAAAATCTGAGCCTGGGGTGTATTGAGAGGGGTATGATAATTGAACCTCCAAGACGTAGTTCTAGATCGGCCTCGCGGCTTTGAAGATGTTGGTCGGCTACTTCGAGGTGGGGTGCACGATTGATGAAACCGTGGATCCTCCCGACGGTGCTTTATCCATCTATAGTCTTTTTTCTTCTCCTATTTTTGGGATAGACCCGACCTATCATCTTGGTTACTTTTCTGCTGGTCCCAAGCCTCTTTGGCTTGGGCATACTTCTCTGCTCATTCTAGCATCTCAGTGAAATCCTTCGGATAATCCAAGTTGAGGGAGAACAAAAGATCATTTTGGAGGAGGCCGACCTTTAATGCCGTCATGGCCATAGATGGGTCTAAATTTTGAACCTCCAAGGTGGCTGCATTGAAGTGATTGATATACTCTCGAAGGAGCTCATTCTTCTATTGCTTGATGCTCACGAGGAAGTCAGAGTTATGATGTTGTCGATGACTGCTTACGAAGTGGGCAATGAACAGATGGCTCAATTGGTAGAAGAAATCTATGGAGTCGAATTTCAGATTTGAATACCAATGTCGAACCATCTTTTTTAAAGTCGAAAAAAAAGCTCGATATAGTATCACATCGGTAGTCCCTTCAGATGCATAAGAGTTCGAAAACTGCCCAGATGATCTACGGAATCGACCGTTCCATCGTAAAGCTTCGTCTTAGGGATCTTGAACCGATGTGGCAAGGGTTCTCCATAATCTTCTGAGTGAATGGAGGATCGACATTAAACCCCAAATCCTCCCCTTATTGCCTCGGCTCCCGTAATGCATCCAGCTGTTGTTGCATCTTTTTGAGCTTTTTCTTCATGTCATCCTCACGAGTGGCTCGGTGCTGAGGAGTCTCATGGCCCAGGGTGGAGCCTCTTCTAAAAATTGATATTGGTGAGCTTTCAGATCTTCGATGGGAAGGATCAGTAGGTCAGCTGTTAATGACTAGCCTCCATCCTTAGGCTTCGAGGGCGTCGTTCCTCCAGCCTTATCTGGATCAGATCTAAATTTTTTTTGATTGGATGATGCTCGTTGGCCTGTTGTATTTTTCTTACGATGGCTGATAGTGTTTGCACCTGATGAAGCAGCAGGGTGTCATACTGTTCTTATGAGACTGCTGGCATCGTTGGTGGATTTTTCTAGATTGGTGGTGGAGATGTGTTAACTTGTTGAGCATTATAGGTCCTCCGACCATTAGAACGCTGGGATGCGTTTGATGTTTTCTTTTGGATTCTCATGATATCCGATGATGTGCTTTTTTTTCTCAAAATTAAACCTCAGAATCAACTAAAGGTCCTTTCTCTAGCGCCAACTATTGCTCCTGGATCTTTCGTCTTAAGGTTGGCCGATGAGGATGGAGGAGCTCGGCCACCGAGGAATATAAGGTCGAGGATGAATTTTGCTGGAGCTTCATCCGTTCACTTGCAATAAAGTCCCCATCGAAGTATTCTTTGGTAAAGATCCTTCGACTTTCAAGTTAGAAGATTGAAGAACAATAAGAAGAGAAAGTATCGAATTGAATGGCATACCTAGAGGATTTCGAAGCTCCTTTATTTATAGGAGAGGAGTTGGAGTCGTATCCATTTTGGACTTTAATGGCTTTCTGAGTTAGTCATCTTGGATTGATTTAAAAGATTTTTTTTCTTCTTAAAAGATGGAATTGCAAAAGATTCTTTCTTTATCTGAGTTTTCTGATTCGGAGAGGATACAGTTTTAGCAGAAATGGTTGTAGATCGATCGTTGACGAGCTATGAGCCTATTCATGTAGCTTGGCGATCGATCTGAATCCGACGAGGATGAGGTATGAAGGCCTACCTTATTTTGCCAGGAGGCGATCTTTAGTAGGTCGGCCAGAATTATAGGTCGGCTTAAGCCGACCTACAGCTAACCATGGGCGAAGTGTCGCATCATTCCACTCAGACGATCCATTGAGGTAGGTCGGCAGTCGATCCTAAACAGACCGAGGCCACACCAGCCCCATTCCACAACAACTGGAATGAATGGTTTCACTTGGTTCTTATTTAGTGTTTATGCTAATATCGAGTACCAAAAGAGGAGGATAGTACGACAGGAGGTAACTAGCTTGATTGATTAAGGTCCTCCTGCAGTCATGCTTGGATATTTCAATTGCATTATTGGACTGGAGGATAAAATGGGAGGCGAAGACATTATCTCGAGAGAGTTTAGGGACTTTATCCATTCTACTAGTCTGCTGGATTTTGATTTTGTCATGCCGTAGTTCATCTGATGCAATAATCGCTTGGGTGCTGCTTGAGTGTGGAAGAGGACTGATAGAATTTTTGCCACGATCAGTTAGATTCAATGATACATTACCCACTTTGTGCACCATCTTCCAAGGATCGCATCAAATCACTGCCTTTTGTTGTTGGTAACTAGCCATTCTTCGTCCCACCAAAGTTCATTCAAATATGAAAAGTTCTAGCTCTCCCATCCTAGGTCTTGGGAGATTGTTAAGGAGGATTGGAGACCGTCGGTTTGTGGAGATGCCAGGTATAGGGTGACCACGAGATTGGAGTTGATGAGGCGGCACCTGCTGAGATAGAATAGGACTGAGATAGGTGATATTTTCAAGAGGCTTGAGGTTGTAGAGGCCTTCATCTTGGAGCTTCAGGAGCAGGAGGATCGCGAGGGTGGCCTTGCAGAGGCAAAACTGGTGGATCTTTTGAGTTTACTATCTACTCATCACTCCCTCTTATGGGAGCAGGAGACTTTTTGGAGGCAGAAATCGAGGATATTGTGGATCAAGAAGGAAGATTCAAACATAAGATTTTTTTATTAGTCCACTATCATCCGGCACCATCATAACCGAATCAGGGCAATCAGAGGTGTATATTACTTGAGAGCCCAATCTTGTTCATGAAATGATCTTTTTTATCAGTCTAGACCGTCAGAGATCTGGAGCTCCAATCTTGTTCATGAAATGACCCGTTGGGTGTTTATTATTTAAGAGCCCCCTCCTCCAACATATCTAAAGGTCAACTTTGATGGAAATATCAGATACAGACATGGTGGGGTCGACTTCATTATTCGTGGGCCCAACTTCAGGCTAGTGGTGGGAGAAAAAAGTTACTTACAGGATCTTATGGTACCTGAGGTGGAGCTATGTGCATTTTGGGCAGGGATCCTCTTCGCCGGAAGGAATGTTAAAGCCAAGCAGCTTGTGCTCGAGGATGATTCTACCATAGTGGTGTCTTGGCTATAGAAGTACATAGGTGGTGGAGCCACTAATCCTCTTTTGTGAGATGCCTCAATGTTGTTGGAAGGATATACTAATCTAGTTATTAGATATATCTTTCAAGAGGCAACTACCATAGCAAATTAGGTGGCAACCTTTGTAGCTGAGTATATTGGCGACTTTTTATGGATTGAGGATGGGGGTGTTCTTGAAGAGCTCTGAGATCTTTTGTTTTTTGATTCTTCTGGTTGTATTCATATAAGAATTGTTTGAATGAACCGCCTAATCAAAAAAAAAAAAAAAAGATAACTCCTTAGACTCTTTTTAATTGGTATTTGAAAACCAATATGGAAAATGATAGTCAATCTTCTTTCCCTCCTCTCCTCCTACTCCTTCCTCTACTCCTCTCTTCTCCTCCACTCTCTCTCTTCCACATCATCCCCCCTCCCAAAAAAATGAAGAGAAAAAAAACCCGAAAGCTTCCACTTCTATCCTTCCTTGATGCCCTAAATTCTCTCCCAAGGCCTCCATCTAATTCCTTCTCGCCACCTCCATCCTTGAGTGTACCTTGTTGGAGCCGCCACTAGAGAAATTTTCAAAGCCTTCACTTACATCTGCCTAATTCCTATTGAGACCGTCAAGATCAAGCTCTAGACTCATGACGCCTCCCAATTTTTCTCCTCCTCAAATGAATACTATATCACTGAAGGCTATTTTGATCATTTTTTTTATGCGACATTTAGATCATATTTAAGTTAATAATTTGATTAACATTATATTAAGTTATGAATTAAAATATTAGATAAAATTAATCCTCAAAAGGATAAGCATAGAATTTTTAAACTATTGAATGTAAATATAATTTATCCCTAATCTCATGAGAATTTTTATAATTTATTTATTTTTTAAATTAAAAAATTTAGAAAATCTACTAGCATTCTTGGACTTTTAAATTAAAAAATATCATGTAGAATTTTTTGATAATTAAAATAAAGTACAACTTACATACTCTAATAAAATTAATATTTTAGCTTGAAGTTCTTTTTGTTCTGCACAATTTATATCCAAAATTCTTAATTTTTTTCTCCAATAATACCTAAAGTTTCTTCTGCTTCTTCAAATTCAAGAGATCCTTTTTAACAACAATGTGCACCATCATGGACATTGATTTTGTTCGAGAGAAAATATTTTGTTTCTCATTTTTTTAAGATATATTATTATATTTATCAAGTTAGATAATTAATAAAAATATTTGAAGCCATCAACTTTGGCTTTCCCGCGGATGGATATTGCAGAGAATCTGACCAAATTGATGATATTTTAAACGTCGAAACTCCTGACAGGATGGAGTTCTAAAAGCTTTTTCTCCGAGATAAATATAAACAAACATCTTTTCGGGTTATTATGTACAATTATTGGAGGGGCTATATGACATGATCCCTCATTACAGGATCTGGACTGTGCATGATTTTACTACCTATTTTTTGTGAGTCGCTTGCACCGTGATGGATAGCAGTTAAGTCTTTTTTAAATGGTGGGGAATGTGGAATGTTTGTAACAATTGGCCGGCAAACTTGGACACACAAGAATACAGCTAACGTTCACCAACCTTGGATAGCCAACTCAACATTAATGATACTTTATTTTTAAAAAAATAATAATAAAAATGCTAATGTAGTTCCACAATGACATAGGACTCACAATATTGGCCTGCTAGATTTCTTCCTAGCTTGCACTAGAATAGGCACCAGAAGCATTGGTGCTTCTTGATTTGTGAATAAATATTTAATTCTACTTCTAAATTTTGGCAATTAGCACAAGTAAGCTTTGAATTGCCACCTACGGGAACGCTCTGAATGTGAACGTACTTGGCTTCGAGGAGGATGCCGTCCACCAATAACATACGGTCCTTTCAGCCATATATTATATAGAACATGGAATTGCAATTAAGATTGAAATGGTAGAAGTTGGTTTGAATTAACATAAAATTGTATACAAGTTGCATGTTATCATCACAAAAATCATATTGCAACTCGAACCAGCATGTCAAATTTCTACATCAGATGGAAGGTCTAACCATGATGCTTTTAAATATTTTTTAGTTATAGGACTTGTCGCTATAGAATTTCGATCCTCGTCGCAAGTGATTAGAGTTGACGATGCTGGTTGTCCCGATGATGAAACCTGCAAAAAATCCTGATCGAAGATGACTCTAGTGAGGATCCTCCAATGCTCAAGTTAAAAGATATCGTACCTAAAGTCCCGTTGAGACTTTTATTTATAGATAGGGATCGAAGTCGTTTGGATGTCTCGAAATCTAGCTGTTGCAATTATCTTTCTGAATTGTGGCCAATTGGAGAAAACTATCATCCGATTTTGAAAGAAAACTCTGAATCGGCTAGAATCGCTAGTTAGAATAGAGAACCATGATAGGGTCAGTACTAAATCGACGATGGATCGAATGCTCCCAAAGATGGATCGGTGACTAGCTCGAGGAGTTAGAGAACGATTCTAACTTGTGATGGATTTACTTGTCGAGGATTATTTGGGTGTCACCTAAGAGAATTTGGTTTCAACGAACAGCAATCTAGGAATGACGACAGATGTCAATATCCAAAGAATAGATAATCGAGGATAGATTGGACGTCGGGGGATCGGCGAAAGGTGATAGCTGATGATGGGTCAGCTAAATCCAATGATGGGTTGGTTAAAATCATTGGCAAGCAGGGATTTAGGAATTAACCATTATCTTGGATGCAAGGGATCAATGACCGATGGAATTCCCATACTGGGTTGGCGATCGATGTTTCATGAATCTTGTTACCAGGGCATCGCATGAAATCTAAAGCATCCCGAGTTTAGATCTTCGGTAAGAATAACTTTATCACAATAGGACTCTTGAATGTTGACTATTTATTTAGGTGGGATTATACTTGTCATCTCCTCCATTAATCAGTTCTTCACAAGGGTTAGGGACGACTACTTGAAGTCATCCCTCTCAGTGGAGCAAAAAATTAGTGGTTGGATCAGATCCATCAGCACAGCGGTGGATCAATCTAACCAATACGTATAAAAATAGATAAAAAAAATAATATAAATATATTTATATGTGTTGGCTCGTGATTGGACTGGTTAACCCGCACGGTGGACCACCTAAAATATTTACTAGCGAAACTATCCTCCTCTTGGCCTTCAGGAAGATGATGAGATGACACTCGATCCCCAAGAATTCCAAGACCCCGCCCTCCTTGTCCTCAGATTCCACGGCCTTACTATTGACAACGACGGCTTTGGCGCCTCCAGCAAATCACCGATGGGAGGAGGGACCACCAGCTTCATCCGGTCCACCGTTTCGTAGAGGTGGACGAGAACTCACTCCTCCACCGCTCCAACCATACATCGCCCTAGCCGGATCTCAAACTCGGCCCCCTTCGCCTCCAACCTCAGGGGCGTCACGGTCGCGGCCTACGTCATGGGATCCGACGGCCTCAAGGCCGTCACCGCTTGTATCATCGTGATCGATCCACCACCTCAATGATGGACCGATCTGACTCTGATGTTTCCGCGAGGGAAAGAGAGAATATGAGGACACAACGGTTCTGGTCGTCGTGCACTTGAGCGGTACTAAAGGCGTAGCCTACATTGCCATGACGAGCGGCGGAAGAGGATGGCCCCCCTCGGTCACGTGATGGAGAGATTATATTAGAGGACAGTTTCTTCTCCTTTTTACAAAAGAACTGGTTGTGAACATGCTAGTGATCTTTTGATCTAAACCATGCATTAACTAATGAACGGCTAGAATCACGTAAATGCACCTTGGCATTTATCAAGGATACATGTACCACATGCGCGGCATGTTTGTGTTTAGGATGAACAAATAAGTAGTTGGTAGCTAAGAAATTGTTGGTTATATATAATAATAATCTAATAAAAAATTATTATATTATTTATTATTAAAAAATATATTATTATCTAAATTTAATTAAAAATTTTGGATGAAAAATATTTTACTGCATGGTCACTTGATAATTTTTGCTGTTTTTGCTGTTATGAATAAAAAAGTTTCACTTTCTTGCAGAATGTAATGGCTGCTTATTGGTTGGTCCAAAATATACATCTATCCAATAATTTTTCAGTAGCTACTCATCATGTATACGTGGAATCTATGGTAACATTTTCTAGCTAATAGAATTTTAGTCTAAAATAGACACAGAAATACGAACCTCGAATATGACAGTCTTGAGCGTCTCATTATCGGTAGATCTAGTCTTCCCATCAGGTACCGCTTTATGCAGAAGGCACAAGAGCGAGTTATATTGATTCAAGCTCAATGAATCACCCACGAGCGTTATCTTCTTTCCTCTCCACCTTTCCAATAAATCTCTACCATCAAATCTACAACTTCTCCATGTTAATTCCCACTTCAGATACTTCCACACAGACACAAACGGAAACATATATATATATATATATATATATATATATATATATATAGAGAGAGAGAGAGAGAGAGAGAGAGAGAGAGAGAGAGAGAGAGACTCACGTACCTTGGGAGGTCGCAGTCATTGGGACTCCATCTGTACTTCAGATACAACTTATCGGGGCGGCCGTACCTGAGGCAATTGAACTCGCGGCGATTAAAAGGGCAACTCTCCGAGTCATAGAGAGGGTATGACTCGTCGTACACCCAGCTCCCGTTGAACAGATCACACGCGGCCGGGCTCAATCTCCCCACCGCCACGGGCCACAGAGAGGCCACAAGGACCAAAGAAACGTAGCGGAGTAGGAGAGGAACAAAGCCCAAATGGGTTCTGGATGCCATGGAGCTGAGAGGAAGATGAGAGATTAGAGAGGAAAGACCAATTAAGGATAGAGATGGAGGAAGAGAGGAAGAGGGAAGGGAAGGAGGGTGGGGGCCTTAGAAGGAATCCACTGTTCGCTTATGTAGACGTCTGTGGCTTCCTCATTTTTCGCATGCATAATTTTCGTTAGAGAGGTTAAGTTGGAAAATATGATTTTCCATTTCAGTAGACAGGTATGCAACGTAAGTAGCCACGTTATTTTTTTCCTTCAATTCTTACCAAAAAAAAATCTGGTAATAAAGAATCATAGAATGAAACGTTTTCTCCCATTAACCCAAATCTACATGGAATGATAATGACTAGTTTTCGAAATCTGCGTGGATAATCTTCGATAAAGAGAAATATGCGTCGATACACTAGTTTCCATAAGTTTTTTTTTTTTTTTTTCTTTTTCTATTCAAAACAGTGGGTGGTTTTGTAGCACTATTATTTTTTTAAAAAGAAAAAATTAGTCATTTTGACGGTGCCCGCAGAAGATTCCGTAGTCTCCGTTGAAACAGTTTTAACCGCTACCATCTTCCAATGGTGATTAACAAGGGCATGGATTTGACTCGACGTTTTCTTTCTTTCTTTTTTTTTAAAGGAAAAGGGAGGCGTAAAAGACGCCACCCGGCCGGTAAAAAAAAGAAATAGCAGCGGATTGATCACTGTTCCAAATTCCATGACGGAAAAGGAAAAGAATAGCATGATTACAGTAGAACAGAGGAACACGCAGAGGCTTGAGAACTCGAAGAATGAATGCTCTGATATAAGGAACGAAGGAGAAAGGAGAAGGAATAGGTTAGATTCAACGTGGCTCATGTTTATGCTCATTCCCGGCTTCACCGGGAAATGATCAATGATGCAACGTTCTCGGTTGATCTACTCCACATCCTCCTTACTTGGGATAGCGTACTCTGACCCCCCCCCTTTTATTATTATTATTATTATTATTAATAAATTTTTATGGAGACTCGACCTTTAATATCCCCGTATTCAACCATCCCACGCTACCAAGTCTGGCAAATTGCACCGATGCTGTGGAATTATGAGATCGAATTATTGCGGACGGGATGTGACCCAAAGTTTTCATGGTCATTAATAATGAGATCGAACTATTGGGGTTTTCTTGCTCGCATTGATGGCGGATGTCTATTATTTATGTAGGATTTATGAGCTTTCTGATTTTATCTTATGACTTAGTCCAAAGATAACGATCCACATAAGATAAGGACATAATATTGAGATTTTTTTTTCTCCGTATGAAATTTTGGCCGGCCCATTTTAAAACTATTTTATTAATGTTTCTATTTTGAAATTTAGTAACGGAATCATTGGAATTTGGGCAATGCCCTTTTCAGCTCTATGGAGAGACGTGTCCTAGAGGTCTACCGTGCCCTCTCGCCCATTTTCTGAAAAGAGTAAAAAAATGAATGAAAGTTGTTATAAACCATCGTTATCATTATCATGGATGTCAAGTTTAAAGTCTAATTTTCTCTACACAATGATTTCAGCTATATTGCCTTCATAACTCATTTCTGTTGCTCTGATTTACGTCGATAAAATATAACAAGACCAATTGATTATATGTTCTTTACATGTATGCATATTAGAGGCGGCCTTAAACGAATCTTCTTTTCCTTTTTCTTCTCTCTTTTATTCTTTTGGTGAAAAGATATCTCATTAGCAAGTTTCAATTTTGCAACATGTAAAAAGAAATAATGCTTGAACATAGGTCAAATCGAACAATGAGAGATTTGAAAACCATCAAGATGCCATTAGTCAACATAATTCAAAAATCAGACATGTCATTTGGCAAACTTGCAGTGGACCAAAATGTTAGAAGCAAAGGTTAAAAATACTCTCCAACTTCATTAATTAGCACTCGGGAACTGCCTACATATGTAGCCCTTAGATCAGAAAAGCATATTTATACAATATATGAAAGGAGAGTTCGGAACTCCCCCCTGAGCGACACGTGTCTCACTTAAGGAGGAGCTCTGAACCCCTCTTTACAGCCTGGCTAGGAAAATGGGAAGAAAAAAAAGAGTCAAAGAAGAAATGAAGTCAAATTAAGAGAAAACTTGCAAACAGAGTATTCGGTATATAGCCATTGATGCTGTGGGAGAGAGGAGAAGCACGTATTTCTTGCTATTTGGGCATGCATCAGTTGCTAAGGAATGTTGCGTACTCATTTCCGTGTGGCCATATCAGCTTCTACGTAGACTGTATCTCAGTTGTAAGAAAAAAGAAATGAAGAAAAAAAGAGGAGGCATATGGATCTGGAAGGGACGTAATACACCCGTGCTTTAACTCCTGATTAGAGGATAGAGGGTCGAAGAAAAGAAGTTTTATGCACTTTAAATGGATGGAGAAGTTTCCAACAGAAGGAAGGCATACGGCATAGATGGATTGTCTCATCACACGATTTTAGTCAACCATTTGATTCAGAGATGGAAAACACCGATGTTGGGAGAACTAGATAGAGAAAGATTAGTTTGATATTGTTGCTTAGTTTTTTTTGACTTATATTCTGATTGTTGTTCTCTGAGTGCTATATAGGTTTTTTGTAGGGATTATTGAAAAGAGTAGTTTGTTGGCTATTCGGCAAGAAAATAACAGAGGAAAATTGGTTAGAAGAGGTGGGTCCTAAGCATTTTGCTATTTTTTTTTTAGATTCCTTTATTGATTTTCGGTGTTTCTTTTTTTTAAATTTTCTCATCAGTTTGTATGAAGCTATTAGTTTATCATATAAGGAATAGATAATTTGTTTCTCATCAAAAATATAGGGTTGCACGTGGGTTTAGGCAGCCTTTCACTCCTTTTAGTAACATCATATGAGCGAAGGGAAGGATAGAGGGTTGTTACCTAGGTTTGATAGCCATTCACACTGCCTTGAAAAAAAAAATATGGTTGCTGCTCAAGTTCAGCAGCCTTCCAGTGGAGAGGGAAGGGAAGGATAGAAGGTTACTACGTAGGTTTGGTAGCCATCCACAGTGTCCTTAATTACAAAAAAAAAAAAGAAGAGTGACTCGATTGCTGATCAGCTTTAGCAGCCTTCCAGCGAAGAGGAAGAAGGCATGGATCCAAGTTGGGAGACATCGGGTGACGGATTAGTGAGGAGAAAGAGAGGGGGGAAAATAGGTTATGGATCCTCGGTTGGTAGAGTTGGGTTGTTGGGTTAATGATTGTAGAAAATAGGTTATGGATGATTAGGTTAATCGATTTAGAAATCCATTATCACTTAATCTGGATTGGTGGGTTAACGAGTTTGATAATTAGGTCGTGAGTATCGGGTCAACGAGCCATCAATCCCAATTTGGTTAGGTTGGGGTTAGAGAACAAAAGATTGAGTATAGGGTTAGAATTGGAATTTGGGTTAGGTAAGGGGTATGTTTGGGTTGGGTGTGAGGGTTAGGGTTGGGGTTAGGGTTAGGGTTGGGTTTAGGGTTAGGATTTTAATATGGGTTAGAATTAGGGGTCCAATTAGGGTTAGGAGTCCTGTTAGGGTTAGAGTTAGGGTCTAATTAGGTTCAGAATTAGGGTTACAACTTAGGTTAGGTTAGGGTTAGGGTTGCATAGAAGCTAGGATTGGAGAAGACGATTGGAAAAAAAAAAAAAGAAAATGAATCATGTAGCAAGTGAAGAGCCAAAAAAAAAAAAGTTGGATTGGATTAAAGAGGCAGCAAAAAAAAAAAACAACAAAATATGAAGAAGTTGACAAATAATCCATAGTTGAGAGAGAATATACCTAGGTCTGACCAAAAATGAGAGAGTAGCTGTGGCATATGGAATAGCTTGGGGGCTCGGAGGAGCAAACCCAAATGATAGGCTTTGGGGATGTCATTCTCGATCTCTTACCATGTCGGGCATCCTACCTGAAGATGCAACCAATAATGAAAAGGAAGATGACCAAAAAATCATAGACAAAATCGAAAATGATGAAAGCACATGATGGTTAGGGGAGACCGCAGGCGGCGGATGGAGTTGGAAAGCGATGGTGGTGGAGTGGAGACCACAGGCGGCGAATGGAGTTGGGGAGGCGGTGGATGGAGGATCTTTCCTTATCATGCAACTGGCAATGAAGAGAATATAGGATAGAAAGAAATCAAGCGGAGAAAGGCTGAGAAAAGCTAAAATAATAGAGGTGGGCGATGGTTGGGAGAGAATGGAAGAGGAAAAGGAGATAAGGGAAGTGGTGGTAGGGTAAATGGGAAAGTAATTAATAGGTTTATGATTTTTTTAAATAAAGTGGCGTATGATTTTTTTATATGGCTAGAGAGCTTAAAAAAGAAAAGAAAGTGGGGTTTATGCGCCCATTCCCATAGAAAGTGTATAGAAAAATGAGTTTTAAATGGATCAGGCATATATAATTTTTATAAAGTCATCATAATAGAATGAGTATTTCTGATGTTTTTATGTAGGCGTCCTCATAAATTTTCTATAAGTAAATTTTTATTTTTATTTTTTATTAATTTTTTAAAAAATTATACTGTATATGAAAGGAAAGCTCAGAGCTTCTTGAGTGATGCATGTCGTCTCTTTAGAGGGGACATGTGTCACTGAATGGGAGCTTTGAACTCTCTTTTATACTTTATGTAAAAAGATAGATGGAGAAAAAGAAAAAAAAAGTCAAACAAGTGGAAAAAAAATGAAACAAAAAACTTGCTTTTCTTGAAAAAAAAAAGAAAAAAAAAGTTATAGAGAAAACTTGTAAAGAAGATATTGAGTACATAATTGATCCAAGATCGGATAAATTTATTCTTTCAAATGTTATCGAAAAAAATCCTCAATAACTTTTATATCTTTCAAATTATATTTGATTGACAATCAGATACAAAACTTTTATAATAATTATTTAATAATATTTTTTATGCTATATAATAAAAAAAATTAATTTTTTAGGTGATGATCAATACCACCTAAGAAAAAACTTCATATCGGATAATCTAATGTTCAGTCACTACTTTCTTTTAACAAAAAATTATTTGGCCTTTCCATAATAGATTAACATTTTTTTCAAATTACTAATACCATATTATTTTTCAATTATCAGCGCAAGCGAGGAAAAAAAATTGAAGAAAACTGACTACTTTATAAGATTTTTTTTTTAATCATACTATATATTTTATATTCTCCAGCTGAAATTATGGTACGTAAAATATTTAATTATTTATATTTATATTTTAATAGGGACCGCCGCGCAGCGCGGATCCGGAAGAAACAGTTCGACGGTATGCACCGACAGATAAAACAAACCAACAGCTGTGCTCCGGCGAGTACATTTGCTTCCCAAGGAAAGCGACTCCAGCCTTTGGCCAACACTTAGACTAGACCATTGCTGACCACATAAAAAGATGCGTGCATCTACTTATGTTGTGCAACCTAACACGCTTCATGTAGGGCGACGGCTTGATTCCTTGTAGGGAAGCCAAGTGGAACAAATTTGTCTTCCAGCTACCGTGCTCGGTAGCCAGAAAAAACTGTTCACCATTCTTCTGCCATGTGACATGAGAGGACTGGTTCATGGGAGCCGTGTGACCCAACCGGGATTTTGGTGCAAAAGCCAGCTCCGCATGGCTGGGACGCTCTAGGGCTAGCATTTTGTACCGCAATGGAGTACTATGCATATTTGGACGGTGATATGTCATCCTTAGATAGTTGTTATTGAAGTATGTTAGACCACGAGGTAATATAATTTTAAAAATTATTTATCTAAAAAATAATTATAAAAGAAAATAATTTTTATTATATTTGATTGATAGAAAAATTATTTTAAAAAATAATAATAATAAAAAATTATTATATTTGGTTGGAGATAAATCTATATAGAAATACGATCAAATTTATAAATACATCCTTCAACAAAAAATAAATTTTAATACTAAAATAGTATTATTATCTTAAATTAATTTTTTATATAATGGCTATAATCACATAACTCTTTGTATAATGTCATCTCCATCTTAATTTATTTATAAATATTTTTTATTAAATAAATTTGAAAAGACATCAAAATAAATTTGTTGGTATAGACAATCATCACCGACCATATGGCAGCATCAGAGAGACTATCGATTCAGATGATTGCTAAAAATATAGCGATGGATATTAGCTCTAGTAGGTCCAAATCAATAATATACGGACCATACCAGCCAGACCGGCAAGTCACCATCCTCAACGATATCTGGATTGAATCACTATAAATCTAGATCGATTTTCAATCGACCTCAGATGGATCATATAAGATGAGATCAGTAATTCACCATCTTAAAAGCTAGTGGCTCACCATCCTGTCCGCAGCCTTTTCATCAAACATCGGATTTATACCGACCTCAATAACAAACAATAATCTGCTCGACAGCTGAGCCCGAAATTAGGTTTACTTTACCCTTACTGCCAGTTCTATTATATCAAGTTCAACAAAAAGCCGACATCATCAATATAGTAAGAAAAAGTATCGTCCAGCTTTACCATGTCGAGATCGATTAAATACCGACCTCGCCATACCAGCGAGATCGATAAAACACCACCCTCGACATGATCCAAGACTGATTGACTACCAACTGCTTTTCAATCAAATCATAGCTATCCTTCAGTCGTATCATAGCTACTTGTTATATGGGCAAATGGCCTACAGCTGCGATCCAGCTGACCGTTCTGTTAAAACAAACTAATGATCTAACAAACTTTTCTTAAGATCTAAGCAAATTTCTCTATAAATAGAAGAGTATGATACCCTTCCAAAAGGTAAGCTCTAATTCATAGGATCAAAGTTCTGTTGAAATCATTCCCAACTTCCTCATTGAAGGAAGATCGAAACCCCCTCTCTATCTAAATCCTCTTTTCTTGCCTCTTAGCCTTCCATTTCCACAATCTGTTCTCAAGGTCTCAACTGACTTAAGCATCCTAAACTAGAGGGTATCCCACTAATTCTTGAGACTTTCTTATAGATTGGTCCATGATCCACATCGACTCGACTCTAAATCAGCTCTCTAGCATGAGTTTTTTTCGGTGATCTGAAGCTTTGTTGTAATAGCTTGGTGCAAGAAGAAGGGCACTTTATCCAAATTTCATGGAAATAATAAAAAAGGTACAGAATCAGGCTCCATCTTCTCTAGGAGCCCCTCTAGAGATGGTTTAGTCCCACCCTCCGTCAACGATTGATCCACAATAGTTCATCAACCTTTTGGTGCAATAGATCTAGGCCCTCACCAATGCTGTGCAATAGCTCCAACAAACAACTGAGCGATGTCAAGAATATGTTCCCAAAAAATTGCATCACGAACTAGCCATCTTCCAGCCCCTCAAGAATTCTATCAGGAGTGTTTTCTTGATCAACAAGAACGATCCTGTAAAGCTGAATCAACTCTCTATAGCAAGAAGCTGCTATGGGAGGTGGATCTTGAGCAGAAGCTTGAAGATCTCAAAAAAAGATTGAAAGAGATACAGCTTGGAGGACCTTCTCAGAGTAAAAAGGATTTCCACCTTATGTTCCCATTTTCTGTCAAAATACTGAGTGAACCAGTTTCCTTCCAATTTAAAATGCCTGTGCTGGAGCCATTCGATGGCTCTACGAATCTTTAGGATCATCTTGAGAGATACAGAGATATTATGAGGCTTTAAGGAGCATCTGACGTCCTTCTCTACAAGGCCTTTTTCATCATTCTCAAAAAGTTTGCGAGAGTATGACTTTCTGGACTCCATCCAGGGTCCATCTTTTCTTTTGATCAACTAGGTAGGCTCTTCATAACCGATTTTCGAAGCAACCATCTTCACTTGAAGCACATGGATAGCCTCTTCTCCATAATACAGCAGGAGGGTGAGTCCCTTTGCGAATACATGGCCTATTTTAATGCGGCCATTCTAAAAGTAAAAGACTTTAATGAGTCCATTGCCATGTCAGCTTTGAAGTAGGAACTCAGGAGCCATCATTTGATCTTCTCTCTTAACAAAATTTTTTTGAAAAATTGTAAGAGAATGTTAATCCGAATCAGGAAGTATATCCATGCAGAGAAAGAAGAAAAGCTGAATAAGAAGGAGAAAAAAAATAAAAAAGGGAAGAAGCGACCCCGTGATGAAGGATATGGGAACTAGGAAAGCACCAGTGAACCACCTCAAAAAAATTTGAGGTTCCGGAGCCCACCCCAAAAATTTGATAGCTACGCTTCTTTGTCCACCCCTTAATCGCAGATCTTGCTGGAGATTAAGAATCAAGGATATCTTCATCATCTTAATCCCATAAAGGCCCTGCCTACTAAGAGAGACAAAAGCAAATTTTGCCATTTTCATTGGGATAATGGGTATGATACTGAAGGATGCCACCAGCTCAAGGATGAGATTGAGGCTTTAATTCACTGAGGCTATTTCAACAAGTATGTTAGAGATCGGACAAATCAAGCTCTAGAGCCATGTCAGAAGCACGATGATGCTACTAAGCACAATCGACCGACTGCTAGGGTTATTAACATGATCTCAGAAGGCAGCAATCCTCGAAGGGCATCTACGAGTCCCTCTCTTAAGAGATAGCATCTCAAAAACATTGTATCCTTTTCTGACGATAATGCCCAGGAGGTTTAAACAGCACATAATGATGCTATTGTCATTTCTATGACAATACAAATTATAATATAAAAAGAATATTAGTGGATAATGGAAGCTCAACAGACATATTATTCTATGATGCTCTCTCAAAAATAAATGCTCTAAATAAATTGAGGCAGGTTGGCATCCCACTGGTTGGATTTTCAGGCAACTCGATGGCAATTGAAAGAGAAATCACACTATCAGTAACCACGGAAAGAGAATCCTATCAGTCAATCATACGACTTATATTTCTAGTCGACAAAATACCGTTCACATATAATATCATTCTTGGTCGACTCGGGCTCAACACCCTCAAAGCAATTGTTTTAACTTACTACCTGCTAGTCTGATTTTTTACCAAATATATCATTAAAAAAATGCATGAAGATCAAATAATGATCAGACAATATATTCTGATAGCTTCAGAAATGAAGGAGCCCATGAGAACCCCACCAATCAAAATTCTCAACTAGGAGCTTGAAAATGAGAATAGAAAAGGCCAAGGTGAATCAGCTAAACCACTCGTCACTATTCTGCTGGGTGAAGATCTAGAGAAAACCATTCAAATAGGAGCTCGATTAAGTACCAACCTCATGAAAAAATTAATATCCTTTCTTTGATAAAATATGGATGTGTTCGCATGGTCCGCTTTAGATATGCCTGAAATTTCTACCGATGTCATCATACATAAACTAAACATCGATCCTAAACACTGACTAGTAAAATAGAAGAAAAGATGCTTAGCTCTAAAAAGACAAAAAGCAATAGATGAGGAAGTTGATAAGCTTCTGAAAGTAGAATTCATCAGCAAAGCACAATACCCGAATTAGATAGCCAATGTCGTGATTGTCAAAAAGGCGAGCGATAAATGGAGGATCTGCATCGATTTTATCAACCTTAACAAAACTTGCATCAAGGATAGCTTTCTTCTATCAAAAATTAATCAATTGGTTGATACAATCTCCGAGCACAAGCTATTAAGCTTTATGGACACCTTCTCTGGCTACAATCAAATCAAAATAGCCCTAAAGATAAAAAAAACATGGCTTTTATCATTGACAAAGGTTAGTACTGTTAAAAAATGATGCTTTTGGTTTGAAAAATGCAAGTGCTACTTACCAGCATCTGGCTAATATAGTTTTCAAATGCCAAATCGATTGCAACATGGAAGTATACGTTGATGACATGTTGGTTAAAAGCATAGAAGAAGATCAGCATATTATCAATCTAGAAAAAGCATTTGGTGAATTTTGTAAATACCAGATGAAGCTTAACCCCAACAAGTTTACTTTCAAAGTAACAACTAAAAAATTTCTTGATTTTCTTATGACCCAGAGAGGGATAGAGGCCAATCCTAAGAAAATTCAAATGCTACTTGAAATGAAGCCACAAACACTCTAAAAGAAGTGCAACGGCTTATGGACGAGTGGTGTCACTAAGCAGGTTCATATTCAGGTTAGTTGAGAAGGACCTTCCATTCTTTAAAATCTTGAAGCAAATTAAAGACTTCAAGTGGTCAAAGGAATGTCAATATGCCTTTGACAAAAGACAAATCTTGGTTCAATACCATTATTGTCAAAACCAATCGAAGGTGAGGATTTATTCTTATATTTATCTATCTCACCTAACGTTGTTAGCTCAATTCTAGTCCGAGATGATGTAGGGATACACAGACCAATCTACTACACTAGCAAACTATTGCGAGATATAGAAACTCAATATTCCAAGATCAAAAAAATGATATATTTCTGGTCACAACTGCCAAACGGCTCTGACCATATTTTTAAACTTAGTCTATCATCGTCTTGATAGATCAACCATTAAGATCGATCCTTCAATGATTTGACACGTCCGATCGATTGGCCAAATGGGCTATCGAACTCAGCAAATTTGATATTTGTTATTGGCCTAGATCTTCCATGAAAGCTCGAGTATTGGCCAACTTTATGGTAGAGTATTCTATACCTGAGGAAGAACTAGCTCCGAAAATTCTAGAAGAAATTGATAATGATTCTTATTGGCTTCTGCATGTGGATGGAGCCTCTAATGCCCACGGGAGCAGTGCTGGCTTAATCTGGCTAGCCCCAAAGGAGTAGTCACTAAGCATGCTTTGAGACTCAGTTTCGAAGCTTTCAATAATAGTACCGAATATGAGGCTCTCATCGTAGGACTTAGAATGATGAAGAAACTTAATATCGAGAAGCTCAAGATCTTCACAGACTCTCAGCTTGTCGTCGGACAGGTACAAAGTCAATTCAAAGCCAAAAATTTTGTTATATCTTAATATTTGTATAACATAAAAAAATTATCAAAAAACTTCAATGATCTTAAGATCTCTCAAATACCGAGATCAAAAAATGCCCAAGTTGATGCACTTTCACATTTGGCCACATTGAAATTTTTCGAACTCAATTGGGAGGTATTCATCAAAGTCCTTGACAAACCCAGCACAAAAGTCCTAATAGTCACTCAAGTGAGTCATAAATCTAGCTGGATAGATTCTTTAATGAACTACTTAGATAGGAGAATGTGGCCCAATGATCCCGTTGAAGTGAGGAAAATTAAGAGGCAAGCCCCATGGTACATCATCCTAGATGGAAGGTTGTATAAAAAGCCATTCTCTTTTCCTTTTGTCCGATGTTTGAGACCCTCAAAGGCTGATTATGCTTTTCAAGTGGTTCATGAAGGAATTTGTGATAACCACTTGGGAGGCAGGTCTTTGGTGTATAAAGTAATCCAATAGGGTTATTATTGGCCAACCATTCAGAAGAATGCTGTCGACCTCATCAGTAAGTGTGATTAATGCTAAAAGTATACAATATTCAACACCAACCAGCTGCCATACTCATATCAATTATGGCTCCTTGGCCTTTTGCCACTTGAAGGATGGATACTCTTAGACCATTTTTCATGATAACAGGATAAAAAAATTTCTGATGGTGGCTATTGATTACTTCACCAAATGGATAGAGGCTGAACCACTAGCGCAAATTATAGAGAAAAAGATATGCGACTTAATCTGAAAGTCAATCATCTATCATTTTGGTCTGTCCTAGATGATTATTACTGATAATGAAAAGTAATTTGATAATGTAAAATTTAAAAAATTTTGTTCTGAGTTATACATCGATCACAGGTTAACCTTAGTGGGGCATCCATAATTAAATAGAGAAGCTGATGTCACAAATCGGACGATGCTCCAAGGCTTGAAAGCCAGGCTCACTAAAGCCAAAGATCTCTGGGCGGATGAATTGTATAATATTCTCTAGAAATACAAAACCACTCTAAGATGATTAACTAGGAAAACATCTTTCAAACTCACATTTGGAGCAGAGGCAGTGATACCCATGGAAATCGGTCTTCCAATCTAAGAGTGAAAAATTTTCATGAGGGAAGCAACTTAGGTCGATTGAGAACCGATCTTGACCTATTGGAAGATACCAGGAAAAATGCTCAAATTCGCATGGCAACCAACAAGTAAAAGGTGGTTAGATACTATAATATCTGGGTAAAGCCGAAAGTCTTCCATAAAGGTGATTTGATCTTTTACCGAGCTGAAGTTTCAAAATCCCTAGAACAAAAAAAACTCACCTCAAATTGGGAAGGGCCATATCGAATCACTGAAAGGATATGTCTGGAGGCATACAAGATAAAAAACTTAGATGGCTCGAATATTTTGAGAACATGGAATGCCGATAATCTTAAAATATATCATCAATAAATCTTGAATAAAGGCTCCAAAAATTTTATCTCATTCAAAATATGTTTTCAAAATATTGAATCATCTTTTGGCCACTTTGGTAAAGAACCAAACAAATTCAAAGAAGGCTATCCTATCTAGCTAAATAAGGACAAACTACATTATGAGACATCCAATCTCTAGATCAGTAGAGCTCTGAAAGGCACAAAAAGAGATAAGATCTTTCTATCATTAAAAATCGATCTCTGGATCGGTAGAGCTCCAAAGGACTCAAAAGGAGATAAGATCTTTCTATCATTAAAAATCAACCTCTAGATAGGTAGAGCCCTGAAGGGCCCAAAAGAAGATATGATCTTTCTATTATTAAAAATCAATCTTCAGATCGGTAGAGCCTCGAAGAGCATGAAAGAAGATAAGATCTCTCTATCATTAAAAATTGATCTCTAGATCGGTAGAGCCCCGAAGGATACAAAAGAAGATAAGATTTTTCTATCATTAAAAACCAATCTTCAGATCAGTAGAATCCGAAAGGGCACCAAAAAGATAAGTTCTTTCTATCATTTAAAATTGATCTCCAAATTAATAGAGCCCCAAAGGGCACAAATGAATATAAGATCTTCCTATTAATGGAGAAATATCGATCTTTGGATCAAGGTTATCTTGAATCTCTATAAAATACCGATATCAGAATCGAGATTATCTTAAAGCTTTATAAAATACCGATCTCTGAATTGAGGTTATCTTGAAGCTCTATAAAATACTAATCCATGGATCGAGATTATACTAGATCTTTATCAAATGTCGATCTATGGATCGAAGTTATCTTGTAGCCCCATAAAGTGCTGATCTTTGGATCAATATTCTATAAAACACCCGATCTCCAAATTGGATCTCACAAATCAGAATCCTAGAGTACTCGATCTACAGATCAAATTTTTAAAGAATGTTATGATTTAGATTTTAAGTTCATACTTGAAAATGCCTGAGCCAAAGCTTAAAAAGTTGGCTACTTAATACGGCAAACACTCTCCGAAACTTTTTTAAAAAGGGGAGAAATTAGAAAGCGGCCAGTTGGACTCCTATAAGATGAAAAAAAAAGCTGACCTACCAATCTCAGATTCAAGTAGAGGTACTCCTAAACTTCCATCCAATTTTAATTAAAAGTTCAACTTCTAGTTAAAAATATGATTTCATACATATACTGGCTAAGGCAATCCATATCGTGACCTTATTGAGGTCAACCTATATGAACCTAAATAAAGATCATCCAAGCCTACATCGGGCAATATCAGATCAAAAATATCTGACATCACAAACAAACATAGATAATCAAGTTAGAAAGAAATTTTCATTACTTTGAAAAAAATTTTGCAAAAAGCCCAAACTGGGCTGATACAAAAGATAGATTGAAGGAAGCAGTGCAGGATTTGTAGTGCTACTTTCAAAAAATTTTTAAAAAATAGCTAAAATATAGTGAATAATTAATTAATTTAATTAATTAATTTTTGTTCATATTAGAATATTAAGTCCTATACTAAGAATCTAAACACAATATGCATGCATTCATATAGATCTGAAAATAAAATAATGTAGTAAACTCTTTACTATATCTATTTATTCAGAATACAATACCTTTTCTCGGATAGCTGATCATCATAATCTGAATCCATCGGATAATGCTCTAGTGTTGCACCATAGCCGCACATATGTCCGACCTCTATGGTTGATCCACACAGAGCTCCTGGTCTCGATCAGTTCCACTAAAGTGCTAGCTTCTCGTCGGGGCCTTCAATAGCTGATCATGATCGATCTGATCGATCATATATTTTTTAATTTTTTAGATACTCCAAAAAATTAAAACATAAATACTAGAGGATGATGAAGAGGTATTTCAAATTTAGTGGTGATCCGATGCTCACAGCACTCGATCTCTCCACCCGAATCCAGATTTCCAAATCTATGGTTTCACTCTAGCCAAAAAACCTGATACACTAAAAATCCTATCATGCCCTCTCTGTATGAAGTTTTTCCATGAAATAAATTTTTGTAAAAATATGACTTTCAGATCTATAAATCCTATTTAGATCATATCTAAAAATTGAGTACCCTTAGAGATGAAAATCATAAGAGAAGAGAAGCATGAGGAAAAAAAAGGTGCTGCAGGATCCTTCTCACCTTCACTCCGAGATTTTTCTCACTAAAAACTAATGCCCAATTATATTGAAATTTTTACCATAGAATGCTAACCCCCTTTATTACACACACAAAACTTCTCATAATTTATTGACGTGAATACCATGGGAAAGGCACATGAAAAGAGATAAGGGTCAGAGGTTGAACTTGTTTCAACCTCCCAACCAACATCAAATTCAAAAACCTTCTTATCCCTATCCAACGCCCATACCAACGTATTTGACACGCAAAAGGACTCTTCTTTTGTGTGTCCACTCTGAGAATGCATAAAAAAATTGCATGAAGTAAAATCAAAGTGGGCGTGGGAAAAGAATAAGAACGAGAGGGAGTTGAGAAGTTTCAACTTCTACATTGAATTCAAAATTCAAATTATTTTGACCAGTCCAACTATTGGATCAGATCAGAGGCAGAAGAGATAAGGGGTGCAGAAGGTATTTGGGTGTGAGAAAAAATTCACATAAAATAAAGAGGAGCATGGGTCAAAGGTTGGTTAAATATTATAGGCGTAGGGAGTTGAAAGTTCAAACCTTCTTTGACTTTTCAAAATTGGTTTCAACTAAACCAATTATTCCAAACCCAATAAGATCAGGTCAAATCTAACTAAATTAAACTTAATCCAACTTATTAAATTTTTAATCAAATTAGAAATTAATTTGGTCCAGTCCCTAATTAAATCATGGTCAAATCTCCCACAGCGATTAGGTCAACTCACGACCTAATCGAGTCAAACCCAATCGAATCCAATTCAATCAAACTTGATCAAATCCCCATTGCTCAATCAAATTGAGTTAATCAATAATCAAATTACTAATTAATCCTCTAATAAACATAGAGTTCCAATTAGATGGATGTCTGGGCAACAAAGTACATCAATATGAAACTCCTGAAGAGTTTCAAACTAGTGAGACTCCTGAACCCAGTATTCCAAATGAATTAAACTCACGATCATAGAGTCTCAGACTAGTGGAACTCTTGATCAGAGAGTCCTAGATGAGTAGGACTCAGAGTCCTAGTCTAGTGAAACTCTTGACCACATTGTCCTAGGTTATTAGGACTCATGATCAGCCATCAGATCAGATAAGAACTCCTAATGTGTGTGACCCAATAGGTTCGAATCCTAAGCTGGTAGCATAGAAATTAATTTTCTATACCAATCGATGTGATCATCTAGCAACGATATCTGATATTCGAATAGATCAAAAAATTGTATTGCAACAATGACGAACCTCTGAAATATGGTTATTGTATAATTCATCCCCTTGACCTCGATGCTCAAAGGATGATTTAAGATTTACTGTCAATCCTAAAATTCATCCATAGTATATTTCAAAATTTAGCATCCATCATATGAACTATTTCGATCGAGGATTTGCTAAATTGAAATACAACAATGCACTTGCTCCAACACTTGAAGGGATCAATCCTATCTTGACTCACACACCGACAAACCTAGTACTTGACTGCATCCAGTAGCCTTCCATGATTGAATTAGAAATTCAGATAGTCCGGTACCTAAGTACAGTAAGTTGCATGCAAGTCACCGTGGTGGTCTCAGATCTAAGGGATACTTATACCTATATCCTTCGGAGCTAATCTTGATAGAAAAAAAGCTTCAAAGTTGGTCACGTTAAGTATAGATGTACCCATATATCTCACTTGCATGCCATACTAGTATCTCAATATTTCTTAGTTACAAGGATAACCAACCTATATGGCACACAACGACTATACTCGATAGACATTATCATCCTAAATAACAACGTATCTTTTGATCGTGAATAATTTAAGGACTAAATGATAAATTCTTCTTTGTCGAATCTAAATAGTCCTAAGGACTTCATCATAATACGGGAGTTCATTAGAAGACAATAGATTTTATGATGAAAAATGTCAAAATAACTTTTATTAATTTATGATTCATATATAATTATAAATATATAGTCTAATCATCAACAGATCGATGATTGACTTTGGAACATATTTCTAACAATCTTCCACTTGAACTAAAGTCAATCGGTGCAGTAACTAATATCTATCTTCGACTTGAAGTCGTTGAACTCCTTCACCGTAATAACTTTAGTGAATGGGTTGGCCAAGTTCTTCTTTCCATCGATCTTCTGAAGATCGACATCATCTTTATCCATAATTTTTTGGATAAGGTGGAAGCGGCACAGAATATACTTCGTCCGCTGGTGTGCCTTAGGTTTCTTCGCCTGAGCAATGGCTCTAGAGCTATCGCAATAGAGTAGAACTGGACCATCAAGAGAGGATGCTACTCTAAGCTTGATGATGAATTTTTTCAGCCACACCGCTTCTTTGGCAGCATCGATGCAACGACATACTCTACCTTACAAACTAAATCGGCCACAGTGTGCTGCTTGGAACTCTTTCAGCAGATGATCCTACTATTAAGGGTGAACATATATCCCGACATATTTTTGCTATCATCATGATCAGACTGAAAATAAGAGTCTGTGAATCCTACAAGTTTCAAGTCCATTTCACTATATACAAGCTACTAGTCCTTAGTATTTTTCAAATACTTCAAGATGATTTTAAAAACCTTCCAGTGATTCTCCCCTGGATCATATTGGTATCTACTCACTATCCCTAGTGAGTATGCTATATTTGATTATGTACATATCGTGGTATATATGATAGAACCCACTATCAAAGCATATGGTATTCTACTCATACACTCTCTTTCTAGAGGTATTGTCGGACAATCCCTCTTTGAAAAAAAAATTCATGGCCTATCAGTAGATAGCCTTTCTTGGAATTCTCTATACTGAACCATTTTAGCATTGTATTAATATACGTAGACTGGGATAATCTAAGTAACCTTTTAGATCTATCTCTATAGATCTTCATCCCTAGGATGTAGGAAGCTTCTTTCAAATATTTCATGGAGAACTGTGATGATAGTCAAATCTTTATTTCTTACAATGCAGGAACATCATTTTCGATTAAGAGAATGTCATCCACATACAATACTAAAAATAATATTGCTGAACCATTAGCCCACTTGTATATACATGGCTCCTCTTCGTTCTTAATGAAGCCATACGTTTTGATTGTTTTATCAAATCGTATGTTCCAGCTTCGAGATGCCTACTTCAATCCATAAATGGATCTTTGAAGCTTACACACCTTAGACTCATCTATGGATGTGAATCCTTCGGGCTGTATCATATACATCTCTTCATCCAGCTCTCCATTTAGGAAAGTCATTTTTATATCCATCTGCTAGATTTCATAATTTAGATGAACAGCGATAGCAAGCATAATTCGAATGGATTTGAGCATTGCCATAGAAGAAAATATCTTGTCATAGTCAATACCATAATGTTGATGATACTTCTTAATAATCAGATGGGCTTTATAGATCTACACCTTTCCGTCTGCGTCCCTTTTTCTTTTGAAGACCCATTTACATCCTATGGATTTTACCCCTTCGGATGGGTCAACCAATGTCCATACATTGTTGAGCTTCATGGATTTTATTTTGGATTTTATGATCTCAAGCCATTTCTCAGAGTCGGATCTCTGCATTACATCCATACAGATGATCGAATTCTGATCGTTCTTATCGAGTTCGATAGGATCTCCATCTCGAATCAGAAAATCATAGTATCTATTCGGTTGATGTGGTAATCTACCAGATCGCCTTAAGGATGCATCTACAATGAGTTCTGATTCTGATCTAATCAAATCTAGCTTAGGTTCTACAATTTATGTATGTTCTTCCATCTATCGTACTTCATCAAGTTCGACCTTAGAGGCATTAGTTCTTTCACCAAGAAACTTCTTTTCTAAAAAGACTGTCTTAAGGCTGATAAACATTTTTTGCTCATTAATAAGGTAGAAGTAGTATCTTTTGATTTCTTTTGGATAACCTATAAAACTATACTTATCAGATCTAGGTCCAAGCTTGTCTATCATCTTATATTTGATATAAGTCAAAAAGCTCCAAACCCTAAGATGTGAAAGCACTGGCTTACGCCATGTCCATATCTCATATGGTATTTTATTAATAAATTTACTTAAAATCCTATTTAGAATATAACAAGCTGACTCGAGCGCATATCCCCATAGGAAGATCGACAAACCAGCAAACTCTATCATGGATCGAACCATGTCCAACAGGATCTGATTTCTCCTTTCAAACACACTATTATATTGTGGTATTCCAGGAGGAGTCCATTTGGGAGAAAATTTTATTCTCTCCAAGATATGTCAGAAACTCATTGAAAAGATATTCATCCCCTCGATCAGAACAAAGAATTTTAATACTCTTTTCAGTTTGCTTTTCTACCTCATTGCGTAATAGTTTGAACATTTCAAACAACTCCAACTTATGCTTCATTAAATAGACGTACCCATATCTCGATAGGTCGTCTGTAAAGATTATGAAGTAAAAGTATCCATCTCTAGCACTTGAGCTCATGGGTCTACATACATCCGAATGTATTAGACTTAGGAGTTCAGTGGCTCGTTCATCTTTTTCAATAAAAGATGACTTGGTCATCTTACCAAAAAGATAGAACTTACAGGTTGAAAGTGATTCATAATCACTGACCTTAAGAATTCCTTCTTAAGTTAACTTGTTAATTCTATTCTTGTTAATATGATCTAGCGTACAGTGTCAAAGGTATACATCAAATACATCACTAATTCTAGGACATTTACTAGAGGATTAAACCATGTTAACAAGCATAGAAAGTAAATAAATTCTATTATTCAATTATTCAATAAAAATTATAACATCATTCAAAATGTTATTATAAATTTTTTTTATTGATATTTCAAAATCCTTCATGGCCAAAAGGCCTACAGAAATGACATTCAATAAGAAAGTTTGACAAAAATGACATTCATTAAGAATAACTTTATTTGAATTGATTAGAAGGTTCATGATTCCTAAAGCTAGAATTGTAACTTATCTTCTATCTCTAACATTCAGGAACCTCTCATCTTGATCAAATCTCCTACTGACCTGCAAGCTCTACATAGAATTATAAATATGATAAGTACTTTCAGTATCTAATACTCAGGCAGTAGAATCAAATAAGAAAAAATTGTAAGATGTTATCATATAATTATCTTATCCAGCAACCACTTGCTTCCTTTTTGGCCTGTTCGGATCTAGGGAAGCAATGTATAGAGGGCAGTTCCTCTTCCAATGTCCCTGCTTCTTGCAGAAGAAGCACTCTACCTGGTTTTGGTCGGGCTTGCACTTCTTGGTCCGATCCTGTGCAGTCATCGCAACATTTGGCTGCACCCTCTTATTCTTTTTCTTCTTGTTCTTCTTTTCTTTCTTAAAGGATCGACGATCAGAAGAAGACACTCCCACTACATTCATTATCTCCTTATGGAGTTGGTGATCCTTCTCAAAGTTCTGCAGCAACCTCAACAATCCGTGGTAGTTGACTGCAGGCTTTGTCATTCTAAAATGAGTTAGGAAGGAAAGGAAGGACTTGGGCAAGGAATTAAGGATCGCATCCTTACCGAGCTGCTCGTACAGAAAAAAGCCCAGCTTGCTAAGACACTCGATCATCTCGATCATGTACAATACATGATTAGTAACTGAGGCTCTGTCCCTCATCCGAGCATTGAAAATAACATAACTTATTTTGTGCCTTTCAACATCATTAGGCATGCTAAAGAAGTTGTTCAATATTTGAAGCATCTCTTATGGCTGAGTGTTTTCAAACCTATGGCTGAACTCGTTGTTCATTACCGTCAGTATTATACACCGAATGGTGGTGCGATCATTGAGCCACTTCTGATAAGTATTTCGAATCGCTCCTCTAGCATTCAGAGCTGGCTCCTCAGGTGCGGGATCCGTTATGACATAAAGGATCCGCTCATGCTTCAGGATGATTTTCAACTTACGAAATCAGCTGTCGTAGTTGGATTTCATTAATTTATCATTATCTAATAATGATCGGAGCGATAGGTTAGTGGTCATTTCTGCATAATAAGAAAAACCTAATTAGTATATGAATCAATTATCCTAAAGACTTGGACTTTAGTCTAAAGGTTCTCTCACTATTTTATATAAATTGGTAGCTTCTACCTCCAATTCAAGAAATTACTTTAATTTTTTAGTGGGTATTAGAATCCATATAGACTACATATGAGCCCAACTTTGGTTGGTTAATCCATGTGCACCTATGGGTAGGTTCAAAATTAATTATTTCTTTAAATAATTTTTAGTAATATCAATTTTGCTCCGGAGATCTAATTAGTAGGCTTTGGCCTTCACTAAAAAAGTTCGGATAGGTTCAACAATTAACATGACCACATTTGGTCTTATCTAATCAATAAATGATCAGGTCTGACTTTGGTCGGCCAACTCAAATAGCATCAGAAAGACTTAACCAAATCATCATTTTATGAATGATAATTTTATTAGTCAATAAGCACCAGGCCTTTGGCCCTTCAGTGATTATCAAATTAATAAACTCATTATCACTCAACTTAATGAGAAGCTATGATTTAGTTATCTATATAACTATTTTATTTTTAAGAATCTAATAATTTTAGAGGATTTAGTTAATATATTTAAGAAAAATGAGCCAATTTTGATCCTCCCATTGACTTCGTCAAGTCAGATAAAAAAAAAGGATCTAATCTAAGCTGGCATTAGGAGCACCTAAATCAATCAGACTGATTTATCTAATTAACATCCGTGAGTCCGAATCACCAAGTGATCTAATCAAAATGTAACTCACCAGGATGGCCATGTAAGTGAGATCAGTAGAAGGAATATATCATTAACTCGTCAATGATCGAATCAATGTGAGTAGCTCTCAATTAAAAATCACTGATCAAACTGTCAAACTTACCTTAGACACCATTTGGTTTATTAGTTTTAATTTGACCAACCTAGTAATTTTGGATTCGACCGCATAGCCATGAATCAAGTCCATTTGATCCTCGTTAAAGGCATGTACTTGACCAACTACAACTATTATAATTGAGTCTATAGAGTTCTTGATCTAATTTAAATTAACATTTAATAAGATTTGATCAGTTGCTCTAATTTAGTCTATTTTTTAACTAACCTTAGGTCTAATCTAATTTATGAACCTAATTCAACTAACCCAATAACCCAAGTTTTATAATTAATGACTTAGAGTCTTAATTCATAATTTTAGATACTAAATCATTATACTTAATATTTAATTAAATTTATGGGCTATGGATTAGGATTTGATATTTTAAAAAATATTTTTTAAATTTTTGAAAGGTTCTTTACAACTTAGTATTATTTATCAATTGAGTTGACTCAATTTAAAATTAAATCTGCTCAATTCATAAATAATACTAGTTATAGAATTTAATCTGAAACTATGTACACTACGTAATATTAAATCATAAATCAAACTTTATCTAATTATGTATTCATGATCATAAATTAGATTAAAGCTTAATATAATTAGATCATAAAAATATTAGATCAAATCTAAAATTTTATGATTAACGATATAGATCAGCAATATACTAGGATAATCTTTTCACTATAGGGATAAACCATATAGCAGGATAACCTACAGTCCGTACGATCTTGATTTTAATTTTTAGATCTAATTAATTAGATTATTAGATTAATATTTAGATTAAATTTAAATTATCAATCTAAAATATGCAAGCATATAATGTTTAGCGAACCTTGCTTTGATATCATTTATAGGAAGCAGTGCAGGATTTGCAGTGCTACTTTCAAAAAAAATTTAAAAATAGCTAAAATATAGTAAAAAATTAATTAATTTAATTAATTAATTTTTGATCATATCAGAATATTAAGTCCTATACTAAGAATCTAAATATAATATGCATGCATTCATATAGATCTGAAAATAAAACTGTGCAGCAAACTCTTTACTATATCTATCTGTTTAGAATACAATACCTTTTCGCGGATAGCTGATCACCGTAATCTGAATCTACCAGATAATGCTCTAATGTTGCATCACAGCCACACATGTGTCTGGCCTCTATGGTTGATCTACATGGAACTTCTGATCCTGATCAGTCCCACAGAGTGCTAGCTCCTCGTCGGAGCTTTCAATGGTTGATCATGATCGATCCGATTGATCATATGCTTTCTAATTTTTTAAATATTTTATAAAATTAAAACATAAATATTGGAGGATGATGAAGAGGTGTTTCAAATTTAGTGGTGATTCGATGCTTACAACACTCGATCTATCCATCCAAACCCAGATTCCCAAATCTAGGGTTTCACTCTACCCAAAAAATCTGACACACTGAAAATCCTATCACACCCTCTCTGTGTGGATTTTTTTTATAAAATAAGTTTTTATGAAAAGATAACTTTTAGATCTATAAACCTTATTTAGATTATATCTAAAAATTGAGTATCCTTAGAGGTGAAAATCAGAAGAGAAGAGAAGCATGAGGAAAAAATGAGGTGCTATAGGACCCTACTAACCTTCACTCCAAGATTTTTCTTACCCAAAACTAATGCCTAATTACATTAAAATTTTTACCACAGAATTATAACCCCCTCTATTGCATGCACAATAATTTTCATAATTTATTGACATGAATACCATGAAAAAAGTATATGGAAAGAGATAAGGATTGGAGGTTGAACTTGTTTCAACCTCCCAACCAACATCAAATTTAAAAACGTTCTTATCCCTATCCAACATCCATACCAGAATATTTGATGTGCAGAAGGACTCTCCTTCTATGTGTCCACTCTAAGAATGCACAAAAAAATTATGTGAAGTAAAATCAAAGTGGGCATTGAAAAAGGATAAGAACGAGAGGGAGTTGAGAAGTTTCAACTTCTACATTGAGTTCAAAATTCAAATTATTTTGATCAGTCCAACCATTGGACTAGGTCAAAGGCAGAAGAGATAAGGGGTGTAGAAGGTATCTAGGTGTGAGAAAAAATTCACATAAAATAAAGAGGAGCGTGGGTTAAAGGTTGGTCAAATATTGTAGGTGCAGGAAGTTGAAAGTTCAAACCTTCTTTGACTTTTCAAAATTGGTTTCAACTAAACCAATTATTCCAGACCCAATAAAACCAGATCAAATCTAACTAAATTAGGCTTAACCCAACTTATTAAATTTTTAATTAAATTAAAAATTAATTTGATCCATCTCCTAATTAAATCAGGATCAAATCTTCTACAGTAATTAGGTCAACTCACGACCTAATTAGGTCAAACCCAATCGAATCCAATTCAATCAAACTTGATCAAATCTCCATCGCTCCATCAAATTGAATTAATCAACAATCAAATTACCAATTAATCCTCTAATAAACATAGAGTCCCTATCGGATGGATGTCTGGGCAATAGAGTCTATCAACATGAAATTCCTAAAGAGTCCTGTTGGGGATAAATCCCGCTCCTGCCGAAGCCCGGCCCAACGCTCAGCCCAATGTAACCAGTAGCTGCTGAAGAGCTTCAGCGCCAGGCGCCAGGCCGAGCCCCTAACACGGCCGAACTGCTTAGAGGCCGAACTCCCCTGCACCAAGGTCCGGGCCGAACTGCTTAGAGGCCGAACTCCCCTGCACCAAGGTCCGGGCCGAACTGCCTAGAGGCCGAACTCCCCTGCACCAAGGTCCGGGCCGAACTGCCTAGAGGACGAACTCCCACCGCCAGCCGAACTTCCTGACGGCCGAGCTCCTTGGACTCCAAGCGGCTGGACTTCTTCGGGAGACGGACTCCTCCCAGACGCCCGTTCGGCCATCCGAGCTCCTCCCGGGTTTTCCCTTCAGCCGAACTCTCCTACGAGCCCGAACCCATTCGGACCATGCGGCCGAACTCCTTCGGACCCCACGGCCGAACTCCTTCGGACCGACCCCAGGCGAGCCCATGCAGCCGAACTCCTTCGGACCCCACGGCCGAACTCCTTCGGACCGACTCCAGGCGAGCCCATGCAGCCGAACTCCTTCGGGACCGACTTCAGGCGAGCCCAAGTGGCCGAACCCCTTCGGACCGACCCTAGGCGACCGAACTCCTCAGCGAGCCCTGGCCGAACCAACTAGCAACCGAAGTCCTTCAATTGGCCAGCCGAGCTTCTTCGGGCCTCTCAGCGGCCGAACTCTACAGATGGCCGACCCTTCAGCCAGACGAACTCCCCCAGCTTCCCCTTCGGCCGAACTCTGTTACAAGTCCGAACTCCGTTGGATGAAACCTGTCGCCTGCAGCAAGACCGGACGGCGCCTTCCTCTCCGTACCGGACTCCATGCGGCCGACGACTCGCCGGTATGGCTCCCACGACCTACCGGACGACGCCTTCCTCTCCGTACCGGACTCCATGCGGCCCACGGCTCGCCGGTATGGCTCCCACGATCTACCGGACGACGCCTTCCTCTCCGTACCGGACTCCATGCGGCCCACGACTCGCCAGTATGGCTCCCACGATCTACCGGACGACGCCTTCCTCTCCGTACCAAACTCCATGCTGCCCGACGACTCTCTGCCAGACGGCACAGCCGTCACCATCAACTAAGCTCCGCTATAAAAGGACCCCTCCCGACATACTAAGGCTAAGCTCTCTGAACTCTCGACTCTCTAAGCTCTCCTCCACATCTCTAAGCTCCGGAACTCATTCCGAGCACTCCATTACTGTTGGCCGGAAACTAACTTGACCGTCGGAGGGTCCTGCCGGAGCCACCACCCCACCGGTTCCGGACGGGACTTCGTTTTGCAGGTCCCCGGCGGCGCCCAGCGGCCTCGATTGCGGCGACCTCCGGCGGCGACGGATTTCTGCACCAACAGATTGGCGCTAGAAGAAGGGCCTGAACCTTCGAGGTTCCCTTGTTCTTAAAGGAGTGCTCGGCGACGATTTCCTTCCCCTGCTCCGGATCTCTCTTCTCCCTCTTCAGAATTCCTTCTCTGGAAAGAGGAAATGCCCCCCAGAAGGGCTTCGACGCGGCGCTCGACGGCTTCCGCGGCTCGATCCCCTCCGAGTCCGTCTGTCCCTGCTCCGGCCCCGGTGACTCAGCCCCCGTCTATAGCCGCAGTGGATACGGAGCAGTTCAACCAGCTCATCCAGCACGTTCGTGGTCTCACGGAGGCGGTGCAGGCGGTGCTGCACCAACAAGTCCCAGTGCCAGCCCGACCGGCGCGGGACTCTCCGAAGTCGGATGATCCGGTCCAAGAGCGACCGGCCTGGGCAGCCCGACCTCCGATACCCGGATTGGAGAGGCGGAGGAGGGAGAACCCTTGTTCGGATCATGGATCGACCAAGGGTGAAGCCTCGCGCCCATCTCACCAGAAAGCCTTGGAGATCAGAGACCGTGAGGACCTGCTGGACCAAAGGCTCTTGGAAATGAACCAGCGAATTGAAGAACTTCGTCCCCCCTCGCGTGGTGATGACGTTTGTGCAGACCCTCCTTTCTCGCAGAAAATCATGCAGGAACCGGTCCCGCCGAACTTTAAGCTCCCGCAGTTCGAAAGCTACGACGGGACCGCCGACCCGGTCGACCACTTGGAAGCCTTCCGGACGACGATGCTGCTTCACGGCGCGTCGGACGCCATATTTTGCCGGGCTTTCCCTTCTACCCTCAAAGGAGCTGCCAGAAATTGGTACTCGACGCTCAAGCCGAGAACCATCTTATCGTTTGACCAGATGAGTCAACAGTTCGCAGCCCACTTCATCAGTAGTAGGCGACCACGCCGAGGTTCGGATTCTTTGATGGCCATCAGGCAGAAGGAGGGGGAACCCATCCGGGCCTACGTCACCCGGTTTAACGCTGCCGCGCATTGGAGGTCCGAAACCTAGACCAATCAGTCGCCATGGCCGCCCTCAAAGGCGGCCTTCAGAAGAATGACTTGTTGTTCTCCCTGGAAAAAAGGTATCCCAGGGACTTCGCCGACCTGCTAGCTCGGGCCGAGAGATACGCCCGTGCGGAAGAAGCCTTCAAGCTGAGGGACGAAGAAACCTTAAGGGAGCGGCTGACAGGCGATAGGGAGCCGAATGAAGTTCGGCCGCGCTCACGGACTCCCTCCGGTAGCAGGCGGGCCCGAACCCCTCGAGCTTGCAGAGAAGCGCGAAGAAGCCCACCTCCCAAAGGATTTCGCGACTATGTCCTCCTCAACGCTCCCCGAGCACAGATCCTCACCGAAGTTAAGGACCAACTCCCCAGACCAGAAAGGTTACGGTCTCCCCCAAACAAACGTGACCGAAGCAAGTACTGCCTCTACCATCGCGACCACGGCCATGACACTGAGGAATGCATCCAGCTCCAAGATGAAATCGAGGAACTCATCAGAAAGGGGCGGCTGGGTAGATTCATTCGACGCCAGTCTAAAGATCGGTGCAGGGCGCTGCCGTAACGAGAAACAACAAAGTCGGCCGCCTCACAACGTCGTCAACATCACTCCAGGATCCAGCGTCGAAGCCAACAGAAGCACGCTTCAACGCAAGGAAGCTCGAATGAAATAGGAAAGGTCGTCCGCGTGGAGAAGCGCGGAGGAACGATGCTACTACCACGACCCTGGATCACAGAAAATTCAGAAAAAATTGCCAGTAACTTCCTTTCAATAAAGTCCTTCCCTTCCAACAGTGTATTATTTTTGGGCGCCAAAAACTATGTAATGGCTGGAAAAGAAGCAGTCAATAGTCGCCGTGTTAGGAACAGGAGGAGAACCTCGTCCTAATTCGAGCGGCAACCTCGGCCAGAGATGAGATCTCTCCCGGCGAAGTTCGGCCAGAGATAAGATCTCTCCCGAACAACAAGGTCGGCCAGAGATAAGATCTCTCCCGAGCAACTCGGCAGAGAAATCTCCCCGAAGGCAAAGTTCGGCCAGAGATAAGATCTCTCCCGAACAACCTCGGCCAGAGATAAGATCTCTCCCGAACCGCAACCTCGGCCAGAGATAAGATCTCTCCGAAGGCAAGTTCGGCCAGAGATAAGATCTCTCCCGAACAACAAGGTCGGCCAGAGATAAGATCTCTCCCGAACCGCAACCTCGGCCAGAGATAAGATCTCTCCCGAAGGCAAAGTTCGGCCAGAGATAAGATCTCTCCCGAACAACAAGGTCGGCAGAGATAAGATCTCTCCCCGAACCGCAACCTCGGCCAGAGATAAGATCTCTCCCGAAGGCAAAGTTCGGCCAGAGATAAGATCTCTCCCGAACAACAAGGTCGGCCAGAGATAAGATCTCTCCCGAACCGCAACCTCGGCCAGAGATAAGATCTCTCCCGAAGGCAAAGTTCGGCCAGAGATAAGATCTCTCCCGAACAACAAGGTCGGCCAGAGATAAGATCTCTCCCGAACCGCAACCTCGGCCAGAGATAAGATCTCTCCCGAAGGCAAAGTTCGGCCAGAGATAAGATCTCTCCCGAACAACAAGGTCGGCCAGAGATAAGATCTCTCCCGACCGCAACCTCGGCCAGAGATAAGATCTCTCCCGAAGGCAAAGTTCGGCCAGAGATAAGAATCTCTCCCGAACAACAAGTTCGGCCAGAGATAAGATCTCTCCCGAACCGCAACCTCGGCCAGAGATAAGATCTCTCCCGAAGGCAAAGTTCGGCCAGAGATAAGATCTCTCCCGAAACAACAAGGTCGGCCAGAGATAAGATCTCTCCGAACCGCAACCTCGGCCAGAGATAAGATCTCTCCCGAAGCAAGTCGGCCAGAGATAAGATCTCTCCGACAACCAAACCTCGGCCAGAGATAAGATCTCTCCCGAACCGCAACCTCGGCCAGAGATAAGATCTCTCCGAAGGCCGGAGAGCCGAACAACAACCTCGGCCAGAGATAAGATCTCCCGAACCGCAACCTCGGCCAGAGATAAGATCTCTCCCGAAGCAACAGACGAACCTCGGCTAGAGATAAGATCTCTCCCGAGCGACCGGAACAACCTCGGTTAGGAACAGGAGGAGAACCTCGTCCTAACCTCGGCCGCAGGAGATAAGATCTCCCCCGAGGGAAGCTGCAGGAGATAAGATCTCCCCCGAGGAACTCGGCTGCAGGAGATAAGATCTCCCCCGAGCGCGCACTTCACTTCGGCTGCAGGAGATAAGATCTCCCCCGAGCGCGCACTTCACTTCGGCTGCAGGAGATAAGATCTCCCCCGAGCGCGCACTTCACTTCGGCTGCAGGAGGTAAGATCTCCCCCGAGGGAAGCTCGGCCGTAGGAGATAAGATCTCCCCCGAGCGCGCACTTCAACCTCGGCTGCAAGATAGGAGGTCTCCCTCGAGTCGACTTCAACTGACGAAGATAATGTCGCCCCCGAGGAGCTCAAATCCGACCTCGACCGAAGGAGGCGAGTCTTACTTCGGCTTCAACATCAGCTTCATCGACTTTAGCCGGAAACGAGTTCCATTTCAACTCCAAACATCGACTGAAGATGAGGTCTCCCCCAAGCCTCAGCCTCAACTTCAGCGTCAATCTTGGCTGGAGATGAGACCTCCCCGAGCTTCAGCTGCAACAAATGCGGAGCCTGGAAGAAGACTTCGGCAGTCGCCTGTTTTGGTACTCCCTTCCTTCAATTTTTGAACTCGGGAGTGGGGGGGCTACTGTTGGGGATAAATCCCGCTCCTGCCGAAGCCCGGCCCGACGCTCAGCCCAATGTAACCAGTAGCCGCTGAAGAGCTTTCAGCGCCAGGCGCCAGGCCGAGCCCCTACCACGGCCGAACTGCCTAGAGGCCGAACTCCCCTGCACCAAGGTCCGGCCGAACTGCTAGAGGCCGAACTCCCCTGCACCAAGGTCCGGCCGAACCTAGAGGCCGAACTCCCCTGCACCAAGGTCCGGGCCGAACTGCCTAGAGGCCGAACTCCCCTGCACCAAGGTCCGGGCCGAACTGCCTAGAGGACGAACTCCCACCGCCAGCCGAACTTCCTGACGGCCGAGCTCCTTGGACTCCAAGCGGCTGGACTTCTTCGGGAGACGGACTCCTCCCAGACGCCCGTTCGGCCATCCGAGCTCCTCCCGGGTTTTCCCTTCAGCCGAACTCTCCTACGAGCCCGAACCCATTCCCACGGCCGAACTCCTTCGGACCCCACGGCCGAACTCCTTCGGACCGACCCCAGGCGAGCCCATGCAGCCGAACTCCTTCGGACTTCCCACGGCCGAACTCCTTCGGACCGACTCCAGGCGAGCCCATGCAGCCGAACTCCTTCGGACCGACTTCAGGCGAGCCCAAGTGGCCGAACCCCTTCGGACCGACCCTAGGCGACCGAACTCCTCAGCGAGCCCTGGCCGAACCAACTAGCAACCGAAGTCCTTCAACTGGCCAGCCGAGCTTCTTCGGGCCTCTCAGCGGCCGAACTCTACAGATGGCCGACCCTTCAGCCAGACGAACTCCCCCAGCTTCCCCCTTCGGCCGAACTCTGTTACAAGTCCGAACTCCGTTGGACGAACTGTCGCCTGCAGCAAGACCGGACGGCGCCTTCCTCTCCGTACCGGACTCCATGCGGCCGACGACTCGCCGGTATGGCTCCCACGACCTACCGGACGACGCCTTCCTCTCCGTACCGGACTCCATGCGGCCCACGGCTCGCCGGTATGGCTCCCACGATCTACCGGACGACGCCTTCCTCTCCGTACCGGACTCCATGCGGCCCACGACTCGCCGGTATGGCTCCCACGATCTACCGGACGACGCCTTCCTCTCCGTACCAAACTCCATGCTGCCCGACGACTCTCTGCCAGACGGCACAGCCGTCACCATCAACTAAGCTCCGCTATAAAAGGACCCCTCCCGACATACTAAGGCTAAGCTCTCTGAACTCTCGACTCTCTAAGCTCTCCTCCACATCTCTAAGCTCCGGAACTCATTCCGAGCACTCCATTACTGTTGGCCGGAAACTAACTTGACCGTCGGAGGGTCCTGCCGGAGCCACCACCCCACCGGTTCCGGACGGGACTTCGTTTTGCAGGTCCCCGGCGGCGCCCAGCGGCCTCGATTGCGGCGACCTCCGGCGGCGACGGATTTCTGCACCAACAAGCTATAATTGCATCATATGTTGAGAATAATAAGAGTGATATAGAAAAACCTCTGTGGGCAAGGGTAGCATATTTATATGGAGACAACTGTAAATGAAGTGACCTATATGTGTGACCCCATAGGTTCGAACTCTAAGCCGATAGCATAGGAATCAATTTTCTATACTAATCAATATGACCATCTAGCAATGGTACCCGATGTTTGGATAGATCAAAAAATTGCAACAACAATGACGAACCTGTAGAATATGGTTACCGCATAATTCATCCCCTTGATCTCGATGCTCAAAGGATGATTTAAAATTTACTATCAATCCTAAAATTCATCCATAATATATTTCAAAATTTAGCGTCCATCATATGGACTACCCCGATTGAGAATTTGCTAAATTAAAATATAGTGATGTACTTGCTCCAACACTTAGAGGGGTCAATTTTATCTTGACTTACATATCGATAAGTCAAGTACTTGACTAAATCAGTAATCTTCTATCACTAAATTAGAAATTCAGATAGTCCAGTACTTAAGTACAGTGAGTTGCTTGTAAGTCACCATGGTAGTCTCAGGTCTAAGGAACACTTATACCCATATCCTTTGGAGCTAATCTTGACAGAAGAAAAACTTCAGAGTTGGTCACGTTCAGTGCAGATGTACCCATACATCTCACTTGCATGCCATACCAGTATCTTAATATTTCTTAATTACGAGGACAACCAACCTATATGGCATACAATGACCTATACTAGATAAACATTATCCTAAGTAACAACATATCTTTTAGTCATGAACAATTTAAGGACTAAACGATAAATTCTCCTTTGTCAAATCTAGATAGTCCTAAGAACTTCATCACAACATAGGAGTTCATTAGAAGACAACAGATTTTATGATGAAAAATACCAAAATAATTTTTATTAATTTATGATTTATATACAATTATAAATGTATAGCCCAACCATCAATAGACTGATGATTGGCTTTGACACATATTTTCAATATAGCTAACAAAAGAAAAAGAAAGAAAGAATAACAAAAATCAGGCATCTAGCTGAGGAGCTTGTGCAAGAACAACCATCTGATCATCCTCCATTTATATAATCTCGATGGCTGGAGCCTTGATAGGAGCAAGAGGAAGCTGCTTAGGAACTGCCTCGAGAGCGGGCTGAGATGCATCCACAGGAGAGGCCACATTTGATGTTGGATGGATGACTATCTTCGACATTAATGGGAGACCGGCCTCCTAGGTAACTGATGCTTTGTCATTGATAGCACCAAAAATAACTCTACTCATTATATTGGTAGGATGAATTGAGATCGTATCCTCAGTGATCTAGGACTAAGTTGAGATTATGAAATAAAAAAATATTTATTTTAATTTAAAAAATAAACTATCCTAAAATTAATATAATTAGAAAATAAAGATCTCAAGAGTTATGAATTAATTTTGCACTAACAGAGTTGTATCTCTTTTTTAATTTTTAAAATAGTTATGATTAATCTTAAAAAAAGTACATATCTTTTCTCGACATGCCTTCTATTCGTAGATCATAGCACGTCTTTAAAAAGTACTAGGTAAACAATTCTTCTTTTCTCGGCATGTTCCGTATCTATAAATCACGATGCGTCTCTGAAAAATAAAAGTTACTCCTAATATTAATCTAACAAGAAAACATAAAGGAAAGTATATAAAAAAGCAAATAAAGAACTTATGATAATTTAATTTAAAGCATGATCTTTATTACATATAAAAAAATATAAAAAAAATAAGATAATAGAACCTACTCTGCATCATTACAAATTTTTTTTTCTTCTTTCGAGACTGCTACTCTAGCTAATCATGGAGTAATCCCTTTCTCTCTCTTTATGCAAGGCTCTAGAAGGATTTTTGAGATGATTCTCAAGCGAGAGTATAAAAACCTTTTTATAGGTATTAGAAAGAGGAGTTTTATATGATTTTCAAATGTAGGACTAAAGAGAATAATAGAGACCAAAAGATGAATGGATGAGATTGAAGAATTAAAAATAGATAACATATAAGAAAAAAGTTATCATTCAATATAAATTCCTTTTTATAAAAATTTTTAAATATTATTTTTTTCTTAGAGTTATGTGATCACGGCATTCGCCTCACATTTTTTTCTTTTATGTGAAGAAACCAACGTGCACCTGCTTCTTGTCACACCAACCCGCATCATGCCATGAGCTTTTTTTTTTTTTTCGTGCACACATAGCGCATCTCAGCACCCAGCACCAACAGCCATTTAAAAGCCTCTAGCACCATAAAATTCTTCCTCTTAACGTTCGATCCACATTAAAACCAATGGATCCCACTTCTTTTAATTCCATCAAAATCTCTTTAGAAACTCATCTCTCAAACTTTCTTCTCAAAAACTCTTCCAAATTTTTTTCTCCTAAAATCTCTTCCCAAAAACTCTACGCTTAGCATCTCTTCTCAACTCTCTCAAAATCTCTTGACTTTTGATCCCGCATGGTTCATGTTTAATGCGCATCCACTTCGCATGCATTTTGCATGGAGAGCCCAAAATGAAGCATATTCCGGGCTTAGACTTGAGCTTCGTCTTGGGCTTATTAACTACAAATATTAGATGCTGAGCCATAAATAATTAATAATTTCTAAAAAAATATAAAAAATATTAAATATAAAATAATAAAGATTAAATAGCATAAATTTAATACTTCTTATATCATATTTACTATATTCATCACGTCCTTCAACTTAAATTTTACTCATCCTCGAATAAAATAGATATATCAACATTGTATACTGACTCGATCTTGAATAAAAAATTAGGTTAGGCATCTCTAAAGGCAGGTGATCATACCTGACCAGATTATTAAAAAGGTACTTCATTGGATTATCAATTTGATCCAGTTAGTGGTTGAGTATTAGCCATAAAAATTTCAAGAGCTCTTCTTTCACCAACTCCATACTGTACTCTTTAAATCCTCTAACTAGATGTAAGTCAGGTTATTATCTTCTTATAATTTAATTTTTTTTATTATCTACTTTTTTTTAATACTTTCTTTCTGATTCTTGTAGCAAGCTTTCAGCCAATAACTCCCAAATCAGTTGGTTTTAGGGTATAAAACATCCCTCAGACTTACTGACTCGAGTTCAAGAAAATATAATTTTTATAATCAATTTCTTATATCCTCATCTTTTAATGCGAACTACAATGCTTGCTTAGGTGAAAAAATTTGGTTACTTAGTGAGATGATGTTAATCCTCTTTCTTTTTTTAAATAAAAATATATTATAAGAGAAACTTTTGCATACCTCGATCTTTCCATTGATTAGGATGCCTGATTAATTTCAAATTGAGATAAAATTTGGATACATAAAACTAATTATTTCTGACTATACTCGAGGACTTGATTAAATTAGCTTCCTTCCCCTCTGCCAACTTGATCGATAATATCTTTAATGGAATAAGAAAATAAAATAAGTAAAGAAAAGTAAAGGAGAGAGTGCACCTAGAGAAATTTTGCTTCAGTGGTTGAAAATGGCTTAATTGATTAGTAGGTTCTTGTTTTAAGTTTCTACAGTTGCAATAAAGTAAAAAAATAAAGTTATTTGGGTTGCCTCTTAATAAATGCTAAGTTTAACATTTTCAGCCAGACCAACTAACTTTCTCACCTATCCATGATCAAATACTGGATTAAAAAATTCTCGTAGTCTTTTACCTCCAAATTTTAAAAAATAACTTATAACTCCATTATTAATAACTTTTATTATTTTTTTATTATTAATTTTAAAAAAATAGTTTGCAATTCCTTTCTCAATCCCTTGTTCATTAAGAATCTCTCCTACATCATCTAAAATGCTCATGAATTGCATTTCTAAGTTATGCATTGAGTTCGATGCATTCATTACTGGGAGCACGTCATTTGGTCCTATGAACTCAAATATGATCAAAGGTGGTTCAGTTTTAGGATCGATGGTGATTCCAAAGAAAAAGTTATAGGTATTGTAGGTAAATACTTATATTTTTCAGCCCATGGAGGAGTGATGCTAAAATTGACTGGCTCTAATAATATGTTCATTTTTTCAATATATCCATCTAGGTCAAAATCGTCCACTCTAAAAGGATCATAACATGTATGCACTAGGTCCTGAGAAATACTTTTAAGGATGGTTTCCTCTATTATCTCTTCGACCACGTTTACTTCGAAACAAGTATTGGTTTGTGATTCGTGAGGAATCTGAAATACATTTAATCTCAACTTTCTATTTCCAAATGAGACATCCATGACTTCTGTCCTATAATTAATATATGTACTAGTTGTAGCTAGGAAGGATTGTCCTAAAATTATAAAAATCTATCTTGGATCGCCAGAATGCTCCATCTTCTAAATCAAAAAGTCAACTGAAAAATAAAATTAATTCTTTGACCTTGATTAAAACATCCTCGATTATCCCATGTGGTACCTTAATGGATCTATCAGCTAACTGTAAGGTTACCGAAGTGGGTTTTAACTTGCCAAATCCCAAAAGATTGCATATTGAACTAGGTAGAATATTCACACCGGCACCTAAATCTAATAAAGTTTTCTCAATATGTAGGTTTCCTATGACTAAAGAGATGATAGAGGCATCTGGATCCTTAAGTTTAGGAGGGATAGCATGTTGGAAGACTAAACTAGCTTGTTTAGTAAGACGAACTTTTTTAGAAATTTATGTTCTAGATTTTCGTTTTTGTGTATACAAATCTTTCAAGAACTTAACATGGGTCGGGACCTATTTTATTATATCAAGAAGGGAGAGACTGATTTGAACTTGTTTAAATAGCTCTAACATTTTATCTAATTTATCCTTCTTGTTAAATAGTATAGAGGATTCTAATGCACTTGAAAATGGATCTCTAGGTAATTGAGGTGATGCTAAAGATATTGGTTCATCCCTTTTCCTAAAGTCCTTCTTTTTGGTTGGTTCAGACTCAGTCAAATTTTCATTGATTTTGATCTTTTCACTTTTACTAGGTTATTCTCTGACCTTACCATTTTCGAGGGTCATAATAGATTTGGCTTGTTCAAGGAAGGTCTCGTGGCCATTTAAGCTTTCAGCCATATACTGCCCCTCAGGATTGCTTATAGGTTGGCTAGGTAGTTTTCCTTCCTCCATTCTACTGATGGCATTAGCTAATTGACCTATTTGGATCTCTAGCTTGGCTATCGATTGCATGTGAGATTGAAGGGTCTGGGAGTGGATTTCTATCCTTGCTAAAGCTTGCAAAATCTTTTCTTCAAAATTAGAACTATAATTGCTAGAAGACGATCGAGGAGCATCCTGATATTGAGAGTATGTTGTGTTCTTGAGCCGCATTACCTGATAATTAGGTCTGTAGGGAGCCTGGTTGACCACAGGTTGTGGTTTTTAAAAGAAGTTTGGATGATTCCTCCAATCTGAATTATACGTATTGGAGTATGGATCATTTTCTGATCTAGGAACAATATGAGTTTGGGCTTGGTGGGCTTGTTCCTATATAAGCTCAAGAAACTAATAGGCTGCTGGGCAATCACCAATAGTGTGAGTAGGACTCGAGTAGATTACACAAATATCTTATAAATGTACAGATGGGTAAGAGGTGTGACCAACTTGCAGTAGTCGAGTTTTTGGGATAGTGCATCCACCTTGCTATGGATGTCTAAGGAGTAGCTTACCTCATACATTCCATCTCTTTTGGATCTTAACCTGGGAGCTTCTCTAAATGTGGCAGACATATAATACAAAAAAATTTCAGGATCTCAAACAATTGCCAATCCTCATGCTCGCTTTTGAGCATAAATGTTCTACCACAGGAAGAATCAACTATTTATCTATGTTTTTCTGATAATCCATCGTAAAAGCACTGGACCAGTTGCCATTTGGATATGGCATGGTGTGGATACTTGCGGATGAGGTCTTTGAGTCTTTTTCAAATTTTGTGGAATATTTCTCCCTTTAATTGAAAAAAACTAGTTATGACTTTTCTAATTTGGTTTATTTTTTTAATTAAAAAATATTTCTTAAGAAATTTTTTTTGTAATTAGTTTCAGGCTGAAATAGTCATAGAATCTAATGAATGTAACCAGTATTTGACCTTATCTTTAAGCAAAAAGAAAAATAATTTCAACCTAAGGACCTCATCAGAGAGATTTTGAATTTTGATGGTAGAACATATCTCAAGAAATTCATCCAAATGTTTGTACGGGTCCTCATTACTAGTCCATAGATTGATGGTAATATTTGAATAACGCTAGACTTAATCTCATATTGAGTTGCTTCTATGGAAGATAATTGGATATACGAGGAGTAGGTATATGATGGAGTGAAGTACTCCCTCAATTGGCATGGTGGATCAGTCTCGTGATTGCGGTCCATGATTCTAGCTCGGATAGCTCTGATGGTTTGTTCTATTTCAGGGTCTAAATGTTGGATTTCAGGTTATAATGATCTATGACCAAACATACACCCTTACAGTTATAATTTAGAACAAACCTCTATTCAAGTCTTATTTTATTTTATTTTTTTAAAATTTTTAATAAAAAGAGAAGAGAAGAGAAGATGGAAAGAAAGAGAGAAAAGAATTTTAAAAAAGAGAACCTACGGAGTCCTAAAGCTAAGAAGAGAAAGAAGAGAATTTAATTAGAGTTTGATGTTAATTGCAATCAAGTAAAACAAGCATGGACACTCTATCTTAGGGTTAATCTAAATCTAGACAACTCCTAACTTTCAAGACTATCTTTGAGCACTCCAAGACTAAAATTGACTAACTGACTTGGTCAGATAAGTATAAGATATGGAAGATTTTCTGCTTGTTGCTTTCTTTAGATACCAACTGAGTTGGTCGGATCAGATAATGGAATCAATTAAAAATCACCTTCTTAAACTACTTGCCTTAGACACTGAGTAATTAACCAATCCAAATTCGGTCCAACTCTAGAACTTTTTGTCCTATTGAGCTTGAAATTCTTAAGGCCAATGTCTAATTAATTTTAAAATTAAGGTTCGGATTAATGTAGAATGATGGATGTGATTTTCGGATGAAAGAATGATGATCAAATCCCCATCTTATATGATTAATATGTTAAATGCCCTTAAAGTTAATTATGAAGATGCAATGCAAAGAAATAAAGTGTCCAATCAAGTTAGAAATTTTTATATTTCAGGTTACGCTATCTTAGTTAAGTATTATGAAATGTCAGTAGCTTTATTTTTTATTTATAGTTTTATTTTTTAATATTTTTTTTAGTTTTTTAATTCAACTATGCCAAGGTCTCCAACAACGGCACCAAAATTTGATGCTTTATCACCAAAGATAACTCTACTCACTACATAGATAGGATGAGTCAGGATCATATCATCAGAAACCTAGGATTAAGTTAAGATTATAAAATTTAAAAAAAATATTTATTTTAATTTGAAATATAAACTATTCTAAAATTGATATAATCATAAAATAAAGATCTCGAAAGTTATGAATTAATTTTGCACGAACAGAGTTGTATCTCTTTTTTTATTTTTAAAATAGTTATGATTAATCTTAGAAAAAATATATGTCATTCTTTGGCATGCCCCGTATCCGTAGATCATGATGCGTCTCCAAAAAGTACTAAATAAATATTTTTTCTTTTCTTGGCACGTCCCGTACTCATAGATCAAGGCGTATTTTCGGAAAGCAAAAGTTATTCCTAATATTAATCTAATAAGAAAGTATAAATAAAAATATATAAAAAATAAATAAAGAACTCATGATAATTTAATAAAAAATATAATTTTTATTACATATAAATATAAGAAAATTTAGAATAATAAAACCCACTCTGTATCATTACAAAATTTCTTTTTCCCTCTTAAGACTGCTATCCTAGTTGTTTATGGAGTAATTCCTTCCTCTCCTTCTATGCAAGGCTCTAGAAGAATTCTTAGGACGATCCTCAAGTGGAAGTATAAAAATCTTTTTATAGGTATTGGAAGGAGTTTTACATGATTTTTAGATGTAGGATTAAAGAAAATAATAAAGATTAAAAGATGGATGGATAAAATTGAAGGATCAAAAATAGATTAGATAAGAAAAAAATTATCATTCAATATATTTTTTTTATAAAAAATTTTAAATATTATTGTTTTCTTAGAGTGCCGCGACCCATGACATTTGCATTGCTTTTTTTTTCTTTAGCATGAAGAAACCAACGCACACCTGCTTCTGCATCTGCTTGCATCATTCCATACACTTTTTTTTTTTTTATATTTCCGTGCACACGTAGCGCATCTCAGCACCCAGCACCAGCAGCAGCCATGCAAAAGCCTCTGGCACCATAAAATTCTTCCTCTGAACATTCCATCCACATTAAAACCAATGGATCCCACTTCTTTTAATTCTATCAAAATCTCTTCAAAAACTCATCTCTCAAACTTTCTTCTCAAAAACTCTTTCCAAATTTTTTTCCCCAAAAACGCTTCTCTTAATATCTCTTCTCAACTTTCTCAAAATCTTTTGGCATTTGATCCTGCATTATCCGTGTTTAATGTGCATCCACTTTGCATGCATTTTGCATGGAGACCCCAAAACGAAGACTCTGACTTGCACATTACGGGCTTGGGCTTGAGCTTCGTCTTAGACTTATTAACTACAAATGTTAGGTGCTGGGTTGGGTTGATTTGTAAATAATTAATAATTTTTGAAAAAGAACATAAGAAGTATTAAATATAAAAGAATGAAGATTAAATAGTATAAATTTAATACTTTTTGTGTCATATTTACTTTATTCATCAGTAACACTGCTCAAGTCTAAGTCAGAAAAAAGCTTTCCAACTAGACTCTTGCAGTTGTTGAACCCACAGTCAATCTCCTCCGAAGCCTCCATGACTTCTTCCTGAAAAGCTTCGGAGAACTTATAATCCTCTATAGCTCTATTAGCAGCGGCCTTCAGTCGGTCCACGTCCCTCTGATAGATTAGGAGGGCCTTGTCCCGAGCAATCATCATATCATCTTGGGAGGACACCATCTCCTCCAGCTCTCTCACCTTGGCCTCCAGCTCGAAAATCTTGAAAACCTCCTACTGCAACTCCAACAACCTCTTCTCTCCTTCATTGGCCTTTCTTTGATGGTTCATCAAGGCCTTATTCTTCTCTTTTATTACGGGCAATTTCTCTTAGAGCTGCTTCTTCAGCTCCTCGACAATCTTGGCCTCTTTTATGGCTGTTTTCTCAACCATCTTCTTGCAGTCCTTTGCCGACTGCAGTACCACTTCCATGGTCTTTTTATTTTAAAAAAATCATGCCATGTGCTTAATGAACAGTCTGAAGAACATGGCGGATTGATAAAACAAAAAAAAGAATAATGTTAGGTCAGTAAACAATCGACATCAAAAAAAAATCTTACATCCAAAATGCTGCTGAAGCCATAATTGACCAGCTCCTTCGGCCCAAGATCCCTCCTGCAAGAGTTCAAGTCCTATTGCAGCATCACGGCAAATAGCAAGTCCCTACCGAGCATTGATGTGTCTTGCAGAGAAGCTTGGGTAAGGTTAATCTTATTGGTGGAGGTTGATGGCGGGTCAACTTTAGTAACTTTCGACCCTCTGGAGGATCGAAATGGATGAGCAAGTGCTGAGATTGGTACAGTTGATGAACTAGACCTCGATGGTGCAAAAGATGAGCCCAACTTCGGACGAGCCACTGACTTCTTGGGAGGCGGTCGAATTGCCTTAGCAGATTGTTGATGCTCCTAGGATATCGGGGATGATGCAGGTGAGGAGAGAGCACTGATAGGAGCTGCATTGATGAGTAGCATCCTTGAAGCAAAAAACTAGGACAGATTGGGAGGATGCCAATGTGGAGACAGCAACTTCCTTCTTCTTTTTTCTCTTTGTAGGAGGAAGGTTAAAGGACTCTTGTTTCCTCTTTTTTGCTCCACCAACCTCTTGGGATCGAATCTCATTAGTGCTGCCATAATAAGAGGAGATATACTGATAAAAAAATAATGCAAATGAAAACTTGAAGAAAACCTAATGACAGACTCATCTTGAGGGGAGATCTGCCTAATGTCGGAGTTGAACAATGATTGATCCATTACTAGCTGGTTAAGCTTGGGCATCTTCATACCCAGTAGGTCTTCAAAGGCCTTTTTATTCCTGGATAAAACTTATTTATTGGAGTTCCAATTAAGTTAAGGTTTACACTAACTATGATTGAAACCCCAAGGAATATCAGAAGAAACAAAAAAGAAATGACTCTTCCAGTCGTGAATAGAAGAAGAAAGGGAAGGAGCAAACTTATGTGAGATCGGGATGAAAAATACCACCAACCCTTTTCTGTTGGATGCTTCTCCAGAATAAATAGTATCCTGAAGAGGAAAATCCTAAACCTTATGATCGCAAAGTTACCGCAAAGATGAAAGCTAAGATGATCCTAATGGCATTAGGAGTAACTTAGGTCGGATGTAGACTATAGAAATCTAAAACATTACAGATGAAGGGATGTAAAGAAAAACGCAATCCAGATCGGAGTGCTTCATCATAAAATGCCACGTAATCTTTGGGAGGCTGTGTGATACGATAACTTGAACTAGAGGCTATTAGTTGAAAGTTCTCATGGATAAGATACTTTTTCTTAAGCTTTTCTAGATCGGCATCGATCAAGATAGATGGCTTAGTACTTGGACCAAAATATTCCAGAAATTTTCTTATTGGAGACTTCAAACCATCATTGCTGAAAGTACTGGCCTCGGCAGTCGCTTGAGATGGATCACCTACCTCAAGCTTAAGTCGGGGCTGGGTCGATCAGATTTTTTGGTTACCCAGGACTATCTCTCCCCTCCTACCGCCACTGAGAGAAGTACTCTCTTGGAAAGACATGACCAAAAAAAAAGGAAAGAACAAGAGAGATGAAGAAGGACTAAAGAAGGAAGAGAGTAAAGGAAAGAGAGAAATCCTAAGCTGAAGACACTCTAAACCTGAAAGCAAGAGAGGGAAATCTACCTAGGAAAAAACAAAGCCTTCTCTTTTGGCTCCGGTGGCTCTCCTTAGCTCCGACAATAACTGGAATGGTCTTCTTCTCCGACCATCTAGATGCAAATAAGCTTTCAAAATCTCAGAGTCTCTATGCCAAAAGGAGTAGTAGAATGATAGTGGAATGGACACCGCCCTATATATATAGAAAGGGGCAACGGTCTAGATCAATCCGCCCATCGTTGGATTCAAACCACTTGTCAATAATCCAGAGAGACTGCAGAAAAGCCGTTTCAGCATATCCTACTCTGATCAGACCATGTAAGCATGATCTGCATGGTGGTTCAGCTAGTTAATAAAAAAGCGACATGTGCCCCACGTCGCCTAGATTACAATAGGATAACCAATGATGATTTTCCGCTCTCTTATGCTTCTTTAAATGCCAAGTATGATATACCCAACGAAATTCCTTCAAATGAGGTGGCATGTCATTTTAAATCATTAAAAGTTAATTCTGAAGGCCATCGGTGAAAAGAATTAAAAGGCATCTTTCGGAAATAACTTTTCATACTAGTCCAAGAGGATTCCACTCCAAGTCTGAAAAGTAGGGGACAAGTATTAGTATGGACAATCATCATTGGCCATGTGGCAACATCAAAGAGACTATTGATTCAGATGACTACTAAAAACATGGCAATGGATATCAATTCTAGTAGATCCAAATCGGCAATATACCAACCATACCAGTCTGACCGGCAAGTCACCGCCCTCAACGATATCTGGATTGAATCACTATAAATCTAGATCGATCTTCAACCGACCTCAGATGGATTATATAGGATGAGATCAATAATTCATCGCTCTAAAAGTCGGTGGCTCACCTTCCTATCTACAGCCTATCTGTCGGAGATCAGATTTATACTGACCTTAACAACAAACAGTAATCTACTCAACAGTTGAGTCCAAAATTAAGTTTACTGTACCCTCACTATCAGTTCTATCATATCAAGATCGGTAAAAAACCAACGTCACCAATACAGTAAGAAAAATATCATCCGACTTTATCATGCTATGATCGGTTAAATACCAATCTCGCCGTACTAGTGAGATCGGTAAAACACCAACCTCGACATGATTCAAGACTGATTGAGCATCAGTTGCTCCCCAATCAAATTATAGCTATCCTCCAGCCGTATCACAGCTACTTGCCATTTGGACGAATGGCCTACAACTGCTATCCAGCTGGCCATTCTATTAAAATAAATTAATAGCCTAACAAACTTTTTTTAAGATCTAAACAAATCCTTTTATAAATAGAGGGGCAGGGTACCCTTCCGAAAGGTAAGTTTTAATTCATATGATCAAAACTCTACTGAAATCATTCTTGACTTTCCCACTAAAGGAAGATCGAAACCCTCTCTCCGTCCAAACCTTCTTTTCTTGCCTTCTAGCCTTCCATTTTCACGATATATTTTTAAGGCTTTAGCTGACTTAAGCATCGGAGAGTCTTAAATCGGAGGGTATCCATCAATTTTTAGAACTTTCTTACAGATTGGTCCATGATCCACATCAGCTCAACTCTGAATCAACTCTGCAGCGCGAGTTCTTTTTGGTGATCTGAAGCCTTTTTGCAATAAAATTCAGTGATAACATATGCAACTATATTAGAAGTATTTTTGTCAAGTATGGATTACTATCACTTAAAAATTTATCAAATATCATTTACTCATACTATTTATTTTACCTTCTCTTCGAAAAATAAGCATGGGTCCATAATTTTTTTTACCATTTCTCTCTTTCATTTTTCATATCAAACATAGTAATCTAATTTGAAAATCATTTTTTCATGCTAGAATACCCTCAACCAAGCATACGAGCTATATTTGATATTGCAAAATGATTGGATGAAAATTATCTATTTCCAAGATGGACAACTTGTCATCTGTCCGTACATTAATGGCTCGCGGTGGCTCGTTATGCAGGACATTTTTGTCAATACCAGGATTTCCCCCGGGAGACGGTTGCGCGTGCCTCTGCCAGCCGCTTGGCATTCGTGACTCCTGAATGGCTTGTTACACCGCTCACTTTAGTAACTCAACAATCCAACCTATTAACCATACAATTCAGATCCAGCTGGTAAAATCTCCTAATTAATTCAGTCATTTGATGAGAAAAAAACAACAATCATTGGGTCGTCAGTTTCTGTCAATGATCCCGAAGTATAGTTTTGCTTTAGGTGATTTGTGATCCAGCACGACAAGATTGACCATCGGAAGTGGTTCAATAAGTTATGAGTTATTTCGCGCATTAGTCATGTTAGTGATCGTTAAATATCCACAAAATCTCTTTTTTATCTTTATCCTAGTTAATATTTTAATTTAATTTTTATTCTTTGGATAAGTAATGCTTTTGATCTCTGAACTGAATCAATTTTCTTAAAAGATATTTAAATTATAAAAAAATAAAATTTAGTCTATCTACTTTTTAAATCATTTTAATATTATTTTTTTTTCGAATTCCGACCATTCTCTCCCACCAAAAATTCTAACAAGCAATAATCGATTTTTATGTTGTAAAAAACGTCCGATGAAAATTACATAGCATATAAGTGATGACATGATATAATGAACAAAAATTTTTATTTTGCTAGTATGACATGGACGATGGTGTGGTATTTACTATAATTTTTTATTAAAAATAATATTCAATCACCGAATGACATGTGAGCACTCATAGCTGATATGACATAGATAATGTGATACATTGGTGATGATGTAGCATGTATTGTGAAATTTTTTTTTGAAAATATCTAATCATCGAGTAATACGTCACCACCCATAAGTGATATGACATAGACAATGTGGCATATGGACGGAAAACATGGCATATGCTATAAATTTTATTTCAAAGTATTCAATCATCAAGTGATACATCAGCACCCATAGATGATGTGGCACATGGATGATGATATGTCATCTATTATAGAATTTTTTTGCACATGGATGATGATGTGGCATCTATTGTAGAATTTTTTTTCAAAAATATCCAATCATCAAATGATACATTAATATCCATATGTTATATCATCATTCATACTATATCATAATTCATATACCATAAATTATATTTTTCATTCTCTAAGTTTCATAAATATTTTTATATAATTCTTATATTTTAAAAAAAATTTAATTAAATTATTTGATTTTCAAGTATGATTTAGTTTAAACTTTCCAACATCATGGAAAAGAATAGGATGATTCTTATTGGATGCATTTAAAAAGCTGAGAATCATAATGATATTCAAAATATGGAGGTTGGGTCTAGACTTGGACATTGTTTCAAAGCAAATCAGGTTTGGGGATCTAAAGACCATCATTGTGACCATAGCGGTGACAACGGAAAAGTATGCAAGATCAATGTTCTCAACTTCACCATTGTCGAGCTTGCTGTCGTTGCCAAGTTTCTCCATAAAAAAAAAAGGTCAATAATTAATTTTTGCTTCGGACTAGAGTAACAGGCAAGCCAAAAAAATAAATAAATCAAAAGTAAAAATTAATTTTTGCTCTTTTATTTATCATTTTTTACTTTTTATTCTTCTTAGGTTTGGATCGAACTCTCCATGTTTGTTTTGTATATATTTATGTATATTATATAAATATGATGTAGTGTTATATACAAGTCATGATAATGTAGATTTGTTTTTTTGTATATATTCATGTCTATTTTGATATAAGATAGTCGAAAAAGGATGGTGAGTTAAGAGTATAACTGAAGATGAAGTAGAATCGATTATATAATAATATATTATTAATATATATTTTTATTTTTAGTTTATGTATTACTTCTTTATATTAGTTTTAACTATTAAAATCATATTAGTTTAAATTAAATCATATTTAAAAATTAGAAAATCTAATTAAAAAATTTTTAAACTATAATGCAATGGCTAAGATCCTAAGTAGGGGGCCTATTCTACTCCAATCGGAGCAAACACCTAAGATTTTTAATTTTATAGCCTATGATTACTAACCTAATCTTTTAAAACACAAAAATGAGTATGACAAAATTGAGAATACCGATTTCGTATAACTTTCCATTATCGTTCTATGTTATAATGGCAGTTTTTGGATCTTCGAATCTGATTTGCTTTAAGGCCATCTTTGGATCTAAACCCAACCTTCCTATTTAAAATACTACCATCATTTTTAATTTTTAAAATACATCTAATGGCTCGTCCCACATTAGATTCATCACTTTCTCTCCCATCATGCTAGGAAGATTAAACTAAATCACACCTAAAAATTCAAGGACCTAATTAGAGATTTTTAAAATATAAGGATCATATAAGAATATTTATGAAATTTAGAGGATGAAAAATATAATTTATGATATATGGATGATGACATGGTATATAAGTGATGACATGGTGTTTGATGATTGAAGGCTTTCGAAAAAAATTTACCACACATGCCACATCATCACCCATGTACCATATCATTTATGCAACGTCACTTATGAATGCTGACGTATCACTCGATGATAGGATACTTTTGAAAAAAAGTTTCATAATATATATCACGTCATCGTTTATATGCCACATCATTTATGCTACATCATTTATAAATGCTGATGTGTCATTTAGTGATTAGACACCAAATTCTACAGTAGAAGCTATGTTATCATCTATGTAATATCAGTAAAACAAAAAATTTCATCCATTATGCCACATCATCTTCGTCAAATATTTTTAGTCATGTAAGCACCGAATATTGCTTGCTAAAATTTTTTATGAAAGAAAGTGGTTGGAATATGGGGAAAAGAATATATTAAAATGGTTAATGAAGTATATGAATTGAAATTTAACTTTTTAAAGTTTAGAAATCTTTTTAAAAAATTTGAGATAAAAAATATAATTTATTTTTATTTTTTTATTATTTAGTCTTTATGTTGTTTGGTTACTCTCATCGGCAATGTAGTTGACTGATTGGAATCAGCTTTCTATTCAGCCCCAAAAACAACAAGCATTCATCCAAGGAACACATATCATCGTCCATTAAAATTTGAAATTTTTTTATTTTTTATAAAAATAAATGTAACCCATTTTGGTATATAAGAACGCACGGTAGATATTTTTCTGAAAAATCTACAAAAGAATGAAATTGTCTTTTAGGCCCGGGAATGGCTGCAATTTGCGAACCACAGGCCTACGAATGTAGCTTTTTATTTTAAATTATTATTATTATTATTATTTTGATGTGGATTATTGGTGTAGAATCTGATTGATGTTGGATTGAGCTAGAGTCAAGAAAGACGAGATCGCCGTCAGTAACCTACAAAATAAAGTTTCATCCGGAGTCGGTGGTAGTGGCTTCCCGATAGGATCCTCCAACGATCAAGTCAGCTCTTCTAGCCAACAAAAATAAAGTGCTCAAAAAAGAATTCGGTAGAGTTTTGGAAAGAAGAAGAGAGCTTAGAAAAAATATATCTAGAGGATCTTTTCTTTATAAACGAAGCTTGTAGCGGATTGATAGTGACAACTGCAGCCATCTGATAGCGGGCCGCTCGAGGCTTGATGGAGTCTGTCATGGAGGGGGGCACCGTCTGTAGCAGACTGATGGTGATAGCTATCGCCGTCCGATAGTGGATCACTGTCATTTGCAGTGGACTGATAATGACGATCGCAATCGTCTGATACTAAGCCACTCAGGATCACATGGAGGGATGAAGAGCTTTGACGTATGTCGATTCCAGTGAAGTTCTAACTCCTAAAGAGAATATGGCTAGAGGAGATCATCCGAAAGAAATGCTAGCTGAAGGAGGAGTCCGAAAGGAGTTCGGCTCCTGTAGAGATTCTACTGAAGGAGAGATCCGAAAGGAGTTCGGCTTCTAGAGGAATCCGACTGAAGGAGTTTGGCTCCTAGAGGAGTCCAGAAGAAATTCGACTTCTGAAGGAACTTGACTGAAGGAGAAATCCGAAAGAAGTTCGGCTCCTGAAGGAGTCCAACTGAAGGAGAGATCTCAAAGGAGTTCAGCTCCTGTAGAGGTCCGACTGAAGGAGGAGTTCGGCTCTTGTAGAAGTCCGACTGAAGGAGAGATCCGAAAGGAGTTCGGCTCCTATAGAAGTCCGACTGAAGGAGAAGTCTGAAAAAAGTTCGACTCCTATAAAAATCCGACTGAAAAAGAGATCCGAAAGAAGTTCGGCTCCCTATAGATGTCCGACTGAAGGAGAGATCCGGAAGGAGTTCGGCTTCAGTAGATGTCTGACTGAAGGAGAAGTCCAGAAGAAGTTCGGCTCCCATAGAAATTCGACTGAAGGAGGAATTCGGCTCCTGTAGAAATCCGACTGAAGGAGAGATCCAAAAGAAGTTCGGCTCCTGTAGAAGTCCGATTGAAGGAGAAATTCAGAAGGAGTTCGGCTCTGTAGAAATATGACTGGAGGAGGAGTCCGGAAGGAGTTCGGCTCCTATAGAATCTGACTGAATGAGAGATCCGGAAGGAGTTCGGCTTCTATAGAAGTTTGACTGAAGGAGAAGTCTGGAAGGAGTTTGGCTCTTATAGAAATCTAACTGAAGGAGAGATCGGAAAGGAGTTCGGCTCTTGTAGAAGTTCGACTGAAGGAGAGATTTGGAAGGAGTTCGGCTTCTATACAAGTCCGACTGAAGGAGAAGTTTGGAAGGAGTTCAGCTCCTATAGAAATTCGACTGAAGAAAAAATTCAGAAGGAGTTCGGCTCCTGTAGAAATCCGACTGAAGGAGAGATCTGAAAGGAGTTCGACTTCTATAGAAGTCCGACTGAAGGAGAAATCTGGAAGAAGTTCGACTGGGGTTCGACCGCTGGAGGGGTTTGGTTGGGGTTCGACCGTTGGAGAAGAATTTTCGATCGAAGCTCTACCATGATTACCAGTTGCTTTAGGCCAAGCATCAGACTGGATTTCGATGGAAGCGGAGTTTATCCCCAACAATAGTTCCCCAACTTTCGAGTTCGAAACTCGAAGGAAGGGAGTACAAAAAAGGTGACTGTCGAAGTTCTTTTCCGAGCTCTGCATCCATTAGGGTTGAAGCTCGGGAGAAATCTTATCTTCAGTCGAGGTTGACGTTAAAGTTAAAGCTCGGGGGAGATCTTGCCTCCAGTCGAGGTCCAAAGAGATCTTGTCTCCTGTTGACATTGCGGTTAAAGCTCGTGGAAGATCTTGTCTCCAATCGAGGTTAATGTTGATGTTGAAGCTCAGGAGAGATCTTGTCTCCAACCAAGATTGACGTTGAAGTTGAGGCTCAGGAGAGATCTTGTCTTCAGTCGAGGTCTAGGAAGATCTTATTTTCTGTTGACGTTGTAGTTGAAGCTCATGGAAGATCTTTTCTCCAATTAATATAGAAGCTCAGGGGAGATCTCATCTCCAGCCAAGATTGACGTTGAAGTTGAGGCTCGAGAGAGATCTTGCCTCTAGCTGAGGTCGGCGTTGAAGTTGAGACTCAAAAAAGATCTTGTCTCTAGCCTAGGTCCAAGGACATCTTGTCTCCTGTTGACTTTGTGGTTGAAGCTCGTAGGAGATCTTGTCTCTAGCCGAGGTTGACGTCGAAGTTGAAGCTCGGGGAGAGATCTTGCCTTTAGTCGAGATTGACGTTGAAGTTGAGACTTGGAGGAGATCTTATCTTCAATCGAGGTCTAGGAAGATCTTGTCTCCTATTGACGTTGTGGTTGAAGCTCAAGGGAGATCTTTATCTCCAACCAAGGTTGACATCGAAGTTGAAGCTCGAAGAAAATTTTGTCTGCAATCAAGGTCTAGGAAGATCTTGTCTCCTGTTGACGTTGCGGTTGAAACTCATGGAAGATCTTTTCTCTAGTTGATGTAGAAGCTCGAGGAAGATCGCATCTTCAATCGAGGTTGACGTTGAAGTTGAGGCTCGGAAGAGATCTTGCCTTCAGTCGAGGTCGACGTTGAAGTTGAGGCTCGGGGGAGATCTTATCTCCAGCCAAGGTCCAGGGAGATCTTGTCTTCTGTTGACATTGCGATTGAAGCTCATGGAAGATCTTATCTCCAACCGAGATTGAAGGAGATCTTATCTCCTATTGTTATTGGACATAATGAGGCCGTTGTCGGGGCCTTTTCTTTCATTCCGTCTAAAATGAATGAGGCCTTCGGCTTTGCTCATGTTAGGATGAGGTTCTTCTCCTGTTCCTAACAGATTGTGGGGGCACATAAGGGCCATTATCAGGGCCTTTTCCTCCATCTCATCTAAAATGAATGAAGCCTTCGACTTTGCTCACGTTAGGACGAGGTTCTCCTCCTATTCCTAATGGATTATGGGGGCACATAAGGGTCATTGTTAGGGCCTCTCCCCCCATCTCATCTAAAATGAACGAGACCTTCGATTTTGCTAACGTTAGGATGAGGTTCTCCTCCTGTTCCTAATGGACTGTGGGGGCACATAAGGACCATTGTCAGGGCCTCTCCTCCCATCTCATCTAAAATGAACGAGGTCTTTGATTTTGCTCATGTTAGGATGAGGTTCTCCTCCTGTTCCTAACATGGCCACTTTTAATTGCTTCTTTTCTATCATCACATAATTTTTGCACTAAGAAACAATAATGTTGAAATGAAGGAGTTTTATTGCGAAAAAATTACTGGTAGTACATCCTCATAATTTTTGAGTTTCAAGGTTGTGGCAGCGTTGTTCCTCCAAACTCCTTCAGGTGATGAGTTTCGGGCCGAACGACCTCCATCACTTCATACGGGCCTTCATAATTTGGGACAAGCTTCTCCTGGCTTTAAGGCTGGGAGATGGCAGCTCGCCGAAGCACTAAGTTCTTTACTTTGAACGTTTTACTTCTGACTCTGGAGTTATAATATCAGGCCACCCTTTGTCTGTAGGTCGCCATTCGAACCTGAGCTTTCTCTCTTTTTTCTTTCAGTAGATCGAGGTTGGCTTTGAGGTCCTGCGGGTTATGCTGCTCATTGAAGGCCACAACCTATGCTGCTAGGAGTTTAAGCTCGATTGGTATGACTATCTCCATTCTAAAGATCAAGACGAATGGTGTTTCTCCAATCGGCAACCTTTGAGTAGTTCGGTATGCCTAGAGGACGTGGTAGAGTTCGTCCACCTAGGCCCTCTTTGCTATGTCGAGTCTCATCTTGATGCCTTGCAGCAGAGTTTGGTTGGTCACTTTAGCTTCCCCATTTGCCTGTGGGTGAGCTACCGATGTGAAGTGGTGGGAGATATTTAGGTCTTCGTAGAACTTGACGAACCTCATCCCAGCGAACTATCGTTTGTTATCTATTATGAGAGTTTGGGACAGACCGAACCGATAGACTATTAACTTTCAAATGAAGTTTTGTACCTTGGCTTTGATAATTTTTGCTAGTGATTCGGCTTCGATCCATTTGATAAAGTAGTCGATTGCGATCAGAAGGAACTTCCACTGCCCGGATGCCGTCAAAAAAGGATCAAGTATGTCCATTTTCCACTGCACAAATGGCCAAGGTGCGCTTAGCGAAGTAAGCTCAGAGGTCGGCTATCTTTGTATGTTTGCATTCTTCTGACAACAGTCATATTTCTTGATATACTCCATAGAATCATGCTATAAGGTCAGCCAATAGTATCTTTGTCTAAGTAGTTTTTGTGATAGGGACCTGGCTCTTATGTGACTTCCATAAATTCTCTCATGCACTTTCCATAATGCAAAGTCAGCCTCTGAAGGTCGGAGACATCTCAGTAGCGGTAGTGAATATGACCTCTTATACAACTTGCCCTTGTACAAAACATACCAAAAGGCTTGATTTCTAAGTTTTCGAGCTTCTTTCGGATCACAAAGAAGAACTCCCTCCTTGAGGTAGGCAACCAACAAGTCAGTCCAGCTCGGCTCAAGCTTCGTTTGCATAACGACCTATGATTTCTCTAAGCTTGGGCATTTCAGAGTCTTAAAAAATACTTCTTTGGATAGTTCGGCTGGGGCTGAAGTGGTCAATTTAGAAAGAAGGTCGGCTCTTATATTTTCTGCCCTCGAAATCTATCGAATGTCAAAACTACCGAAGGTCGGAGTCAAATCCTTTACTTTCTCTAGGTATTTTATCATAATGTCAAAACTACCGAAGGTCGGAGTCAAATCCTTTACTTTCTCTAGGTATTTTATCATACTCTCCTCCCGTGCTTCATAGTTACTACTAACTTGGCTAACCACTAATTGAAAATCATGGTAGACTTGGAGTCGATCTACTTTTAACTCTCTTGCTATTTTTAATCCGGCGATTAGCACTTCATACTCGACCTTATTATTAGTCGTGAAAAATTTGAAGCATAGCGCGTACTCAACGACAACTCCCTCAGGGCTGACTAAGACTAACCCCGCACCTGCTCCAGTGGAGTTGGACGAACCATCCACGTACAGAGTCCAAAAGCCTTCAGAAAGCTCGGCACTCTCTTCGGGGAGGCTCGGTTGTGACAGCAAAGCACCGATCTCGTTCTGTTCAAGCTCGGCTTCAACTGGAATGGTATATTTTACTACAAAATCTATCAATATCTGAACTTTGATTAGTGGCCGAGATCGATAACTAATGTCAAATTTTGTGAGCTCGATTGTCCATTTTGCGATTCTTCCAGAAGCGTCCGTTCGATGAAGGACTGCTTTTATTGGTTGGTCCGTGAGGACCGTTATGGTGTGCCCCTGAAAGTAATGTCCAAGTCTCCTGACAGCAATTAAAAGAAAGTAAGTCAATTTTTCTAGCTTATAGTACCTGATCTCTGCATCCCTCAGGATTCGACTTACGTAGTAGACCGATCGCTGCATCTTCACTTCCTCCTTGATCAAGACTGCTATCAAGGTCGTCGGAGAGACTGCTAGGTATAAGAATAATTCTTTTTCGGATTTGAACTTTGCTAGTAGTGGAGGTGAGCTGAGGTAGTTTTTAAGCTCCTCAAATGCCTGTTGGCACTCCGCCATCCAGCAGAAATTTTTTGGTTGCCTGAGAACTCGAAAGAAGGGTATGCATCATTCGACCGATCTCGAGACGAAGCGATTTAGGGATGCCACTTTTTCAGTCAGATGCTGAACTTTTTTAATTATTTTTGGAGCAGTCATCTTCTGAATGGCTCGAGTTTTCTCTAGATTTGCTTCAATCCTATGCCTTGATACCATAAACCCCATAAACTTCTCAGAGGTCATACCAAAGGTGCACTTAGTCAAGTTCAGCTTCATCTTGTGCTTCCTAAGTGCGCTGAAGATATCTTCGAGGTCGGTAAGGTAGTTTATAGAAGCTCGGCTTTTGACGAGCATGTCATCCACGTATACCTCCATGTTGTGGCTAATCTACTTTTTGAAGATCTTGTTGACCAAGTGCTGGTATGTTGCCCTCACATTTTTGAGTCCAAAAGGCATAATCCTATAACAATAAAGACCGCTGTCAGTAACAAAAGCAGTTTTTTCCTCATCCTCCAGCGCCATCCGTATCTGGTTATAACCGAAGAAGGCATCCATGAAGGTGAGGAGCTCATGGCCCGAGGTTGCATCTATCAGTTGATCAATCCTAGGTAAAAGATAGCTATCTTTTGGGCAGGTCTTGTTCAGCTTTTTGAAGTCTATACACATCCTTCACTTGTTGTTTGCCTTTTTGACAAGGATCACATTTGAAACTTAGGTCGGATAGTTAACTTTTTGGATAAATCTAGCTTTGAGGATCTTGCCTACATCTTCTACGATTGCTTTCTACCTCTCCGGGGCGTAGTTGCGCATCTTATCTTTTATCGACCGATATTTTGGATCAACGGCCAACTGATGTTCCATGACCTCAGCATTAATTCCTAGCCTATCCGCTGGGGTCCAAGCGAAGACGTCCGCATTCTTCCCGAGGAAGGTAATGAATTGCTTTCGAACCTCGTCCCCCAAGTTGGAGCTGATCTGCACTGCGTGCTCCATATTTTCATCGTTTAAGGGCACAGATACGAGGTCCTCCATAGGCTCGCCCCGCTCCTCGATGAGGTCATCACGGACATTCAGCCCGTCAACAGGATAAGAATTAAACTATTCTTCCTTATGCAGGGCAATTGAGTAGCAGTGCCTTGCTAGAGCTTGATCTCTCCTGACCTCTTCGATCTCGTGACTTGTCGAAAATTTCATCTTCAAATAATAAGTTGATACCACTGCCCAAAGTGCATTTAGACCAAATCGACCAAAAATAGCATTATAGATAGATGGAGCCTTTATGATTAAAAACTCGATCTGTGCCTTAACCAACTTCGGATGTTGTCCTGCAGTCACAGCTAAGATCATTATGCCCTCAACTGGTATGGCATCGCTAGTAAAGCCTACCAACGGAGAGTTCATCGATCCCAAGTAACTATTGAGTAAGGACATTTTCAAGAAAACATCATAAAATAGAATATCAATCGAGCTTCCATTATCTACCAAAATGTGGCGTACATCATTGTTTAAAGAGTTTACAACCACGTCATTGTGTGGGAACTGGACCCCTTGAGCATCTGCCTCAATGAAGGTTATGGGTTCTTCAGTCCTTCGTCTCTTCACTGATCTCTCGGATCTGCTAGCCTTTCCTCACTGAAGTCTTCCTGAGATAGTATTGATGATGCCGAGAGGCGGTCGATTTTTTTGTTGATCCTCCCCCCTTGGTGGTTCAGACTGCAGCAATGCCCTCGACTGATCTTTCCATCCTTTAGGCCATCGCTGTAGAAATCGATCAAGTCTGCCTCACCTGATAAGCTCCTCAATCTCATCTTGAAGTTGAATACACTTCTCAGTATCGTGACCGTAGTTACGATGTTAAAAATAGAACTTGTTAGGATTGCGCTTGCTGGGATGAGTACGCATCCTTTTTCGTCTCGATAGTTGCTCCTTGATTTTCATCAGCACTTGAATTTTTGGAGCATTGAGAGGGGCATAGTTGTGAAATCTTCGGAGGGGAGAACCTCGCCGTGCCCTTCTATCGGGGCTTCCCTACCTCCAAGCCCAGGGAGGAGTTGGGCTCGCTTGCGCTCAGAGGGAGTTTGAGAGTGCGGTTGAGCTTCACTCGACTTTCCTTCCTCAACGGGCTTGCTTGGCTCGCCGATTTGCTGCTCACCAAAGGCTTCATCGTCCTTGGCCTTGAAGGCTTCTTCAGCTCGAGCATAACATTCAGTCTGAGCTAGCATATCGACAAAGTTCCTTGGGTACTTATTTTCCAAGAAGAATAAATCATTCTTCTGAAGGTCGTCCTTGAGTACGGCCATAGCGACTGATTGGTCCAGATTTCGGACCTCTAATGCAGTAGCATTAAACCGAATGACATAAGCCCAGATGGATTTCTCCTTCTTCTGCTTGATGGTCATCAGAAAATTCGAACCTCGGCGTGGACATTGACTGCTGACAAAGTGAGCCATGAACTGATGGCTCATCTAATCAAAAAAAAAGATGATACTCGGCTTAAGTATCGAGTACCAGTTCCTGACGGCTCTCTTAAGGGTGGATGAAAAAGTCCAGCATAAAATAGCGCCTGGTGCACCATGGAGCAATATCATTTTTTGGAAGACCTCTAGGTGGTCGATCGGATCGATAATTTCATCGTAACTCTCAAACTACGGAAGCTTGAAGTTCGACGGGATGGTTCCTGCATAATCCTCTGAGAAAAAGGAGGATCGGTGCAAATATCATTACCATATGAGGAGAGAGTATGAGGGAGCTCTTCGATTCATCAGCTCATTTCTAGAATTCTTTGATCCAAGAGATCTTCACTATCATTGATCTTCAGGATTTTTTGGTGGAATGGGTGTGAAACTTCCCTCTGGGTCGAGTCGTGGTCCGAGCAAGGGCCCTCCATCCTCTACTTTTCCTTTTTGGAGATCAGAGGTCGGATAGCCCAAGTCGGTCATTCCCAAATCGAACCACGAGGCTCCGAAGAAGCCTGCTCTGGCCGAACCGATGCTGGGGCCTATCGATGTATGGCCTGCATCGCCTCCATGAGACCGCGAACCTACTAGACCTGCAGGTTGAACTGCTCCACATCCACCATGGCTACAGATGGAACTTGAGTTGCCGGGCTGAAGCAGGAGCAGATAGGTTTGGATGGGATCTGGCTGCAGAGGCCGTCGATCGTCGGGTCGAAGCTTTTCTGGGAGGCATTTTTTCTCGGAGAAGAATTCTAGAGAGAAAGAAGAGAGATCGCTGGTGAACACTCCTTTAAGAACAAGAAAACCTCAGAAACAGAGGCCCTTCCTCTAGCACCAATTTTATTGGTGCAAAATTTGGTTGACGCCGGATCGAGCTAGATCGAGGAAGACGAGGTCACCGTCGGTGATCTGCAAAATAAAGTTCCATCCAGAGTCAGTGGTGGTGGCTCTGGCAGGATCCTCCGACGATCAAGTCAGCTCTTATGGCCAACAGAAATGGAGTGCTCAAAAAAGAATTCGACAGAGTTTTGAAAAAGAGAAGAGAGCTTAGAGAAAACGTATCTGGAGGGTCCATTTTTTTATAGATGGAGCTTATAGTGAATTGATAGTGACAGCTGCAGCCGTCTTGTGGCGGACCGCTTGAGGCCTGGTGGAATCTGTCAAGGAAGGGGGCGCCGTCTATAGTGCCACCTGTAGCAGACTGATGGTGACAGCCATCGCAGTCCGGTAGCGGATCGCTGTCACCTGCAGTAGACTGATAGTGACGGTCGTAGCTGTCCGATACTGAGCCACTCGAGGCTGCATGGAGGGGTGAAGAGCTTTGATGTATGTCAATTTTAGAGGAGTTCAGACTTCTAAAGGGAATACGGCTAGAGAGGATCATTCGGAAGGAACGCTGGCTGAAGAAGAAGTTCGGAAGAAGTTTGGCTCCTGGAGGAACTTGACTGAAGGAGAAATTCGGAAGGAGTTCGGCTCCTGAAGGAGTCTAATTGAAGGAGAGATCCGGAAGGAGTTCGGCTCCTGTAGAGGTTCGACTGAAGGAGAAGTCTGGAAGGAATTCGTCTCCTGTAGAAGTCCGACTGAAGGAGGAGTCTGGAAGAAGTTTGTCTCCTATAAAAATCCGACTGAAGGAGAGATCCAGAAGGAGTTCGGCTTCTGTAAAAATCCGACTGAAGAAGGAGTCCGGAAGGAGTTCAGCTCCTATAGAAATTCGACTGAAGGAGAGATCTGGAAGGAGTTCGGCTCTAGTAGAAGTCTGATTGAATGAGAGATCCGGAAGGAGTTCGGCTCCTGTAGAAATTCGATTGAAGGAGGAGTTCGGCTCATATAGAAATCCGACTGAATGAGAGATTTGGAAGAAGTTCGGCCCATGTAGAAGTCCAACTGAAAGAAAAGTCCGAAAGAAGTTTGGCTCCTATAGAAGTCCGACTGAAGGAGAGATCCGGAAGGAGTTTGACTTCTGTAGAAGTCCGACAAAAGAAGAAGTCTGGAAGGAGTTCGGCTCCTGTAAAAATTCGACTGAATGAGAGATCCGAAAGAAATTTGGCTTCTGTAGAAGTCTAACTCAAGGAGAAGTCCGGAAGAAGTTCGACTCCTATAGAAATCCGACTGAAGGAGAGATCCGGAAGGAGTTTAGCTCCTATAGAAGTCCGATGGAAGAAGGAATCCGGAAGAAGTTCGGCTTCTATAGAAATCTGATTGAAAGAGAGATTCAGAAGGAGTTCGGCTCCTGTAAAAGTTCGATTGAAAAAGAGATCCGAAAGAAGTTTGATTGAAGGAGAGATCCGAAAGAAGTTCGGTTGGGATCCGATCGCTGAAAGAGTTCGACCATTGAAGAAAGAATTTTTAATCAAAATTCTTTTATGATTATCAATTATTTTAGGCTAAGTATCAAACTAAACTCCAATAAAAAAAGATTTATCCCCGATATGAATGATTGCTTATATCGAACTCTATTTTTCAATTTTCTTTATTTTTTTTAAATTATCCGGCCAAATGAAACCGCAAAACTACCGACTTCGCCCCTGGGTCTCGGTCTCGTCTCTCTCCCCACCAATGGCTGCGGCTACCTCGTTCTCAACCTCTGTAGCCCCATCTTCTCGCCCTAAAACCCTAAAACCTTCTCCCAAAAACCAAGCTTTCAGCCTAGGGTTCGCCGCCCCCAATTCCCTGTGGCCCCTTCTCCACAGAATGCACTTAGATGGGGGTACGTTCGTCGGGCCCGGCGGCGCCACCCTCACGGCCCGCATGGTCTCCACCCCAGCAGTTAGCAAGCCTATCCCCTCGCTCGATTTCGAGACCTCCGTGTTCAAGAAGGAGAAGATCACCCTCGCTGGCCACGACGAGGTCTTTTCCCCTCCTCCCTATTTTTCTCCCTCCAAAACCCTTATTTTATCTAATTTACCTCTGTTTTTATCTCCCTTTGATTTTTTTTTTTTTTTTTTTAATGGGCTTTTGTAATGCATCAGTATATAGTCAGAGGGGGGAGGGATTTGTTCCATTTATTGCCGGATGCGTTCAAGCGGATCAAACAGATTGGTGTCATCGGATGGGGATCTCAGGTATCTCTCGTTCTCTTCATCTCGAATATCACATTAAAAGTTCCAGTTTTTCCCTATTCCTGCTGTGTGAAAGACTGCATATTTTTGCCTAGAGTATGATGACTATTTCAACCTTAAAATGAGTCTATTTTAGCCCAAATTGGGCTTTTTGTTGTATGTGAATTTCTTAGATAGCATGGCTAAGGAATTGAACTACTTTCTTTATTGTACAAAATCTTATTTTGATTACATTATTTAGTAAATCTGCAACTATATATAATTTTTGTTGATCCATCCGTAGGGGCTATTCCTAGGTATGAACATCTCTATATTTTTGGCCTCATGGCTAATGGCTTTTGTATCATTTATAAATTGAAACTTGACCTGATTTTTCTGGTGATTCACCTCATCAACAATCATAATACCCGAGGTTCTCTTGCTTTCTTAGCAGGGTCCTGCCCAAGCACAAAATTTGAGGGATTCACTTGGCGTGGCACAATCTGACATTGTGGTCAAGGTAAGAGTCCAGACATTAAAGTACACTTTTAATAGCGGTATGACCTATGAGTTATGACCTGCTTTGGAAATTGTTTTTATATGGATGACTTCTTGGTTCTTGGTATCCACCACTAGAAGTTGTGTTTGATGAAGTTAACTCTCTGTAAATTAATATCATTCTGAATTTATATAGGTCAATATCAAAATGCAATCTCTCATCCTGTATTAGATGTTTTTGCACATTCTGACTAGGTGAACCTCAATATTATCTATTAGTAGAAGAAAAGAAAGTCTTAACCCTATCCTAAAATCCTAAATCTAATATACAGATAGTGGAGACTGGAAGTCAAACAAACTAAGTGTCACCCCAGATGATCTCATCCTTGTGAATGGATGGACACAAAAGGGCCTCAAATTTTTAAGGATAGAAAGATTTTTAACTTTTGTGTTGGGGCACCTCTGCAAATTCCTTGGTATCTTTGCTTTTAGACTATAGATCATGTCAAATGAGGGATGATCCTCTAAAATTGCTTCCACTGACGTTACTGATAGGGAAGAGAGTCCTTTTTGGTGATTTTGCAAGAGAAAACAGAAAAGTTTTAGTGTCTTAATCCTGGCTTGACATAATATATGTTTGGAGTGCACTTCTTTTTTAATGAAATTTTAGTTTTCAAAATGATTTAGATCTAAAAGAAAAATTCAGTAGATGTGAATCTAAAATAATTGCATTTAGATTGATATCACATCAACCATTCTTATCTTCCTGAATATGCCATTGACAAATAGGAATTTGTGCTTCAACAAAATAAGAATGCTTTGCAACAGTATGGAAAAAAGTTGGAGACTTTCTGTCAGAATAAAAGAATAATGAAAAATCTGATGGTTGATCCAAGCAAAATGGTGTGGATACATACATAGAAATAATAGTAACTTTAAGCTCCAAGAAAACTAGATGTTCACGGTTCAGACAAAAGCATACATATAATTTCATTTGCATCTTTGTTTCGGAAAGGCAAATGATGTGCTTTTCCAGAGATCAATAACCTGTTTACTATGACAAGATGCATTGTTGATTATTTCAGCATAATGTTATGACTAAGACAACAAGCTTCTGGTTTAAAAGTTTTTAAATTCTGGGACTATAATATGCTAGTTTTAAGAACTTTAGAGAATTTGGTGTTCTTGGACTTGTAGGATGGTAACCATCAAATTTCAATGTTCTCAAACATAAACTTGTGATTTTTCAGAACCTTATGTGAAGTCAGCGTTGTCTTTCTTGCCTGCCATAAATGGGTTCATGAATTTATGGGATGTACATCAATTCAAAAAGGAGTTAAATGACCTGAGGTAAAAAATATTGAAGGTGCAAATTTTTTATTTAAAGCTAAAATATACACATTTGATGTAACTATATGCAAGAGGTTAATTGGTGTTATGATACCAGAGAGATTATGTGGGATATGGGATGAATTGAAACTTGAAAACTATTTTCAAGAACAGATTCCTTCTTTATGGAATCCCAACAATCATAATTTATAACTTCTTGTCATTTACATTAACATAATGAAAGTTATGACTTCTGTCGAAAATTGTCTTTTTGATAAACTTTGTGGGTTCTAGCTCCTTGACATGTTGACGTAGAAGTATGCAGTTACTAGAGAGACACAAATGGGTCTCTTTCTGTACAGAGTGACAAGAAGCTTAGTAGGCTAGCTACTGCCTGAAAATTTTTTTACACCAAAAAGGCCTGTTTGGTAATACGGTATTAATTACTAAATTATATATAAGAGTCTTTCTGGAATTATTTTTTATTATTTATTATTTATTTTTTCTAATATGTTCATATTGCCCATGTGTGTCTTTGCAGATTGGTCTGAGGAAAGGTTCTTGCTCCTTTGAGGAAGCATGTGCTGCTGGTTTTACTGAAGAAAATGGAACTTTAGGTGACATATGGGAAACAATTTCAGGCAGTGATCTGGTTTTGTTATTGATCTCAGATGCTGCACAGGTAAGTTGTCTAGATACAAGCACCATCACATCCACATGTACCATCTCACAAGTTAGATAAATACAGCACCAACAGTCAAATAGATGAACTTTTTCAAGATTAGTATTTTCTAGTCTTATCAGGGGATACGTCACAATCGTTAATCTTAGCTATAGCAGTTTTTGTAAGTAATCTTTGATGATTAATATAAATAACTCTTAAAAAGTGTAAACATGTAAGAACTTTTTGTTAACATAAAATTTAACAAGTTTTCTTCTCAAACATGTCTTTTTCCAATTTATCTACTTGGTATCTTAAAAGCAATATAACCTTTTCCTTTCTGAGAATGTGCACTTATCATGCTTTACTAGTCTGCAGGCAGACAATTATGAAAAAGTGTTCTCCCTCATGAAACCAAACAGCATTTTGGGGCTCTCGCATGGTTTCCTTCTTGGACACCTACAATCCCTTGGACTTGATTTCCCCAAAAATATCAGTGTGATTGCCGTATGCCCCAAGGGCATGGGTCCATCAGTGAGGAGGCTTTACGTTCAAGGCAAAGAAATAAATGGTGCAGGGATTAATTCTAGTTTTGCTGTTCACCAGGTGCGCCTCTTAAAAAGTTTAGGCTGTTGTCTTCAGATTTTGCTTGCTTGAATGTCAGGCTATATTTTCACTCCTCGAGCATGTGTGGAATCCCATACAGATCTGTTGGCAAACACCTGTTTTTGTACCATTTGTTGTTCTAGTTGCAGTTTGCCAATTGTAATGCATTCTTATGCCAATAGGATGTCGATGGCAGAGCTACAGATGTTGCTTTGGGTTGGTCTGTTGCTCTTGGATCTCCTTTTACATTTGCGACTACTCTGGAACAAGAATACAGGAGTGACATCTTTGGAGAGCGTGGTGAGTTCTATGGTCTGTAGACACATGGACCTTTCATGGTAGCACTGGTTTCCTGACAAATCCTTTGGTAACTAGGCATTTTACTGGGAGCCGTGCATGGAATGGTGGAGGCTTTGTTTAGAAGGTATACTGAAAATGGAATGAGCGAAGAACTGGCTTACAAGGACACCGTGGAATGCGTTACAGGAATTATTTCAAGGACAATTTCAACTAAGGTATCTATGATTGATTCTCAGTTAATTATAATGTATATCCTGGGATTGTACTAACAGAATTCTAATTCTCTCAGGGCATGCTCTCTGTTTATAACTCCTTATCTGAAGAGGGGAAGAAAGAATTCAATGCTGCATACAGTGCATCATATTATCCTTGTATGGATATATTGTACGAATGCTATGAGGATGTTGCTTGTGGAAGTGAGATTGGCAGTGTTGTTTTGGCTGGAAGGCGCTTTTATGTAAGTTCCTTTCTCTTGTTTGTGGTCATAGTTACACATTAATCAGGAAATATGGTACGGCTATTTTGGTTGAATGGTTTAAGGCTCGGTTACTTTTCTCATAATCATGAATTCATTACTATAGAAAAAGGGTAATCCGAGTAGAATATTATTCAGTTGATTGTCCTGGCAGGAAAAGGAAGGTCTTCCAGCTTTTCCAATGGGCAAAATTGATCAGACGCGAATGTGGAAAGTTGGTGAACGTGTCCGCGCAACCAGGCGTGTAGGAGACTTGGGCCCCTTGCATCCCTTCACAGCTGGGGTTTATGTGGCACTAATGATGGCTCAGGTATGGTTTGCTTGCACCTCATTATCTCCCTAATTTCCTATATAGGCTCTCATCATAACTTTTTTTCGTTTATATGCAGATTGAGATCTTAAGGAGGAAGGGGCATTCTTATTCGGAGATCATTAATGAGAGTGTGATCGAATCGGTGGATTCACTGAATCCTTTCATGCATGCTCGTGGGGTCTCATTCATGGTGGATAACTGTTCCACGACTGCACGTCTGGGATCAAGGAAGTGGGCGCCACGTTTTGATTACATTCTCACCCAGCAGGCATTTGTAGCTGTGGACAAGGATGCACCTCTTAATCAGGACCTCCTCAAAAGTTTCTTGTCCGATCCAGTACATGGTGCCATCCAAGCATGCGCACGGTTGAGACCAACAGTTGACATATCGGTGCCTCCTGATGCAGATTTTGTCCGCCCAGAGTTGCGACAATCTGGCAATTAAGATGTAGCTCCAGATGCGTGCAACATTGCAGTAATGTTTAAGAGGTTACCCCGAGGATTTTAGCTTTTTACGTGTTTGCATGATGGACTTCGGATGCTAGGTTTCTACAGAATCTGCTTCTGCTCCGAAGGTGTCATGGATCGGCCCTATGAATTCTTGATGGACGGTGATTGTGGATGCACTAAAGGCCTTTTGCTAGCCCTGATAATATGGTAGATAGCACTTTTTTTGATTGTCGCGCGGCAGCGTAGCGATTATTAAGGGATAACTTTGTTGTTCGAGTTAAATTATCTCCTCATTAAAGTTTCATGTTTTGTTTCTTCATTAATGAAATTAGGTTTGTCCCGCCGGTCATTACCACTTTTGAATGGTGGAGCGGTGACGTGATCAAGAGACTTCCTGAGAATAGGGGTTCAAAACTACGAATAGGCAGGGAGCATGGCATCACATGGCTGTGCCATTGCCATATTAAAAAGGCTTGAAACGAGAAGATGCGATCCTGTATTTTAATGCATCCATTTCCTCCAGCATTAGCCTGTCAACTAAAAACTTAAACATTCATACCGTGGTTAGCTCCACCTATTTGGCAGTTTCATTAGCCGTACTGTAGGTTTGACTCTGGACAACTAGTGTTGCTCTGGCAAACGATGTCTTCTAGCAGGTACGGTGGTGGCACGCATGGCTAACTCTAGTAGATATTGCAAAGCTTGACAATGATGGTCTGACTAATATAAATTAATGAACATGTTTCCCAAAATTATACAAATGAATAATCGGTACAAACTCCGAATGCGCATCGTGCAAGGAGCCTTCCTCTCCAACAGAACCTTTCAACCAGGGTAGGTGAGCAGTGATTACCCTGTGGTTTTCCAAGCGAAACTTCGTCATCCATCAGAGGCTGAAGTTGGACCACCCGAACAAATCTCTCTTTTGTGGAGCTCTAACATTTTCACTTCTGGATTGCAGAGCCCTGAATGAAAAAAAAGCTTAAAAATCAGAGAGCGAGGTTTTATTCAATGTTTCAACGTTATATGAAATCTGATGGTTAAAAAGACCATGCCTTTCAAAGGCGATCTGAACCAACATTTTCAAAAAGAAACGAGAAGATAAATAAACAGTATTTGGTTAGGATATAATTCTAGGATTTTCTTGATCATGCAAAAGAATCAAAATAGAGAATGTGGGCGCTACATGTTTAGACAGATTAAGAGCACAGATTCGTGAAAAGTCACCATCAAGACGGTAAACCTTTAGTCTATCACATATATCATACTGCTTCCAAACTTCTCACGGCATGCCAAATGTAGGAGATTGAAGGATAGACTGCACTACCCCATTTCCGCCTTGTGGAACCAGTAAACCTTAAGAGAGTCACCAAAGAAAGGACCAAAAATTACTAACAGAGATGTAACTTAAGTCCTATCATAATTATTGAAGATTTACTCATGTTCTGCATACCATTATTCCAATTCGCCTAAACAGACTCCACGACAACACTACTACTACTGAGCAACTTTGCAGTTTTCTTCAGCCGAGCCTTCCTCTGGCTGATTAAAAATATATCATGTGTTTTTGTCATCCAACAAATAATCTCCTAAACTATACAACAAAATTCAGTTTGATGCTTAAACAGCTGTGGGATTGCATGGATCCCTAGACAGATATTATCATTTTCCTGGACTAAAGGGTTGTCAGCACCTATAATACCATATGATAGATGAATAAAATATGGCTAAATAGGCAGTGGGTGATCAAACAATTTTTATTTACTCTAAGAATATTACGCTAACCAGTGTCATTATAAGACAACTAACCTAAGTTGCAACTTTTGAGGTCTATTACTAAAGCATCAGAGAAATTACTGCTCAAACTAGATTTGGGACTAAAAGCTTCCATTACAACTGGGTCAACAAAATTTGTACAAGTGATTCTTAGACTGCAGTCAGGGCCGTTGTTACAACATCAAAAAATAGTTAGGTCATCCTTTATAGCCACAAAGTTTGAAAATCATTCACCGGTCCTCGTGTCTACACTGCATCTTTTCATATGACATCTTCAAGAAATGTGGAAATAGAAACCCATCTTTTTACATAAAATAAATCAATCAGATAAATTCTTTTCCATGAACCAATTTCCAAGAGGGCCAAGCATAGCACCAAAACACAAACCTGAACATTTTGGAATATCCCAAACAGCTACCGATGATGCCGTGCAATCGGGTGCACAAAGCTCATAATTGTTCTCGTGATTCACGTTCATTGCAAGCATCCAGGCTCCTATTGTAACATCCTCATTGCTGAACATTCGGAAACTGCAACCATACATACACAGGACATGGAAAATCAAGTACATGGAAAGTCATGATTTCAGAAAATCAATTAACTTACCATGAAATCCAAAATTAGAAAGCTATAATTCACTGTCAAAGTGTTTGGCGTGGAGTGATAAGTGCAGATACTATAAAGAACAGCAGGATAAAACAAAATTGGGAATGCTTCATATTCTCCTTGCCAGGATGGCACATTCCATTCGATATTAATATCATTCATTATATTACCAAAATATCAGGTCGTCCTATCTGGTAACAGCTATGTAATCTCATATGTGACAATATCTTTGAGTTGCTATGATACTGTGAGGGTAGAAATAGCTCATGATGATATGGATCGGGTACCCCTTTTATAAGGATGTAGGCAACTTGCTTTAGACTGGAACTGAATGTTGTCATCAATCTTCTCCCAAACAAAGCCATGCACCCTTATGAAATTGGTGCAAGCATGGATTCATTGTCACTAAGTAAAGAAGGCATTAAAGAGAACACTCTCTGATATAGCATGGTGTAAAAAGTTGGCTTTTCTGTTGTAGATTTGTAGAGGCTATAACATCATCCTTGGCTTCTGACTCGACTGAGAAATAAGTCTAATTTGAGAGCGAACCATGTGATATGTGAGAATTCAATACATTGCGACTAATGATAGAACAGCATGTATCTGATCGCTTGCTCCACCCTCGAGTAAGGAACCACTGCATTTCATGACAACTAGAATGCCCATGCAGCACAAAGAAACAAAAAACTTCATTGAAGAAAAGGTGACATTAGGATGAATAGTGAGAATATGCAGAAAACCAAGGATGATGTAACACTAGGTATCTTGTGTTCTCAAGAGGGTCACCTTAATCCTTACAAATGAAATAGTTAAGAGCAGGCGGGGTAGAAACTGTCCATTGTCTAAATAACATGCCCTTCCAGGATAAATATCTATAGGTGGAAAAACACAAGCAGAGCTAGCTATCGTGGTGACAAATTGTGTGTGTGCGTGCGTGTGTATGAGAGAGAGAGAGAGAGAGAGAGAGAGAGAGAGGGGCAATGAGTGATAGGAGGTAACGAGGCTACAGAAGATTTTAGTTTAATCATGTCTTTAAGTGCTGCTCACAATTCCATTTTTATGGACCATAGACAGTTATGTAAGTCAAGGTCCACTATCAAATGAACATGGTAACTACAAATCTAGACAGAAATAAAAATGATTGACGGTCAATGACACAAGCATTGTTCCATTTAGTATGCTTTCTGAAAAGATGGAGAGAGACGTGAGATCAGATGTAAACAAAGAACAGTTATGTGACTTGCCTATTGTTTCTCAGTGTAACCAAGCTTGCTACAACATCTGCTGATAGTGCATATATAGGACCATATGCATGGAGAAAATACTCCTTCCCAAGCAAATACGATAGAGGCTCATACCTGCACAAATGCCAAACAGTCAAAATTTTGTTAAATTTCTAAAATTTGCCATGAATATAAAAATTTGACCATAGGATGTGGCGTCATAACCGCATATCAGAACCAGATTAAAGCTGTTTTGACATTTGCTGCGCGTAAAGCAGTAAATGACATATTAGAGAACAAAATTTAGCTAGGACATTATGAGCAATCAAAAAACAACAAAAAATAAACAAGACCAATCCTCAGTAGCAGATAGGGGTGTCAATGGGTGGGGTCGGGCCTAGCCCAAAGCTAGCCCATGATTTGAAGCTTAGGCCCAAACTTGCCCCAAGAGTACCAGGCTCTACTAGAGCCTACCCCAACAAGACTCAGTTTACTTTTTCTAGCCAGCCTAGGCCTAAAATGGGCTTCCTTTTATTTTAGATTGAAATCCCAATGCATGCCTGGCCCGAACTAGCCAGGCTTCTAAAAAACAGGCCGAATCAGGATTTTGGGCTAAAAAGTCCAAATCGGGCTTGGTTGTTACATGTTGGGTCTTCGAGTCATTCAGGTTGGCATGGCCTATAGACAATCCTGGTAGTGAAATTCTACCAAGGGTAATGCATCCATTTTGGAAACTTCCTAGAGTCTCAATCAAACCAACTTCCTAATTTCTTCCTTATTTTAAGTGTTCTCCAACTAACCAGTGTCCTACACCATCACCTGTACCCACTGCCACACTTGTTCTGCATTTCAGCAATGAAGGTTCAAACCCTATGGAAAGTTCTATTGACTTAAAAGGAATTAAAGAATTAGATAGATAAATAGACAACTAAGTTTTACACAAAATAATTGAGCTGCACTCTTTGGGGGCTTGACTCATTTTTCTTATAAGTTCTATTTGTTTAAATGTTCTGCTTACTCGATTATTTTTAAAGTACAAGATTTAGGAGTTGCACTTATTTAACATTTAGTCAAAAGCCAATATTTAGTCTTACCTAACACTAAGTTGTTTCATTTGTTCTAGTCCTCTTCTTAACCGGGCTTGTAGAATATTCAAGAGTCAAGCAATGCTATGTAAAGAAAGTTTTTTATATTATTTAGCATATAAGAATTAAAATTTGTCAAAAGTATCAGCCAAAATAGAACTTCAGTATTCACATTGTTATGAACATGAAAAGCTCATAATATGCATGGCTATAGGAAATCCAATATATGGAAGGGCTGCAGTGAGCTGTCAAAGTACATGGAAAAAGTATCTGAGAAAATTCTATCATTATCAAAGGGCTTTTGTTATGGGGAAATTTCTACCTGCAGGTACTTTTCACAGTTTCTTTCCATTGTCAAGGTTGTCAACAAGCTGAGATAGAGAGGAGGGATATATATCTAATGTGCTCCCACTTTTCCTGAAAAGATCATCATATTTTCTTTATTTTTCATTTGTTAGGATATTATTATATACTGCTGTGAAGGCAAAGAAAGAAATCCTTCTTCCAATCCTTTGACAACAATTAAATGGACAATCCTTAAGTTAGACCTGCACCAACTGCAAGGTCATGGTTTGATGTGACCAATTAAGATACATCTGACCTGATACAAAGGGAAGATGTGTCATATTAGATTATTAAGAGGAATTTCTTCATGACATGGAGCATGCCTCATCATGTTCCTAACGATGATCCACTACTGATATCTCAACTTCTTTCATGAAGTACCATGATGAACTCATGGAGGAGGTAGTAGTCAATGCTCACTTCCGATGTACAGGTAACTTACTCCTTCCCAAAGAGTTGAGCATATGCCCCTACTTAAATAATGAGTGCGGAATGCTTCTCTCCCAACTAGCATGTTCAATTATCTTACCCACACAAACCTTAGTTCAGGCTATAATGGACATACAAACTTTATTTGGTTAGATTTGGAAGTCCAAATTCTCACAGATGTAATAGCGAGCTAAAACTTTTATTCCATATAAACCTTATTTTGGGCATTGGTGGAGAAAAAAAAATCAGGCAGCAATTGAATTTGGAAATCCATATTCACATCAAATGTATGGGCTTAAGTTAATAAATGGAGGTTTCAAAGACGTCAAAATTTAACAACCAGGTTCTATGATAGAATGAGTGCTGATATGTTATCACATTGGATCTCAAGCCACAATATTTTACTGACTGCTATCAAATTATTAAGGACCATAAGACCCATTATGTATCAGTAGCACACTTAAGAGAACGGCTCAAATGTAATTAGTAATGATTACATAAAACTGCACAGAATGTGGTGCCATAGTCATGCAAAGAAGACTGTAAAAACTGCAATTACTTCTAGAAGACAATTTTTTCAGCTGACCATAATTGGGGCCCGTATAAAATTTCACCAAGTGCACCAAGGAGGATACTTTTGGACCTAATCACAAAAGGTGTTCTTCTAAAACTGTCTGAAAGGACAGAAAACCAATGATGTCATTGTCAGTAATACAGTGGGATCTAGAATTATGAGAGAAAGACAACCATGCAAGGACCTACTGCCTTGAAACATGATGTTGTATTGAGGGAGAACATGCCAGATTTGTCCATCAACATCAACACCAACATTGGATGTAAGGAAACAAGTTAGGATCTTAAAATCAATAGCCAGAGCATGGTATGGTAAGAATCATACCCCCAAGAACCATAGAATAGACTGGACTTATCCTGTAAGATCCTATGATAATTACTATTGTTTTATCACTTTTCAGGTGGTTGGAACCATGACCCTAAGATGGGATATGGAATGAATCTACTGTCCATCACAAACATCCTTCACTGATGACCATCAGTTGTACGACAAATCTCTGGAGAATGATGCTGGAAACAATTCTGATCTTTAGCTGCCAGAATTGGAAGCTGGTGGGTTTGTGGGTAAGGGGAAGCAAATATTTTAGAAACACTTTTAAGTAAGAAAATGTTAAGAAGCAAGTACAAGTTGGAGATTCTGAATACTATAGGTAGAAGATTCCAGCTACTAATTTATGATCACAAATACTTTGACAAGGATAACATATTGATATACATGATGACTTCTATCATCAAGCAAGCTCAAATGATTTTACAATTGGCCCAGAAGGTCTCATTGCTTGCATCACCTAAAAAGAACAAACTCTAAGCACAGGTTAAGTAGTGAGTTTCATCATTTAACTGAACTTTTGCATAAATTCCATGTATATTTTGTGCTTAATGCAGGTAAATCTGAGAGAAATATCGAACCAAGTGGCTTATCTTAATGCCTGAGAAACATTTTGTTCTTTAACTTCTGTGAAAACAGTTATCCAAAATATAGAGTTTGAGGTCTTCATACAGTCATTTAGGGCCCCATTTTAGCATGTGTTTGCATGTTGAATCAGAAAACAAGAATTTATGGATTTATAGACTCTTGCTAGTAGATGTTTTCTGGTCCATCTAACTATTTCTTTTTAGCATGCTCCATGTCAATTCCTCTTTCTTTTCCCTCCCTTGTCAAAATTTCAAATTTATTCAAATTTATTTTTAACTTCTTACACTCTCCTTTTCCTTTGCTTCTCCTATCCCTACATGTTCATAGGATTCCACATTTCTTCCAGAATATTAAGCTACATTTAGACATAGAAACTAACATTTAATCTTCTAACTTCAACAAGACCAGTACTAACCATTTAAGATTTGGGTCAGTGAACACCGGACCCTTCTTCATGCATCCTAGGTAAGTTTGAGAGTGAGGGCGTTCTTTAGCCAGAAGTACTGAAAGGCGATCTGCAACAACATTGAAAACCTGATTGTCAGCAAGCAAGAATTCTGGAAGGAAAAAACAAAAAGATCTTAATCTCTTTAAGAAAAATTACCAGGCCTCAAATAAATGTCATCATCAGCTTTAACATAGAAATCAGCATCAAACAGTGCATAAGCTGCCTTGAAGAATGCTAACCTACAGGACAAGATTAGATGAGGATTTGGGCATACTATAACAATATAATATATCAGGATGGTTAGAAGTAAAAAGATAAAAAATAAAAGAAAAAAGGATCAGTACTTACGTTTTATATGGGAGCTTGCTATACTCTTCCTCCGTATCTAAAAGTATAAAATCATCATATTCTTCAATTTCCCTTTTAAGGGCTGTCATTTTCGATTTATCATTGGTCTTTCCAATCACAAATCTGAAAACCAAACCAGTTGATTCTTCCAAACTGCAACACCATCAGCTGAGTTTAGTATCGATTCTTTTAGCATCGGTTACAGTTCTAACTAACAACGAGATTGATCCTTTCAGCGTCGGTTACAGCTTTGTAATTTATAACAAAGTTGATATCTTTATTATTGGTGCCGGTTGTAATTAACAACAAAATATTTTGGAAGAATAAACGAGGAAATCTAAAAAGAAGACAAAATGGAAACCACAAACTATCCGAAGTTAAGTTTCAAACCTTTTCCCTTCTAAATTAAAAGAAACTAGACGTTTCCCAAATCTCGGAAAAGAAAGATCAATACGAAAACGAAGAAAAAGAAAATTAACAGGATCTGATAGGGATGTAGAATGCATGAGGGAAGAATGGATGTGGTGTGATGTAAACTGACTAACCGAAAAAGACTTTCGCGATCTGAAGGAAACCACGTCTTCCTGAGAGATCTCCGCCTCCCTACGGACCCGAAACCCGTCTGGATCCCGACGAACCCCATCACCTTCTGCCTCTCCCGCGATCCGCCTCCACCAGCTCCTCCGATAAGGTCCCGACGTTCTTCCGCGACGAGCTTGCTCCCAGCTCCCCGATCCCACGAGACGGAGACGGAGATGGGCTCGAAATCGGTGCACTTGCGCCGGCCGATCATTGGCCGGAAGACAGAGATGGATCCGAAGAGGAACCCGGCGATGCCGAAGATGAGGCAAGCTGTGGAAAAGGTGGAGGAGGTGAGGCGGCGGAAACGAGAGGCCCAGGGAGGGGAGAGGGAGCGCGAATAGAACACCTTGGCGTACGTAGGCATGGCTTCCAGCGACTCATAAACCTCCCAAGGATTTCTAGGGTTTGGATCGGAGACGCTAGGGTTTCTACCACGAATTCGAGGAGGGGGAGGAGCTGAAATAGTTTACGCCCAAGAAACGGAAGCTGGGTTTCTTTCAGGCGGGATCAATCGGAGGATAAGAGACAAAGAAATCGAGAAACGGTTTCCGTGGGCGATTTATTCCAGAGGCTCTTCTAATTTCTTTCGTTTAAACTGATATCGAGATCCTCGACGAAAACTCAACGCAACGAAACATCCACGGCTACGTGCTACCACTGGTTTGGTGCTTTGTATTGCGATTGGCTGACGATATAAATTTTTGTCCTGGAAATTGGAACCATCGTTTTACATCAAAAAAAAAAAAAAACAAAACAAAACAAAAATGGAACCACCGTTGTCGGGTCTCGCGGCTACGCTCGGTTACGGCCGGTTAAGACGGAGGTTTACTCGGAAGACACTGAAGGACAATGAACGGCAAAAAAAAAAAAAAAAAAAAGGTTTAATCTTGTGCATTAATGATGGGTGTTATCCCAGTCAGGTGAATGAGGCGGCAAGAACGTGATGATATGAGCTAGTTTTCTTTCGGATCGAGGATTTGGATCCGGATCCGACAAGATTGGGTTGAATAGATGAAACAAAGAAATTTTCAAAGGTGTTAGGCCATTTGATATAGTCTGATATAGGTTAGAGAACAGCGTGGCATGGAAAGAAAAAAAAAAATCATTATATCATAGACACCAAGTTAAAAATAGTAATAATGAAACAAAGCCCAATCTTAATTAAACGTTCGACCTATAATAAATGACTTCTAATATCCAACTCCTAGGCTAAGGTGAACGCTAGATGGCTTATGGATACTAAAATGATTATTTTGATGGAGTCTTCTCATGGCAAGCTAGTTTGGATTGGGCCATCTAGTTTTTGATTCATATTAGACCTTTCTGATGCATCACTTGAATTGGATTAGATCTTGGCCCATAGTTTGTCCAATTTTTTAAACCTTTGTCCATTTTTGACTTAGACTTGTCTAACAAGTTCTAAGAAAGTTAGGCCTTTGTTGGAATTGGGTCAGCTCACCAATCAACCTAACTCATTTGTAACTCTAATTAATGCAAGCTAATGAGTTAGTAGTTGAGCTATCATACAACTAACATTGGTTAGTTGTTCTCTAAGATGTTCTTGTGCAAATGTGAGCATCGTATTTCAAATTGCATGTATTGACCGCACCATGTGATATCATGCATGATAATTTTTAATAAAATATTTACTCTTGTAAAACACAAACTCATTTCGATTCGAGCCTCTGTCTATTCTTTCCATCAAAATTGCTTATACTAGGATGAAGTATTTTAGTCCAAAATTAATATAAGTTATTTTCAACATAAAGCCAACATTTCTTTAAAAAAATATCATTGGTCAAGTATCATTTTATTTTTAGAGAAACAAAACAAAGTAAGTTATGAAATAATTATTTGAAAAGAGCATCATAATGATTTATTTTTTAATTATTACTTTTGATTTTATAATTTTTAATTGTAACTTTACTTTTTAATTATTACTTTTGTTAATTTAAACTGAATTGGAATTATTACATTAATTTTAATTATTCAAATTATTACTTTTTAATTTCCCCTTATTTCCTAACCAACGAGGCACTGATGCGACCTAATCCCAACCCGGCTGCAGCTCCGCAAAACCCCTGAAACGTCCGAACCCCAACAATGAAAGGGTAGCCCGGCCAGCGTGCTTCTTGGTGTTGCTCTGCAGGGAAAGAAGCAGCAAGATTCCAGAGGCTCGTATCGGAACGAGGTAGGTCTCTGTCTTCCACATCGCATGTTAACATCAATTACGAGTGCTTTTGTCTGTTGGATAGGAGCATGGCTAACGAAAATTCCATGGAAATTCTCTTCAAGCTCGTCAGAATTGCGTGCTTGTTGATGTTGCACCGAATTCGCCGCGGTTTATTTCATTTTTTTCTTGATTTATGAGATATATAATTCGAGTCTCTACGTTAGCGATTAGAGTTTGCTTTTATCTATATTGATCATCTTTGTTCCTGTTTTAATTTAATTAATATTCGTCTACTCTAGAATCCGAGGGAATTGTAACTTAGGGTTTGTTGAAACAAGGATATATGATCTTGATGTGGTAGCGAGGAGCTTTTGAAGGCTACTCTGTCTCTTTAACTGCCTATGGTGTTTGTTGTCGTTGTTACTTGATTTTGTGCAAGGTTACCGTGTGATTTGTGTTTGAAGTTAATTGGTTAGCCGGTGTTGTGATATTAATCGTGATAAACTAGAAAGTAATAAGGAGGAGAATCTCCAAATAAGAGTTCGATTTTCACAATTATCTACAACAAACCCATGGATGAACCTTTCAGCTGGCTACTGGTTTATACACGACCCTCTCATGGAAGCAACTTATAATATGTCCTTCGGGAGTCAGGAGTTTGAGAAAAAGATAAAAATAAAAGAAAACTTATTTTGCTGGTCTATTTACGACGCTTGGTGCCTCTGATTGCGATCCAAGAACTCTTCTTGGGAGGATGGGGATGACAAAATTGACTCAGGCCAGTATCAATGCACCGGAAATTAATTGGTCTTTAGATCTAATTCTGTATAAGCTGGTCTTAATTATAGTGTTTATTGACAATATCCTAACTAGTGTTGAAGAGTTCACGGGTAAACCCAATTCCTACAAATTATTTGATTGATAATTTGCATTAAGACCTTTGAATGGTGAAACTAAAAGTGCAACACTTAGAGATGGAGACGAGCTTGTGTCGACTTAGGTATATAAGCAATGAAGTGTTTGTAGGTTAGATGATTTGAGGCCTTTTGAACCTTGGCATCAAGCAAAGTATTGCTCCGGCATTATTTCTGAACCACCTGTATCAGTAAAGCTATCTGCTTGCTACTGCCACTGCCATCAAAATTTGCATCACTTGTTACTGCCATTGTTTGCACTAAAAGATCAATACCACTATTGCCATCAAGGCAGCCGCCATATGCTTTTGCTATTGTCTTTTCTCTTGCATTTTCATAATGGAAGCATACACAAGGGAAAATTTGTAATGTTCCTTTTTAATTGTTTGTTATTTTATTACAATCAGACCAGCCAACCTGGAAATAAAGAATAGAGGAAATGACTTTACATCTGGAGTTAATTATACCTGTGTTTTGCTAGTTTAAAGCTATTTCTGAGAGGCATGACATCCTTCATCAGACCTGATAGCTGTGAATGAATATGCTGGAATGCTTAACCAATTGGATTTTTCCTCAGGCAACAAATGCTGATATTTGAGGTCACAAAGAGGAGTTGAGATGATGAACTTAAGATTTCCATAAGAAGGATCCTTTCAGCATTGCTTCTTGGCTCCCCATTTTTTTTAAGCTTTGCTTAATCTTGGAATGTCTAATGTTTGTTGGTTAAGAGCACCAGGAGCAATTGGTGCTTCCTTAAGTTACAAGCCGTCATGTAGGTTATGAGAAAGCATCACAGCCTTCATCCTGACTTTAGAAATTTTGAAGTTGAATGACTAGGACAATTGCAGACATTGTATGCATTCCTTAAAGATAAGCATAAACCATCCCTTCATTTCTTGTCCGGCTATCTAGCATGGCTGGTCTAGGACACTGAGTTACAAAAATCTCTGCAGAAGAACATGGTGAAATTTATCAGATCGAGGCATGGCATTTAGAAATAACTACAATGAGATTCGTACCAATGTTTAGACCATAATAATACCTCCTCTTGTAAGTTTACTATTATTATTGTAAGTTTACCACTACTGGCTCCTGAAAAGTGGAAGTCACTGGAGCCTTGAAATGGACAAGAAAAAGACAAAAGCGGGCTTTATCCCTGTTTGCCTGGAAATCTGGCAAAAGAGGAATCTTCTTATATGTGAGAAAAAAATTCGAACTTAAATGTTTTCCTGTCAATGTGAGCATAAGCTATAATCTTCCAGACTGGTAACCATGATCCTCAACAGTCTACCATCCATACTTCTCCCTGATTCTAGGTGACCGTTCTCCTGTTTCCGTTGGGGTTCCTGCTGGGTTAATTTGACAGGTTTGCTCATAGTTTATGAAATTATATCCGGGACAATAATCCCTTTTTCTAACATAATATCACAATGATACATCTTCTTGCTTGAATGCTATTTCATTGCCAAAGCTTGTTGCTTAACTTTTAGTTAGCTTATGGCAGGGGACAGTGTCCATGGAACTTGATGGATCTCAATAAACCGTGTTCAGTTGCTTGATTATCACATCAAATAGATCTGGAATCATACTGAACTTAGAAGTTATTTAATATAAATCAATTTTTTCTTTCTTCAACAACTTGGAGGGAGCTGCTGACTATTAGCTGTCTCCTCTGGCAAACATTTGGTGGTTAGCAGTAATGAGAAATCTTTTACAGCATTTTCTATGTGGAAAATGTGCTACTAATTAATCTATATCCATTCCATGGGCTCTTATATCTATCCGTACTATTCAAGGCTTCTGCAATAATCTTTGGTGGATGCACGTCTCCCTGAAATAGTGAGAAGTCTGCTTGAGGCATTTGCTGTTTTATGTTTTGCCCAGCACTCCTTTTTTCCTTAAAAAATAAAACTATGTTGGGGATATCAAAAGCCATGTGGAGAAGGATGCCACTGGGTGAGCTAAGTCGGACACCTGTAAACAGTAAGCTTAGATCATTGCTTTCTTCAAGAAAAAGCAAATCAGTAGTCTCTTGAATTAGCTAACCTGTTGCATTTAATTGCTCCTTGGAATTGAATTGTTCATATCATGGAGTTACTCTGGTGGTGCATGGACAAATTGAATAAATTCAAATTGTATTCAGTGTTTGCTTTATCTATAAGTTAATCACATAAACAACTTTTATGGTACATTAACCATTTACATCATCCATGAGAATGTAGTTTCCACCAAATATATTCATTATAGCCGACATAGTGGAAGTTTGCAATTAGGATATGGAAACCGATCAGAAACCGCAAACCATCTATCGCTGCAAAAGATGCCGCAGGATTGTTGCTATTCAAGAGAATGTTATTCTTCACAAACAGGGAGAGGGCGAGCGATGCTTCAAATGGAAGAAAAGAGGCGACCCCTTGGACAGGGACAAGAAACCTGAATGTTCGTCAATATTTGTGGAGCCCATGAAGTGGATGCAAGCAGGTAGGCATCCATTGTCCTTTTTCATTGCTTGCAGAACAGGCATTGTACACTGTCATATTTTAACATGCCATCCCTAATTTGTGTGCAGTACAAGAAGGCCATGTTGAAGAGAAGCTTTGGTGCTTGGGCTGCAAGGCACGTTTGGGTTCGTTCAACTGGGCAGGCATGCAATGCAGCTGTGGATCTTGGGTGAATCCAGCATTTCAGCTGCACAAGAGTAGGATCGATGAGTCTACCACATGAATTGTCTGTAGGCACGACAGTGTGTGTTGCATGCTTGAAACACCTTACCAGTGAGAATTCAGCTGAATTTTGGTGGCTGGTAGTGTTGCCATTTGAAGAAATATTGTATTTTTGGCTTGAACCGAGTATTAAAAAAATTGTGTAAGGTTGATACAAGTTGCATCATGTTACTTCATAGGGATAACTACAGGAAAAAAAAAAAAAAATTGGCATGCCTGTGGAGTGTGAGACTTATTATTTAGTTTAGAGTTTAGAAATAATCATTACTCAGGCCCTTAATTCAGAAATCCTCTAAGCCTCAACCAGGCATGATAGGCTCACTTTCGAGCCAATTCTGCAAAGGATGTTGCTAAATTTAGGGTCAATTAGGCTCGAACAAAATGCGGACAAGATCCCCTTTAATCTTTATGTCAGCAGAGGAAGAACATGATGGTGCTTTAAAGAGCCGCTTGAAAAAGTAATGGTAGATGCTTTAAATTCTTGTTTCACGTTAACAGCCGTCTGTGTTAAAGATGTAGCAGCTATCAAGGGTTTTACTCATGGACGGGCAGCAATGCTTAGCCCTAAAGATCGGATGATGCGGTGGCTATCAAGGGTTTTGCTCATGGACGGGTAGCAGTGCTTAGCCTATCAAGGGTTTTTACTCATGGACGGGTAGCAATGCTTAGCCCCTACGAAAGAACAACCATCGACGTTGGACGCTTAACCAGTCAGCCAATAAGCAGGCAGGTTGGGTGCCCAGAATGTGTGTGACGTCCTAATCCTTGCACGTGTTTGATTAAGTGCCAGAAATAACAATGGTCACAAAGGCAGCTAGAATTCGTGATTAGTCGATCCAGGGTATGTTTGTTAAGGGGTCACTCTCTAGCTAAATCATGATAATTATTTCAAGCAAACTTCCAAGTTTTCTCCTCAAACATCAAAGGCACTTGATAGTTCTGTACGCAGATGACATGAGCTGATAGCACTAATTCGACCTGTCTCGGTGTAATATGAATTTGGACTTGGGTAGTATATTGCTATCTTATTATATAGACTGCATCGTGGGTAGCTTGAAATCTGTTGTGTTTAATTTTGCATCCGAGCAGCATTGGAGACTCGGATGGATTAACGTCGCATGTGTATCATAACGTATCTGTAAAATTTTTCTATGTATATGTGATTTAAGATATCTCCATTGAGCTCTCTATACTTCGAGAGTACCTAATTTCTATTTGGAGAAGATTAAGCTCTCTATACTTCGAGAGTACCTAATTTCTATTTGGAGAAGATTATGCGCATAAGAATTTGGCCTGCACAATCTCTAGATTTTATTTTATTTTTCTTGCATTCCAAATCTGCAAAAATGAAGGTCATACGCATAAGAATTTAACCTGCATAATCTCTCTGTTCTTCTTTTTTTTCCTTCTTTGCATTTTAAATCTTCAGTCATAACATCATGTCAATAACAATGGGAAGGGCCGGTACGAAAGCAAATCCAACAACACAAACCAAGCAAATAAACATGCGAAAAAACCACACTCATTCGACGCCGTCGGGAACTCTTCGACGCTGCCAGGAACTCCCCTATTGACCAGCGGCAAAGGCCTCTACCGGGAAGGTCTTGGTAACACCAGCGAGGCTCTTGAAATGGATCTTTCCAGTAGGCGGGTAGTCGACGGTGATCTCGTTGACAGGGGGCCAGAGGAGGAGCTCCTTGGCCTTCACCCCTTTGAGTTTCTTGATGCGGTGCTTCTCGACGTAGCCGTTGATCTCGGTGGCATAGCTCACGAGCTTGCTCACTATCTTGAAGGAGTGCTCCACCTTCGCCTTCTGGACGATCCACATGTAGCCGGTGCTCCGAACGAAGCCCACCTCGACCACGTCGGCGAGAGGGAGGAGGCCCAGCGGGAGGTCGAACTCTTGGAGGAGGGAGAGGGCCAGCTTCATGCCCTCCTCGTGGCCCTTCTTCACAATGCCTCCCTCTTTCTCGGCCATGATTTGGATGGCAAGATTATTGGCTTCAAATGAGAGGGAAGTTTGTGTTGTGAGACGCTTTGTGATGTGGAAGACTGGGAGCTGTTTGATGTTGCAATTTATATGAAGGAGAGGGAAGGCATGCCAAATGAGTGAGACAGGATGCCAGGCAGAAGTAAAAAATGGATGCTTTGGATCGACCGTCTTTCTTCGTAAATGGGCATCGTATGATCCTTCAAAAGCAATTATATCAATGGAGATTTCTCGTGTGAGGACGTAGTTTATGCTTAACTCCGATGGACCATTTGATGAGATATGATGTATTGTCCCGTTTCTTTTAAAAATATACTAGTTGATTGGGTCACTAGCATGCCAAATCAATTATATCGATCAATACAATTAAGCTGATCAAGATAGGTTTGGATTGTCTTAGGAGACGAACCTAAAATCCAATAGGATGAGAATTCCGCAAAAAAAAAAAAAAGCAACTAAGAAAGTAATAACTCGTGCATGGAGAAATAGCCAAACAAAGACATGAAATGAAAGATTATAAGTAATTGAGTGCGAAATAAGTATTCTCCGGATTAGACGATCGTTACATTAGAAAACTAGATAAATTGATAAGAAATAAAGATGCAGAATGTTCTCAATTCTTAACCAACCCCCTCTAGGATGGAATGAGATTTTATGTTGAAGAGATGGAATCTTCTCTCGAAATACTTAATTCTAGCAATAAACTATCCATACATGGCATGTTGAGTGAAGGACAAGTGACCAACTATGATATCTCCGAGTATCAAGATGCAAGTGATGAATTAAATCTTAATCAATGCAATAGTATCAAGATGTGAACACCCTGTAACCACGGTAAAGGGGCCAGTGGCGGTGCAGGACCCAGGCCGCCTTCCAGGCCGTTTGGGGGTATGGAACTCGCTTGAGGGCACTCGTTTAGGTCCAGACCCAAGTCTATGACCATTCATCTCCTCCGACGCTTTCGTCCTCAGCACTATATGAGGTTTTGATCCAAATTACATAATATGCCGGTCTTGTGATGGATGAGGCTGGGACGTTAGTTAAGGATGACAAGCTCGCGAGATGGATTGTGACTGTTGTCAGATCCAAAACTTCTAAGAATTGGACTAAAGTTAAACCATGAGCATATAACTTGCATGTAAAGCAAGGCTGCAAGGCTGCTTTAGTAACTTGGAAAGAATATAGCATATAAGGACTACGTTGCGGACTGTCAGATTTTTTTTTTGATTTGTTAGATACTTTATTTTCTTATTTTTATAGATATATTAATAGTAGATTGGCATAATAAATCTAAGTTAATCAAAAAAAAAAAAAAAGAAGGAAAAGAATATAGCATTTATGACCACCGTTGGCAAGAGGCATGGTGGCATGGCCGCACCTTTTTCATAGGACTTCTCGTTCAAAGCACTCTACAAATCCAATGCCAAACCCTAGTCCCTTGATCATGGTTCAAATCGGGTGGCTTTTGTGACTTGCATGCGTGGTCTACTAATCATTTGCTGGCTATTATCTTAGATTTTTTTTTTTTTCTTTTTTGATAAGTAGGAGTTTTCCTTCGTGAATATGAAAAATCAAAGTATACTAAATATGCATTTGATTCACGATTGAAATTAAAAATAGAATGAGAATTAGAATTATCACATCCTCAATATTTTTTGTTTGTAACTGATTGAAATCAGAATACTATAAAATTTTAGAGGGTTAGGACATTTCCATTTCTTTTGGAATTGAAATAGAAATATAACTTCTATATTCAAACAGCTAAAAAAAATTAAAATTATTCATTCATATTTTCATTCCAGAATTTAAATTTTTTCCAACCAAATATGCTGCAAATAAATTTTAGCTCACGGTGACTTAATCCTTGTTAGCATATTGTCCGCGTTGAATGCATCATGTTGCTTGCGTAGTTGTTCTGTGCGTCCGGAAACCCCCTCTCTATCTCTGGACACAGAGAACTAGAACGCGAATTTTTGTCTCACTTCCTTAAATCCAAATATTTCGGAGAGCACGTTGTCACAACTATTTTTGCTCTTACTCTACGCTTCAAGCATTTACACCAATACCTAGAGAGTGATCTTCTAACATATGTTGATGAAGCCAAAGTGTGGACCAAGCACATATAAAACCCCATTACTAAGACACGAATCAGTATTTTGAATAATTATTATTCAACTACAGTAGCAAACTCCAAGGTCATCTCAGCTTTTACAATATAAGGGAGATGGATTCACATGGTCACGTGGCATAGGATCCCATGCCGGCGATTTTGGCCAGGGAATAAAGTTAGGCCGCAGAAAGCACGCCCAACCCAAGCATGTCCACGCTTTTTCCAATTAGTTATTCATTTATCCCCCTCTTTTCCTCCATTTTATAGCCTTAAATAGACTTTTATACAAGGCTAAGGACGATTAGGGGAAGAAAAAGGAGGTGGAATCCAAATCTAATTTACACAGTCGCCTTAGTGCGTCCCACGTCGCAAAGCGACCCATACTTTTTCTTGCTTTCCCTGCAATAGAAATGGACCAAACAATGTGTCACAAATTCTTCAACCACATTTTTTCTTTTTGGTACAAAAAATAAATAACCTCATTCGTTTACCTTTTTGTCAAATTGCCTATGAATTCTTTTGTTACGCTTTGGAGTGAATTAGATGTTAGGAGAGAGGAAACGCAAGGAATCCTAAGGTGTTTCCTCTGGTATTTTGGATAGATAAAGGTGATAGGATAAGGACCCTTACCTGAATTTGTTCATCTCTCTTTGGGGCTTGGAAACCTCCCAATACCTTCAAGGAGGAAAGAATTCTGAAAGGAAGGTTCATGGCCTGCCCATTTTCCTTGTAAAAAGAAAAACACCAAAGACATGAAACCAATGCCCTTTTGTTAGATTGCCATCCTCACTAAAGCCTGGAAAGTCAATGAGAATAAGAAAATCCAATACCAATGCGAGCTGCCAAGTTCCTTCCCTGTCCCCTGAGTCATAATAGATACCCATTAATTTTAGGAGGAACAGGACCATGTTATATATTTTCATGTCTCGATTCATAGAATAAACAACAAATTTAGCTGAAAATTGTATGGTTCTTGCTCTCGTTTTTTGGGTGAAAATGTAGTCTTTCTTGGCCTTGATTGTTTTCCCTCTAGCATGTAGCATTTTTTTTTTATTTTTTCTTTTTCCGTTGGTGAAACAAGAATAGCATGCTTTCGGTGAGTTCTTACTTTTGTTCCTCCTATGCCACCTATCACATAATAATTATCGAATATACTTCTGATAGAATACTTCCACACCGCGACCATGCTTCTTTTTTTAATTTTGGAGCACCAAAAGCAGCATAACAATCCTGTTTCATTTCAAACTATAACTTTGATCGGTCCTCAAATGTTAGGTTTTGTATTATATATAGCATCTCCTCCAAATATATAAGAAGACAAAAATAAACTCATACTTTGTTGGCAAAAGGAAAAAATATTGGCGTTAGTGTAGTCCATGTACATATAGCTCGGTGCTAACACAATACTAATATATATATGCTAATAAAATGTTGCATCTTTAATGGTGCATCGAACAACGTAAAATTCCGGTTTTAAAACCAATCCTATTGTAATAATGCTTCCTAAATAGGAGAAAAAAGTCTAATCATCTAGTGCTCTCCAATTGGCATAAATTAGATAAGAGAAAAAGAAAGAAAGGAAAAGAAAGAGAAGGGAAGGAAACCATAGATATTCTTTAAAGATAAAGAAAAACAAGCATTTAAAATGACAAAAAGGCCGGACATACCCGAGCAGCAGACGAAGCGAGGGAAACGGATGCAGTAGACGTCGACGTTAGTCTACCAAGCCCCAAGTTGTAGGCCATGGTGCCATCCGGCCGGAGCAACCCATAATTCCTTTCCGAGGTCGGTCCGGGCTTCATGTCCTCGTTAAACAACGCAAACAAGTAGACCTCCAACCTTTGGTTGGGCCTCAAAGGAGTTCCCTGGTTCCTCATTTGCCTCAACAACAAGTTCCTATTATAAGCCCTAGCATTCTCAACAGTTGCACCAGTCTCACCCAGGTCACCCTTGGAGGGCCACCCCGTCTCGGACACCCTGACCTCCACACCTCCATACCCCATCCGGGCAATGGCAAAGATCACTGCATCAACTTGGGCATAGAGCATATTGTCATAGTGTAGCTTTGTGTAAGGGTCAGCTATCCCTTGGTTAGGGTTAAACAAGACATAGTCTAGCGAAACGTTATTTGGGTCACCCTTGTAGGCAAAGTAAGGGTATGCATTTATCCAAAATGGCGAGTTCGTCTCTTTTAAGAATTGAAGGAACGACACCAGTAGGCTAGCAAGTTCAGGCTTGAATGACCCAGAAGATGGGGGATAGGAGGTCTCAAGCACAGCTAGAGAATTAGCAGTCGAAAGGTGAATGTAGGAGTCGAGGCCAAGCTGGACAAGAGCTGCATGGAGGCAAACCATTGCAGGGACGAGGTTGGACATGAGGGCCGTGTCATCACTTGTAAAGACCTCATTAGCTACGGCAATCCCGGAGATTTTTGTGGCAGGGAAGTAAGGCTTGATGTTGGTCATGACCCATTGGAGTGCCTGTCGAGGATCGGTCACTTGGGCAACTACTTCATTCGGTACAGTCACGATGAGATCGATTCCAGAGTTGGCAAATGCGGTTAGAACTTGAGGATTGGTGTCATAGATCCTTATCTTGGTGATGCTGAGGGAGGTCAAGAGGGTAAGCACTTGTTCTGGTGATGGCAGATTGTTGGCCACTTGACCATAGTTGATGCCCAGGGTTGAACCAAGTTGAATGAAGCCAAATTCTGCAAAATAAAACGTCAAATGCGAGTTAATATAAATTATAAATAGGAATATTATTTACATGGTTTATTAAGAAAAGGAATTAAGACCAGGAGGGTTATATATAAGGGAAAGCGGCATTCGAGTTCTCTACCATAATTTTTATTTATGAAAGCTTGAAATGAACATGAGAAAGAACTCAAAAAGTTTAAAGAGATACGAACTCTACATGAATGGAAAATGAGATGGAAATGAGAAGGGAGCACCTGAAGAGAGAAGATTAAACAGAAGGAAGATTGGAATTATAATTCTTGATTTGAAAAAGATGGACGCAGCCATGAGAGAGAGAGAGAGAGAGAGAGAGAGAGAGAGAGAGAGAGAAAGAAGGGGAAGAGGGAAAAGAGGGATTGAAAGGATCAAGAGGGGCAGTGGAAGAAGAGGAGAGGTTATCTCTGTGCAATTCCTTTCTTTGCTTGTGAGATGGTTTGGGAGGGAGGGAGGGAGGGAGTGCGAAGTTTGGGGGTTGCCTTGCCTTGCCCATGTTGTCTTAGGAGGAGGCCGTTATTTATATGTTTTTTTTAATGCAGTGCTTGACTCGCCTTTCTGGTTGGTCGTCCGTTTGTCCTTGAAAACGATGCCACCCCGTGCCATATTCCCTCGCCCAAACTGGCGATCACCCTTGGTTGCTTTGGACGGAAGAAAGCCCGTAACAGGGAAGGGAAAGCAAACTTTTTCATGCAAGACAGACGTCAACGGGCCAAGCACGCTTAACCACGAAGTTCTGTTTGGGATCCAGTACGTGCTGGTGCTGGTATCGCACCCATCAGTCTTCTTTATCATCAGAAAAAGAAGATATGGACGGGCCAAGGGAGAAGAGCCAAATTGAGAGACGGTTCGGACCAATTTTTCTCGATCCCAAAAACGTATTCCATGAACTGCTTGCAAGGAATGGCTGGGGCTCTGCACAAAAGGTTGTCAATTGAGGACAAGAAGAATATGGAAAGCAGTTTTAATCGTGCAATGAGCAATGACCGCTACCTTGGCTTTTTTGAGTCCATTTATTGGATGTTTGGGTGCCGACTGGGTCGCAGATGCCAGTCATAAAGGCACCATAGCACCACTTATCTGTCCCTTGGAAGAGCATCCAGCCAGCCACCCCTTAGACTGAGAAATCTTTGGGTTCGGACAGTATTTTTCGCACAAAAGGATGATTGATCTTCTTTAGTAACGTCAACAATTGGATTATGCTATAGTCATTTTGAGATTTATGCGAGCGGATGGAAAAAGATGAATGGTTCTTCTATAAGATGGATCAAGTGTTTTGAGATCTATGCAAGATCCTATTTCATGATTGATGTTTTGAAGAAGATAAATCATTCTTTTTGCACAAAAGATATAATTCGAACCTGTTGAATTTGCTCTCCGTCAATATTAGCATGTGTTGGTGCATATGCTAGCACAGTTGGCTGCTTGCTTCCACGACGGATGGTAATGAATTACTAAGGAAAAAATACTTTGGGTTTAATTATATATTTTTTTTATTTTTTATGCAGCAAAGTGAAACGGGAGATGGATATTTAGATTTGTGTTTAGATGCCGATCAGGCCGTTCAAAACAACATTAATAGCAGCTTCTATCGTGAGTTCGATTGCAGCATGTTTTTCCAAAAACAAAAGCAAACTTGTGTTGGTTTATATAGATTTTTCTTTTATCTCTGAAATAAGAATTCTGATTTCTAGTCAGAGGTTTCTATACTTTCATTTATAAATTTATTTTTATTGGATACATGCTCCCAACTTGTACCAAAAAAAAAAAAAAGCAAACTTGTGTTGGAAACAACAATTATTTGAGCGAGATGCCTGCAAAAAAATGGTGTGGACCGTCGCTATCGATATGGTTGTTTGGAAGAAAAGTGCAAATTCAAAGTCACTTTAGATTATAGTTTTAAATAAAAAAAAAATTATTCCCATCATGAGAGCTGTTATAATAGTTTTGGTCATCTCCTTTCGGTTACTGAGATAAAATAATCTCCAACTTCATCGGTATGAAATCTAATTATCATCGAAATTAAAATTAAAGTTGGAGAAGACAAAATCGTCATCGATGACCTGCAAATCAAGTCTAATTCAAAATCAGAGGTGCTGGCTCTGATAAAATCTTGCGATAATTAAATCAAATTTTTTTGTCAACAAAAATAGAGTGCTTAGAAAAATTTTAGCAGATTTTTAAAAAAAAGATCAAGAGCTTTAAAAAAAAGTGTATCTGAAGGATCTCTTATATAGACGAAGCTCATAACAAACTGATAATGACAGCCGTAATTATCTAATAGTAGATCATTTAGGACCACATGGAGTTTGTTACAGAGGATAGTGTTACGTGCCAGCTGGAGTTCACATGGGACGACTGTAAGCGATGGAGCGTCCCTCACTGATGTTGTTTCAGAGGAGCTCAGAGGTTCTCGAGATCAATTGTGCGAGGATCATTATTTGCCATATTGAGAGTCGGTACTGAGATCCTTCTGGGCAACCGACAGGAGTTCAAAAAGGAGTGCGATGGAAGAAAAAGTTCGGAAGAAGTTCGACTGATGGAGAAGTCCAGAAGGAGAAGAAGTCCAGAAGGAGTTCGACTGGTGGAGAAGTCTGGCTGAAGAAGAAGTCCGGAACTCTCAATGGTGCATGAAAGTTTGTCTGGAGGAAGTTCTACCAAAAGAGGGCTGACTATTTGAAGTGGAGGAGCTCGGCCACCATTGCTATTCAAGCTCATCTGGACAAAATTCGAAGAGATCTTGCGAATTTGATCGAGGCTCAATCTCGATTGTCACTACTGGACGGAATCATTCAGCGATCAGATATCTGACCGAATTTCGATAGAAGTGGGTTTATCCCCAACACAACCAAAACCCACTAGTGCCTCTGAAATCAAATGATTTTAGAAATTAAAAAAAATCATAATTGCTACTAAAAGAAATTATAAAATCAAAATTGAAAATCACTAACTTTATTTTTTTATGTATTTCAAAATTTTGATCCATAATTAATCAAATTAAAGATCTCATCCATGATTTTTATAATATAATATATAATCAAATGAATTTATAATATGATATTTTAAATTTATATAAAATATAAAAGATAGTCAAGGTATTAAATATTCAATATGTTCAGTTTTGGATTTAGTTTTGGATTCGGTTTCGGATTCAGAAATCATCAATGCTATAGCTAGAATTGAAACCGGACCATTTTTAACTTTTGAACTGATTACTGAAACCATCTCGATTTAATTTTAGATAAAATTATTTTATTCAATTTAAGGGCAGATAAAATAATTAAAGTATCCATCCCCTTGGGGTACTCCAAAATGAGAAGCTTTCTGCGAGCAATCATAATTTCTTGATACAAGTAGCGTATATCAAATCTTATCCTCGCTTTAACTGGAAAAAAAGAGATCTCATCCTTGCTTTTGACGCGAGTTTTATGCAAACCCGAACTTTTGGTTCTCCAGAAACCTTTTTGATCCGACTCGCTGTGATGATAAGGAGTTAGAAGAAAGGTTATCTCTCATTCTTCTATTGGATTTGATTATTGGCATGGTTTCAGCCTTTGCTTTTGCTCAACTTTTTCCTCTTTAAGCACTCACCGTCTGTTTGTGGTTAAAAATAACCCAAAAATACAACCTGACGACTGGGAGTTGATCATGATGAGTCTGAGTCAGCTTATCTGTCAAGTCTCTTATCCCGTTTGACCAAATTACTAAACTTTGATTACTTATTATTAGTCTAAACCTTCTTTACATCCTCAGTGTTTGCTGAGATTATAAAGAATATATATAATAATGATTTCTACATTTTTAGCTCCTCAATGATGGCTTTTTAGCAAAAGCTTACGGCACTGCTGCACCATATGGTCCAAATCCAATCGCGTTCACAATGGGCTAGCTCATCTGCCTAACAACATGTAGTCTTGACTTTAAAAAATTAGTGCATGCTTGATCGTTTACATAGCATTATAATTGAGTATTAATCAACTGAAAGGCTCGTAAAATATGAGGAGGAGCCTATTCTTCTAGCTCATAGACTTTGAATTAGAATCAAATGCTCATAATTGCAACATATTGCTCTGTGTTTACCAACTGGGTCTAGGCCCAAATTAACCATTTAACTACATGCACTTATTGTTCATTACATAAGAATATGTTCATTCCTAGCAAATTCGATTACCGTGCAGCATCATTGAAATGTATCTGAAAGGAGGTTCTTCGGGGTGTTTGCTAAATGCTTGTTAGAAGCAATTCTAATTGATGATTCTGTCATTGTTATTCTCCATAAATTTTTTCCCCGAAAAATATCTTGCTAGGTTTCATCTTGATCCGTTAATTTGCACTGCAACATCGGATCCCACGTTCCAAGAACTAACGCCACCCAAGTTTGCCTCCTAGTCAGCGTACTGACATAGATTAGAAATTCTAAATAACATCTCCCAAGATTTGAAGCTGCGTCGAGGCAGAGCTCGCCAAAGTTGAAATATAATTTCTTAGAATCTATTTGATTGGGGATAATTAGATATAAAAAAATAATTTTAATATCAAATTATCATATTTAGTATGAAAAGTGGAAGAGAGATATGGAAAAAAATTGGTGAGCTCCATGCTTATTTTTCGAAGAGAGAAGATAAAATAAATACCATCAAGAATTTATATTTGACAGATTTTTGAGTGATAATAATTTATACTTGACAAAAATACCTCGAATAACTAATATGCTTCAAAATTCATTCAATAAAGAGCTTTTATAAAAAAAAATTAAAATAAAAATAATATTATATAAAAAATTATGTGATTATAGCCATCATATAAAATTAATTTAAGATGATAATACTATCATAATATTAAAAAATTATTTTATATTAAATAATATATTTATAATTTTTGCTATATTATCATATAGTATTACCTCCAATTAAACGTAATAATCCTTTTTCGGCATCATTTTTCGAAATAATTTTTTCATCAATCAAATATAGTAAATTTTTTTTTATTATTTTTTAAAATAAATAATTCATAGAAATTATTAGTGTAATCTGATATATTCTAACCAAACAAATCCTTAAAGTTTCTTACATCATAAATGAGGCTTTTTTTTCCTAGTGTTTACTAAATAGAACTAAAGAAAGCTCTTTGCTCACAGTGTGTTTATGCTCACCACCCATGGTGATTGATTCATGCATGGGCCAGAAAGAAAAAAAAGTATGGCACTTGAAAAAAAAAAAAAAAATTTCTTTCGGATCCGTGCATGAGCCACTGGTGGGCAAAGTATTTCTCAAGAAAGCATAGATGAGGTAATTTGGTGGAAAGGGGAACAGGATCGACTTTATTTTGGTGGGCATGAAAAGGAGAACGTATGACCACTTCAACTAGACCAGAACAAGCCAAGTAAGACATGGTGGATTTGAGCAAAGGGAGGGGATTAGTTGAGGAAGGCAAAGGAAAAGGCAAAGCAAAGTGCAATGGATAACAAATGGAATCCATGGTGATGAGAATACAACAGAGCTTTGTCCCTAATCCAATCATTTCTTCCTTCTTCTTTCCACCATCTCTGTCGACGATGTGGCCAAAAGTTCCTCGAGGAAAAGTGGAGGAAGTGGAGGTTCAAGATATTGGAAGTAATTGCCTTCGCCACGGCACATGTTGGTTCTTGGTACTTCGTGTAGAAGATGCTCCAAGCTTGGTCTCTCAAAGGACATTTGAATGGTCTACCAAGATACGAAAAACACCAAGATTTTCCGCAGATTTTATTTCTTGACTGCTGCATCGAAAATTCCTTCAGATGTTTTTACAGACTTTATTCTTTAATTAATACAGATGTCTTTTCACTAGATTGGTTTAATCAAACCGGAATTTACCCAAAAAACCAAAATGGTCTACCAAGATGCCCAAAAAAAAAAAAAAGGAAAAGGGAAAAAAAATGGTGGGAAGAGGACTTAAAGAGGATTGCATACATAGAAGAAAGGTAAAATGGCTTTTGTCCACAAATTTTAATAGAAGACCAAACACCGCTTAAGTAGCCTCAGTCTTGTTCTTCTAGGCTTAATCCTATTGATGAGTCAGCTTTAACCCTTCAGCTTTCCATCCTATTTGAAATTTTCAGACATTGAAAAGTCTAATTTTGGAAAAAAAAAATATGGTCCAATCACGAAAAATGGTACTCGTGGAAGGGAAGATATCTGAAGCCAATGTTTCTCATGGGGGTGACATGGTACTTCTCCCATTTGCAATCCGTGATAGTTTTCCAACAAGTTTTACCAGCATCGGTCGTGTCAGCAATCTTGCCATGAAGTAATTGAGAGAAAAAGATAGATATATTAGGTAAAACAGTTTTTCCCTCAAGCATTCTAGGTTTGAGCTAAGCCGGGTAGACTTAAGACATGCACAACAATTTAGGTATCCAACCATAATGGAGTATTTCGGTGCAAAACATCAGACCATTCGGAGGCTGAGTAAAAAGTCTTCTGGATAATTCTTTATGCACCGCATGCTAGAAATAAAAAAATTGATTCGATCCGATGGGTATGCATTCTATTCAAATATCCTATCCAAACTTAGTCAAACCTAAAAAATAGAATTTGATCGGATTTGAAAAAAATTCGAAAATCATAGCACGAATATGGATAGGATATGAGTAATGTAATTGTCTATCCAAATCAGAATCCGATCCTGATCCGAACCTAAGGATATAGGTAATATCCAAACGCATACCTGAATATATATATATATATATATATATATATATATATATATATATATATATATATATATATATATATTTATGTCGAGCCTTCTCATCTATCTTAAAGAGAGCAGTAAGAAACTGATAGTCGGCATTGAATTCGGGTACGATCTTCTTCTTTGATCAGATGAGCCATCAGTTTGTGGCTCACTTCGTCAGCAACCGACGTCTGCACCGAGGTTCAGATTTTCTGATGAATGTTGAGTAGAAGGAAGAGGAATCCATCCGGGCTTATATCACTCAATTTAACATTGCTGCTTTGGAGGTCCAAATCTTGGACCAATCTGTTGCAATGGCCGCATTCAAGGATGGCCTTCAAAAGAATGATTTGCTGTTCTCCCTAGAGAAGAAGTACCATAGAAAGTTTGCTGATCTGCTAGCCCGGGCCGAGAGATATGTCTGCACGAAAGAAGCCTTCAAGTTGAATGATAAAGAAGCCGTAGGAGAGCGATAGACGGGCGAGTCTAGTAAACCCATGGCTGATGGAGGGTCGAATGAAGTTCGACCATGCTCACAGACTTCCTCCGAGCGTAAGCGAGTCCGAACTCCTCCTCGAGCTCGTCATCAAAGAAGCCCCGATAGAAGGGCGTGAAGAAGTCCTCCTCTCGGAAGATTTCGCAACTACGCTCTTCTTAATGCTCGTAAAACTCAAGTTCTAATGAAAATTAAGAATCAACTATCAAAATCAGAAGAATTACGATCTCCACCAAATAAGCACGATCGAAGCAAGTACTGCCTCTACCATCATGACTACAGCCACGATATTGAAGAAAGCATTCAACTCCGAGACGAAATTGAGGAGCTTATTAGGAGAGACCGACTGAGTCGATTCCTTAAACGCCGATCTGAAGCAAGAGAAGATCAGCCAAGGGTGCTGTCGTAGTAAGAACCACCAATAAGGAAGGAACAACAAGCAGATCGACCATCTCTCGGCATCATCAACCCTATCTCTGGGGACTTAGTACTTCGATGAGCCACCATCTCTCAACCTCAAAGTCAGAAAAAGCTTGCCCCAGACCGGGAAGGCTGGTCTGAAGTAGAGGAGGTCGTCCAGTCCGAAACTTAATGCCTGAAGAAGTTTGGAGGAGCAACGCTCCTACGACCTTGAAACTCAGAGAATCTAAGAATGTACTATCGGTAACTTTCCTTCAATAAAATTCTTTCATCTCAATATTGTTGTTTCTTGGTGCAAAAACTATGTGATGATATGAAAGAAGCAATCAAAAGCGGCCATGTTAGGAACAGAAAGAGAACCTCGTCCTAACATGAGCAGGTCGAAGGCCTCATTCATTTTAGATGAGATGGAGGGAGAGGCTCTGACAACGGCCCTTATGTGCCCCCATAGTCATAGTTCATTAGGAACGGGAGGAGAACCTGATCCTAACGTGAGCAAAGTCGAAGGCCTCGTTCATTTTAGATGAGATGAGGGAGAGGTCCTGACAATTGTCCTTATGTGCTCCCATAGTCCGTTAGGAATGGGAGGAGAATCTCGTCCTAACATGAGCAAAGTCGAAGGTCTCGTTCATTTTAGATGAGATGGAGGGTGAGACCCTAACAACGGCCCTTATGTGCCCCCACAGTCTGTTAGAAATAGGAGGAGAACCTCATGCTAACGTGAGCAAAGTCGAAGGCCTCGTTCATTTTAGACGAGATGGGGGGAGAGGTCCCAACAACGACCCTTATATACCCCCACAGTCCATTAGGAATAGAAGGAGAACCTCGTCCTAACGTGAGCAAAGCTAAAGGCCTCATTCATTTTTAGATGGGATGAGAGGAAAGGCTCCGACAACGGCCCCATTGTGTCTGACAATAATAGGAGATAAGATCTTCTTCAACCTCAGTTGGAGATAAGATCTCCTCCGAGCTTCAAAGTCTACGTCAATAGGAGATGAGATCTCCTTCAACCTCGGCTAGAGATAAGATCTTTTCCGAGCTTCAAAGTCTACGTCAATAGGAGATAAGCTCGGCTGGAGATAAGATCTCCCTCGAGCTTCAAAGTCTACGTTAATAAAAGATGAGATCTCCTTCAACCTCGGCTAGAGATAAGATCTCTTCCGAGCTTCAAAGTCTACGTTAATAGGAGATGAGATCTCCTTCAACCTCGGCTGGAGATAAGATCTTTTCTAAGCTCCAGAGTCTACGTCAATAGGAGATAAGATCTCCTTCAACCTCGGCTGGAAATAAGATCTTTCCCGAGCTTCAAAACCTACGTCAAGAGGAGATGAGATCTCCTTCAACCTTAGCTGGAGATAAGATCTCCCCTGAGCTTCAAAATCTACGTCAACAGGAGATGAGATCTCCTTCAACCTCGGTTGAAGATAAAATTTTCTCCAAATTTCAAAATCTACGTCAACAGGAGATGAGATATTCTTCAACCTCGACTGGAGATAAGATCTCCTTCGAGCTTCAATTTCAACCTCGATTGGAGATAAGATCTCTTTCGAACTTCCACTTCAACGTCAACCTCGATTGAAGACAAGATCTCCTCCGAGCTTCAACTTCAATGGGTGCAGAGCCTGAAAAAGGACTTCAGCAGTCATCTTTTTGTACTTTCTTTCTTCAAATTTCGAACTCAAGAGTGGAAGAACTATTGTTGGAGATAAACTCCACTCCCGCCAAAGTCCAGCCTGATGCTTAGCCTAATGCAACCGATAATCACGGAAGAGCTTCAACGGCCAAATCTTAGCCAAACTCCTTCAGACGGTCGAACTCCTCATTGATTGAACCCCTCTCGAACTCCCTCAATGATCGAATTTCTATCGAACTCCTCCAGGAGCCGGACTCCTTCCAGACATCTTCTTCGATCGGATTTCTCTAGGAGCCGGACTCCTCCCGCTGGGCTTCTTTAGGAGTTGGACTCCTCCCAGACATCTCCTTCGATCGGATTTCTCCAGAAGCCGGACTCCTCCCGGACATCTCCTTCGGTCGAATTTCTTCAGGAGTCGGACTCCTCCCACTGGGCTTCTCTAGGAGTCGAACTTCTCTCAGACATCTTCTTCGGTCGGATTTCTCCAAGAGCTAGACTCCTCCTAGACATCTCCTTCGGTCGGATTTCTATAAGAGCCAAACTCCTTCCGAACATTTTCTTCAGTTGGATTTCTTCAGAAATCGAACTCCTCCCAGACATCTCCTTCGGTCGAAATTCTACAGGAGCCGAACTCCTCCCAGACATCTCCTTCGGTCGGATTTCTATAGGAGCTGAACTCCTTCCGGACTTCTTCTTCAATTGGATTTCTCCAAGAGTTGGAGTCCTTCCAGACATCTCCTTCGATCGGAATTCTACGGAGCCGAACTCCTTCCGGACTTCTCCTTTAGTCAAATTTTATAGGAACCGAACTCCTAGATTTCTCCTTCAGTCAGATTTCTTTAAGAGCTGAACTTCTCCCAAATCTCGCCTTCAGTCGGATTCCCCCTCTAGCCGTATTCTCTTTAGGAGTCCAAACTCCTCTGAAATTGATATACGTTAAAGCTCTTCACCCCTCTCATGCGGTCCCGAGCGGCCAACTACTAAATGGCTACGACCGTCACTATCAGTCCGCTGCAGGCGATAGGGATCTGCTATCGAGCGGCGATGGCTGTCACCATCAGTCTGCTACAAGCGGTGCTACAGACGATGCCCCCCTCCGTGACAGACTCCACCAGGCCTCGAGCAGTCTGCTACCAGACGGCTGCAGCTATCACTATCAATCCGCTATAAGCTCCATCTATAAAAAAGGACCATTCAGATCTATTTTCTCTAAGCTCTCCTCCTCCCCAAAACTCTACCGATCTCTTTCCTGAGCACTCCATTTCTATTGACCAGAAGAATTGACTTGATCATTAGAGGATCCTTCCGAAGCCACCACCACCGACTCTGAACGGAATTTTATTTTGCAGATCACCGATGACGACCTCATCTTCCTCAACTCCAGCTCGATCCGATGATAATCAGATTCTGCACCAACAGTATGTATGTATGTATATATACACACACATGCATACATACATACATATATATATATATATTCAATTTATAGTTAATATAATAATTATATTAGTTTCATAAATTATTAAATTATATTTATATATTTTTTTCTTAATTCTCATTATCTTTAATATTTCAAATTTTTTTTCACTTAATATTTTTTATTATAAATAAAATAATTAATATTTTTATATCTTAAAAATATTATAATTTTGAATTCTTTCTCTTTTTGAAAAATAGAGGTAGTTTTATTTTATTTAAAAATAATATTATTTTATTTTTATTTAAAAATTATTTTGATTGTTTATTTTTTTAGATATGGATGGATATAGATTGGGTATGAAAAAATTAGTTATCTATAGATATTTCTAAATCTATTGGATATGAGGTATGGGATATTAAGTTTGAATTTAAAGATAGATGGTGTAATATCTAATCCAAATTTTATCTACCGCCATTCCTGCATCACGGGTGGACCAGAGCGCTACACCCCAAAACAAGAAAAAACAAAAAAATTTCTTCCCCATGCATGTAAATCATCGCGCGCGGTGCACAGGGTAATACTTTAGGTCTGAGTCAGACCGGCCCAAAATAAGATTTTGATGTGACTGGGAGCTTCTTGATTACCATCAGCCCAAGGGCAAGTTACCATCTAGAAAGTGGAGCCACAAGTTGCTCGGTGTCACAAATTATTTTAGAAAATTCTTTTATATCGCTGCGCGTGCACCGATTTTGCTCTTACATGAAATGAAAAGAAAATTTATTTTTTCATGCATCATAGTTTAATTTTATATATAAGTCAATTATCATGAACGATACATGATCTATGGTACAGAAAGTATTTCTAATTTTTTAAACAGCAGCCTTAGTGTTAGCTTCTGCACCAGATTGGATCGAGTGCCAAGGTCTGGATCTAGGCTACCATTCTCCACATTGGCACACACAAAGGCATAATTACCAAATTATATCCTACACTATGTGTACCAAGCCAAGCTTATTTCTATGGTTCTCATTCATGAATTGATCATCTCGGTGATATAATTTCTCCATTAATGTAACCCTTTTTTACTTGATTAAAGCATGTTACTGGGCCATTCATGGCTCAACTGGACCCTCCATTAAGACCCCATTTGGAAGCGGAATTCGCAAAACAGGGAGAATGGAGAGTTGCCCAGGTTTAGCGGGTTTAAATCTTCTTTGCTGTTTGGAGAAAAGAAGGAAAGAAAATAAATATATATATATATATATATATATATATATATATATATATATATATAAGGTTATCCGATATAACAATTGCAGCAACGCCGGTTGAGCGTTTGGATGTCCACCGGAGAAAACAGAACAGTGTTTGATATTTTTTGGGAATTAGAATGAACTTCTAGAAAGTGAACAAGTCGTCCCTTCTAGGTAATACAATATCAAAACATGCGAAACAACATCGGGGGCCAAAGATGACGTAATACTATTATAAATTATTGCAATAGTAGGTGATTATTTTTACATTGATTACTACAACTAAAGTACGATATTATATAATTAGTTATTAAATAATATTTTTATCAGATAATGTAATATTAAAACATGGCATGGACATCTTGAGCCGAGCCATGGATGATACGACTGTATTACAATTTATTGCATCAGCTGATAAACTTTTTATGTTACTAACTATAATTGAAATATTTTATTATATTATCAATTTTTAATTAATAATATATCATCTTATATATTAATTTTGAATTATTATAAGTAAAGGAGAAGAAAATAATGGTCATTTATCCTAGTAAATGGTAGGCTAAATCACTCTATTTAACCCTGGTTTAACTTTATCATAGCAAAGAACCTTACCCTAAGCTTTTATAACAATATCCGATAGAATTCCTAATCAGTGTGCCAGGAACTCCATCCTTTGAAGCTTTGAAAAAAATCTATCCAATTAAGTGGACCAATAGTCATAAAAAGCTCTCGTGTGCTCTTTCGTCTTGGATATAATCGCTTTAATTATTTTTTTTAATTTTTATTTTGGCATTTTCTGTGTCTTTTCGGTACTCATTTTTTTTCTAACAAATTTGGAGGAAGTGTTCTCTCGCTTCCTCCGTTCCATCTCAAAAAGGGCGCCAAAAAAAAAATAAAAAATAAAAAAATACAGTTTTTTAGAAAAATGACCTCATAAACAGGATCAAATTAGGTGAAAGAATCCATGCGTGTTACAAAATCACAAAGGGCCACGAACCATAAATCCAGGGATATGTTACATCCCGGTCCATCTCCATGTCTGTTGGTCCAATTGCGGTGCAAATGCGAACAACTTAGTAGTCAAGATTGGAGAGGCCCAATATGATTGTTACCTACTAAAATTTATGACCCTACAAAAATTTGCACCCGTCCTACCTCCATTTTTATTGTATGTTATAGATTGTTATGCTACAACGGTCGACATCTTATCAGGTGACGGTTATAACAGCTGCTTCCTGTGGTACAATCTATGGCGCGTGGTAAACGGTCATCTTCTTCGCTCCCCGTGGAGTTCTACCTGAATTCTCCTGGGGAGAAACTTCTTTAGGGGACGGCATCTAAATGCGGTGTTCTGTTTGGATCGGAAGTTGGGAGTTAGAAGGGCAACTGCTCGATAAAATGCTTCTACGCAACTGGAAAGTTTGTGGTTTGCTTTTTTTTTTTTTTTTTTGGTCTGTCTGTTTATGCCCCTTTTCTATATATATTAAACAGAGAATATGAAGACATCATTTAGTTAATCCTTCATGGGGCCAAAAATAAAGTAAAATTGACGTTTGATCTCTCTTCCCCCCTCCTCTCTCCCCATCAATAAGAGCTCATAATAAAAGGTTGAGAGAGAAAGTAGCCATCGAAACCTACTCTCTCAACAACTCAAGAAACTCATCCAGGTAAGGCGTCGGCTCCATGGACACCACCTTCAACTCCTCATGCACCATCTCCCTCGGCACCGGTCGCTTTCTCCCTACATCAACACCCCTCTCAGCTTGCCCCACGGGTGCCACCGCGACCACCGAGTCCTTTCCAGTGAGGCTCTGCACCACGGACTTGAACTGCCTCGCATCGGTCTGCACATGCTTTGTCACGATAATTCTCACCTTCATCGGACGAACTCCCTCAACCATCGACATGGCAAAGACTTGGAGGAATGACCGAAATGCCGAGTCCACTGCGTCGAAATCTCCCTTTTATGTATTTTGGATGGGAAGGCTTTGCTGTGTTGTTTTGGTGGTGGCAGCCGGGGGGCGTACATATATATATATATATATATATATATAAAAGGAGGTGTCTGGGGAGCAGAATGGGAGGCCGTGAGCGCTGCTTGAGACCAGGGAAGACCACGAGAATGGTCAAAAGCCAGCCCACGAAGGAACGACGACGAATGGCCACCCGGTCAGTCTCATGCATGACGATGGCAAGTGGGATTCAAAAATCAAAACTGTAACCGAGTCCTTGTTCTTGCTCAGTCTTAAACTCTGTGGGTCCCACTATCAAGGGTCCATATTCGCCCGTTAAGTGTCGAACCGGACGGAACCAACGGGAGTGCAAGTCCAGGTTCCGCAATACAGAAGATTGTCGCATGCAAAGATCCCTTCAAAATTAATATATTTCATAACAGAAATATTAGTTGTTATAATTATTATAACCAAAAATAGAGTCAGGATCTACGATAATACGGTGATGAAGTGCAAAGGTCCTCCATGCCTAGGTATCACACAACGGTTCATGATTGTATAGGTTTCGTGCCATACATGAAACAATGAACCTCACCACAAAGTGGAGCTTGAGCAATTGCATCCGTTTTGCATCATCCAGTTCAGTCCGAGATTCAATAGCATCTGAACTCTTGAAAAACCAAAGGATATTACGAAGAATGATATTCCTCTATTTTATGCTCATGGGCGTTACAATAGAAGATATAGCATTATTATATTACAATTTTCATAGCAACAAATGGTCATTTTCCTAAATGCCGGTACCCATCCATAATGATGTATTGGAAGGCCTTTGGATCACTCGTAACAGCCGTTGTAACGTTAAAAACGGCTTTTTGAAATATCTCCACCTCCCACGTGGCCACGTGTGTTGACGAAAGCTAAACGCGCTGTTCTGGTAGATGGCCGGAAGAATATCGCGCTTGTCCTTTTCCCTTGCCAAAAAGTTTCTGTCTGGCACGCGCACACGTTATCAGACGACCGAACTGTAGCAACTTTTCTCCGTAGCGCGTCATTTCGCGGGATAAAAGCTACCATCTTATAGGCGGACGTTGATTGGTCTCTAATCTCTTTATTATTGGTGAACTTTTAGAATGTATTTAGCCCATGATTAAAATTGAAATTAGGACCGAAAAAGGTAGAAATCCGAATCAGAATCATCATATCCCCAGTATATTTGGTTTGTAATTAAAAATCGAAATCGTAATAAAATTTAAATATTAAAAAAGAACGTGGATGGAATTTTAAAAATAAAAATTTTAATCTTCTCTAAAATTCAAAAAATTAATTAAATAAATAAAATAAGAATTACTTATTTTTATTTTCATTTCAAAATTCAACCAAACATATACTTATTTTATTTCACATGACATATCTTATGATATAAATTTAACAATTATTTGACACGGCATTATTCTAGCATATGTGCATTCTCTCCTTTACTATTTTTTTTTTAAAAAAATATTAATTTTTGCATGAATTTAACTACAAATAAAATATCAAAAAACTTTTGCATTACCAATTAAAAATTATTGAGAATCATATAAAACCAAATGGCAAGCAATCATCCATCACGCACGGATCTGAAGATGTGTACTTTTGCTTCTTTTCCCTTTTGTACCAAACCTAGACTGCACCAAAGTGCAAAATACCAGTATATCTGTACCTAGATATTCCCAGGCAAAAAGCCTTCAGCTGTCGCATGCCCCTATCCGTCCACTAAATTCCTAATGTTCATACGTGGAAACAACTAATTTGCCTTGTTATCGTTTTCTACCATTTTATCCCTCTATATCTTCGAAGAGGACAACTAGAAGGCAAGATTTGGCCACAAAATGTAGATGGTCGCTTGGTTGACTGGTTTCCTTCAAAGATTCTGTTGCACGTCCATGGATGCTATTAAGCTATCTAATTAATTTGAAGAAAATTAAATATTTATTTAAAAAAACGATGAATCCTAAATCCGACCTATATCCCATCCACCCAACTCACCAAGCCAGCACCAACCTAAATTTATCATTATTATTTTTTAATTCTATATTTCTATTTTAAGATTTTAGATTTTACCATCAATTTTATAAAATTACCATACCATCAATATTTTTACTTACATAAAAATATCAAGCTTGAAATCTTCAAGTCCGCAGGACTCAAAATCATTCGACGGTTCTAGAACAAGGACCAGAGGATAAAATGAAAAAGTGGAAATAGAATGAGACAACTCCCTGCATGTTTAGATGTTTAATTGCTTATGCTAGCAAAGTAACAAGACATTGCAGGGGAATTAGGCTGTCCCAGTCCATCCATGATGGGCTTCTTGAAGCACATTAGGAAATAAAGAACAAAGCTGACTTGGTCCAATTTGCTGGTTTAAGAACCTTAGGATGACACTAATTGGGTTATAATTCAACCATTATTGCATCTTTCATTTGGAGGAGACTCTAAGTCTGGGTCTTAACATGCCTTCTCATGACTTGGGTGGTGGGAAGATTCCTCTTCCACACCATCCTGCCAAAATAAATAAATAAATAAAAACATGCCTTTAGTTTGGGCAAAGTTTATAATATTTTTAAATAATATATCCTGTTTATTTTATATTGCTCTTGAATCTTCCGACTTGAGGTCGGCCGGCGAGGATGAAGGAGTTTGGCCATTGAGAAATCTGGGTCGAGGACGAACTTTTACTGGAGCTTCATCCGTTCACCTACAATAAAGTTTCCACCGAAGTGTTCTTCGGTGAAGATCCTCCGACGCTCAAGTTAGAAGATTGAAGAACAATAGGGAGAAAAAGCGTTAAATTGAATGGCATACCTGAAAAATACCGGAGCTCTTTTATTTATAAGAAAGGAATTGGAGTCATATCCGTTTCGGACTCTAACGACTTTCCAAGTTTATCGCTTCGGATCGATTCGAAAGATTTCTTTCTTTCTTGGAAGATGGGATTGTGAAAGATTCTTTCTTTATCCAAATTTTTTGATTCGGAGAGGATACAGTTTCAGCAAGAACGGTTGTAGGTCGGCCATTAACGAGCTATGATAGATCATTCCTTTCATGTAGCTCGACGGCCGATCTGCATCCAATGAGGAAAAAGTATGAAGGCCTACATCATTTTGCTAGGAAGCGATCTTTAGTAGGTCGGTTGAAATTGTAGGTCGGCTTAGACCGACTTACAGCTAATCGCGAGTGAAATGTTGCGACGTCATTCCGCTCATACGATCTATTGGGATAGGTTGGCAGCCGACCTTAAACAGGTCTAGGCCGCACCAGCCCCATCCCACAACATTTTTCTTTTTTTGTTTAGGCTATCTTCTTTGTTTCTTAAAAGAGAAACTAAAAATAATAATTTAAATATGTTAAACTAATTATTTAACTTGAAGAAGATTTTAGAAAATAAATTATATTAAATTACTTTTAAAAAGGATGTCAAGGAATGATGATTTTAGTGGTATGCAAAAAAAAAGAAAAAAAAAAAAGAAAAACAAGTACAAAGATATTAGAAAATAGATGCAGGAGAAATAGTAAATTGCACCAATTAATCATTAAATGAAGAGTTTTGTAAATTTTTATGAAAAATTAAAAATTTGTGAATATTGAAGTGGTGGAGTGAAAGAAAAGGTAGTTAAGAACAATTGATTTTTTTAATTGAACAATTACAAATTATATAATTTAACACTTCTTATATGATAGTGCTAACTATCTTTACAAATTATGCTATTGTATATGTGAAGCGGCTTCGATCTTGTTAATAATGTTTACCCCAATCATTAGAGCACAAATTGGCCTAAGCACATAGATCATTACTGGTACCCAAAAAAGTTTGGTATGAGTGAAATGTTGATGGTGAAGCTGCATTAAAAAAAGGCAATCTTAAACTATAATAGAAAAATTAAATTAATAAAAGATAGAAAAATTATAGCAACATTTTTTTAATTTTTCATAATTTCTATAATTTTTTTTATAAAAAAATTAGACTCTAAATTGTGGGGTTGCAATAAAGTCTAGTTGTCCATCTTAATGAAGATTACTAAATACATGATTGTTATATGAAATAAGTTTAGATATAAAATTCCATCAATATTCTTAGTAGTTAAATTGGAAGAGGAGTTCTATTTTGGTAAAAACGAAAATCCAAGGATACATTAGAGTTCGGATGGAGATCTGGACTATATTGCAATCAATTCATAGTTTCTAGGATCAAATTAAAAAAAAATAAAATAAAATATTTTAGATGTAAATATAGTTTATAAAAAAGTTGAAGAAACCTCTACACATTTTTTTCTAAAAAATAAAAATAGACATATCATATCATTCTGAAACACCCCCTGCAGCCCGTTTTGAGTGGTGATTGATATGTTTAACACCATGAGTACCAGCCAAGTTGCTGGTTGCTTTTGAACACGGCATGAGAAGCGAATACCAGTTATAGGAGGATTGGAAGTCAATTCTGCTCAAGCCTCAAAATTTTGGAACATGCATCCCTTTTTCATCAAACATGTAGCTCCGCTCTCATACAGTAGCTAATAGAGTAGTCTATAGTCCTCATGGATCTTCAGAAAGAAAAAAAATGGAGCGGTGCTGACTGCTGAGGGTAAACCAAGTATGTATGGCGCTGCTTTATTTATTTCATGGGCGACATCAAAGAGAGGGTCACCCATATCACGACAAAAATATCTCCTTAAAAAATATAAAAGATCAGCCAGAGTACATGGCTCGGCTGGTACAATTTTCTTGCGCACGTTGGCTTACGGACAAGGTAACGGTAGCAAGATTTGGCCTTGGACGGCACCAACTTGCACCACTGGTCGACCATCGAAGAATTAATAATTGGGATACCCATCGCTTCTTTTTCTGATACTTCACTTTTTTTATCAAAATATTTTACGGATACTATCATGGTTTTGCACCAAAATGTTATAACCACTATTATTGTGATTTCAATCAAAGATTGTTGATTCAGAACCGAGCTTCATATGGATCGATCAATGGTACGAGTCGATCTATTTTTATATCGAACTATACTGTGTCTGAATCAACACTAGAAGTAGGGATAATCGGAAGAGAGAGAAAAAAAAAAAAAAAATCGATGGAGATACGTGGCTATTGAAGGGCTGCCAAGATCTTTTAAGCTCCATAATCCTCCACAAAAAAAAGTAAGAGCAAGGAGAGATAGAAAGAGATAAAAAGAGAGAAGATGATGAAGAAAAAGATAGTGAAAAGACCATCATGGCCTTTGGATGGTCTAAAATAGTTTGGTTACCACGTATTCTAGATATGTATAAAGCCCATTTTTCTTCGTTTCTTTTAGAAAACATAATATATGGTGAATGGGTTTGCCTTTATTTCTAACCTATGGTAGACGTATTTTGGATTATCTGATGATCATGATAGCCTCTCCACCATCCTTCCCTCCCTCTTCTTTTTTTCTTTTTCTTTTCTCTCTATTTCTCTCTTCCTTCTCGCATCTTGCTGAGAACTATATAATCTTGAAGGGCTCGGCGTTCCTTTGATGGCCTCGACGGACTATCATCAATCCTTTTCTTTTTCACCAGCGTTCAAAATTGAACATCTAAACTATACCTATTAACCAGCAATATGGTTGGGCATGCTCCTAATCATTCGATTGAAGGCGATTCGGCAAACTATAGTTTCAAGCACCCCTAGTTATATTACGAAAATAAATAATACGAAACAAAAGACAACTATTATTTTCTATTATAATGGATAATTATAACATAATATTTTATTTTAAATAAAATAATATTTTTAAATCTAAGATTATGTTCAAATTTTTTTCCAAAAATAATTATACAGCATGAAAAGTATGTTATTTTATCTAATAAAAGAGAGAATAAAAAAAAAATTGATGCTTGTGGACCAAGATGAGATCTGGATTGGTGGAAGCAGAGATGGGTCAAAAAACGAGAGCAGAAAAGCAAAGAAGACCCACGTGCAGTCAAATTGGGGTGAAATGGACCTGTGCTACGAGGGGTTGATGCTGATGGAAATGGGCACGGGCTTGGATGGATTAGAGGTAGGGATGGAAGTGGGCTCGGACCGGATCGACTTTAGGTCGGGCTTCAGGCTCAGTCCAAAATTTTTTAGTCTGGGCTCGGGCCAAAATATAGAGTCTATTTTATTTTCGGCCAGACTCGAGACTATCTTTGGCCCGGTCTAGATCCAGCTCAAGCCCGAGTCCGATTAAAATCCACCTCCCAAGGGCCTGATCTCAATTGAAACCCCACACTTCGTCCTCCTCCACGTGCAAAATCCACCCAGCGCCCATCGCCCCCCCGGTCCTCTCCGTCTCTCCGCCCCGCCCCCATGCCTCCACCTCGCGCCCCCCACCCCCCGATCGGTCCTCCCGCCCATGCCCTGCACGCGGTCACCAACCCCCCCACCCCGCACACACCACACCCCCCCTCCTGCCCCTCCGGTCCTCTGTGCCTCTCCATCCACCAGTCTCCGCCCCCTCTGATGCAGGTAGTCATCCCTCCCACCCCTCATCGGCCTTTCCGTCCACGCCCTCGTAGGCGGTTGTCCCCCATGCCCCGCACAACCCCCCTTCCGCCTCCCAGTCCTCTCCACCCCTTGCCTCCATGCCCCTGCCAATCTTCTTCCCACCCCTCGATCCTCTCCATCTCTCCCCCCTACCTGCGGCCCTCCCCCATGCCCCTCAGGCGACACCTCCCCCCACACCCCATCGACCCTCCCCGCCATGCTCCCTCAGTCGACACCCCTCCTCTTCCGGCACAGGCCGCATCCCTCCACCACCGTCGACCCTTCCATGCACGCCCCTGCAGGAGGCCATCCCCCTTGCCCTAAACACACCCCCACCTTCTTATGTCCTCCAATTCTCTCCATCTCTTGCCTCCATTCCTCTCTCATCGGCACAGGCATCCCTTCTCCTGCCCCTTCTGCACGGCCCTCCCTCCATAGGCGACCCCTCCCTATCCGTGTTGCATCCTACGGGGAAGGGAGGGCCGGCCCAATTGAGTTTTGGGTCGAATTTAGGTTTGGATTTAAGTTAGGATCGGATCTAAATTTTTTTAAAAATTTTGAATCTAAATCTAGTTTAAAATTTAAAAAAAGATTTGAATTAAAATTGGATATGAATAAAATCCGATCCGATTCGGCTTACTTAAACGAACGAATGAATGGACGAGAGAAAGGCTGGGTCGATGCTTTCTGAGGTCCTGATGGCCCGCCTGGGGGAATTAAGTTATCGTCCCTGAAGTGGCCTCATCGAAGAGAAAGGAAGTCCGTCGGTCCAACCAGAGTTCATTACGGTACACGCCATTATCTTATGTTCATTATTTAACGACGGCCACTCGCAGCGACACAGCACGCGCGTCAAAGAAACCCTGCGTTGAAGTCAGCCGGCATGAAAATTAGGCTTCCTTTCCGTATTTATTGGTCAGCATTTGCTTGGTGTTTGGACCGTTTCGTGTTGTGAATGGAAGGGGTCCACGCTTTTTTCAGCGAGTCGGGATCAAGGTTGTGCCAACATTGCATTATGGTCGCAGTTGATTGTATGTTATAAATTGATGGGACATCTGATAATATATGGGTCCATTCAATAATAACCATTGTATAATACATGACTGGCCATGATTAAAACACTCCATTTTAACCACGTAAATGACAGGAATCTAACCACTCGTTCATGGTAAAAATTTTGAATTAGACAAACACAAGCTCCACATGTTCTTGTTAGTATGATTTTTAGAATTACATATTAATCGATAATAATTTTTTTTATTAGTATGATGATATGATTTTAGGATCACTAATAAATTTCTTCATTAACACCGGTCTCTATTTTTTTTGAATAATTAAAAAAGTTATTTATAATAATATATTTTAATTATTATATAAAAAAATATAATAAAAATTAATATAGAATCGTACTAATAAAGGAATTTATTATGGACCGATATGATATGCGATCTCTATAATCATACGGGTATACCAAAAAAAATAATTATTATAGGCTAATATCCCGTAAATCCATTCCATTAGTTAATTTGCTTGGAACGGGATGGATCCATGGAATAGATTTTGGGCTTAATAAGTCGGGTTAGGGTCAAGAAAATCCCAAATCCAACCTAAAATGTAGTTTATTTATGGTAGAATTTCATCATGATCAGGATTTTTTTTGAAAAAATCCATTCAAAGCTGCAGAGACAAGGCTGCTGATTGCCGGTCAATCTAATTATTTGCCTACATCACGGTTATTGCGTTGTCATGCACAAGCAAAAAAATATCATGTCAATATGTGCAAACCGATTGGCAGTTCCAGCAATGTGCATAAAATTTGCTCTCCGTAAATTGGATCTGCTGTCAACAACTCCCCTTAGATGCATTTTTTTTTCATCTATTTATGATGTTCACAATTATGATATATAAATTTCTATGCACACAATAATTAACAACCTGATTCAAGATCAAATCATTATTTTTTAGTGGGTCTCCGTTGATATTTTCTGGAAAATTTTCACATTCAAAATACATGGACACATAAATGTCGACCAAGAATGAGAAAAAGTCTTCCATCGCTCTCTCTCTCTCTCTCTCTAAGGTTCCAACAACAACCTTCTCTTCCAAATATCAACTGACAACCTTCTAGGTTGCAACCAAGATTCAGCGTTCCACATCACGGTGGGGGGAAAAAAAAATCAAAGGTAAAGATAAGAAGTTATTATAACTTAGTCTATAACTTATAAAGTTATATCACACTTTTAAAATGATCAACAAAGTGAGACGATAAGGCAAAGTCCAATCATCTGGTCTCAACAAATTAAGTGGACTTGCTGCAGCAAGAGTCAATCTTTAACTACTGCAAATTTACTCGTTCTTGTGGTTGGTTTCTTCGTTCCTTTCAAACCAGTTTTAGTTGGAACAAACAAAGTTAGAGAAAAGTCGCTGTCTCACTAAAGATCTAATTAATATTTTATGTCCAATATTAATATTATGAACCGGTCAGGTAGGGTGATTTTCAAGCACAATAGGGCCGAGCCTCAAGTATTTCCACTACTAAAGCCCACCAGCCCATCTCCCACAAGGGCCACGAGGACCATTAATTAAAGGGAAGTCAAGAACCTGTGCTGATTAGACCCAGAATTTTAGAAGGGTTGAACTAAATGATACGACATCAATTTTTGTGTGAGCTAAAATCAGGAAGAACTGGAAGATGGAGTCTACGGTGCATGAGTCGTCATTCTCTATTGGAGCGTGAAATAAATGCCCGGCTATTTTCTTTTCTTTTTTTTTTTTTTTTTTCTCTCTCTCTCCTTGTTGTGGCTTGGGCGTGCCTAAGAGATTGGCTGGTCCAGTGGGCCAGGCAATTGCACAATATGTTAAGGGACATTTTTCCAACGGCCATGCCATTGTACTTTACATTCATTTTCTAGCTACCAAGATCAATCCCTAATAGAGTCAATCGAGACATAATTTTATTTATTTATTATTATTATCTTTTTAAAGAAAAGTGTTGGTGGCTTCAATTACTTTGTGAATTGGGACAGCATATGTCATGCTTAAAAGAAAAAAGTGAAAGGAAAAAATTTCTATGTTTTTCATTAAGTTGCAAGTATAAATAATACATCACGATTAGTTACAGCAAGATTTTCTAAGATATTGATAACAAAAAATATTCAATACAATAACAACAGATAAGAGTATTTGAATTAGTAAAATTATATCAAATAACTAAATATTATTTTGAATTTTGAACATCCTTAATACGTCCGGTGCCATCCAGCAGTCTTGGTTAGCATGTCTGCAAGGTACAAAATGAATGTCAATGTAGATATGCTTCATCTTAGAATGAATGATAGGCAGGATTGTGACATGTATAAGTGGTGGCGATGTTGTCACAAAATATTGTAGGAGTAGAAGGCTTGCGTCCCAACGCAGTTGGAAGTGATTGAACCCATAGAACTTTAGAGGTAGTAGAAGCAACTACCCTATACTCTGCTTAGACGACCTGGCCACAGTTTTTTATTTTTTTGAGCTCTAAGATATAGGAGTAGGTCCCAAAAAGAGAACATTTGCTGATATAGAGGTACGGTCATCTGGGTCTCCCACCCAAAATGCATGTAGGGACAAGGAAGAGTATGGTTTAATAAACAAGCCATGATACAGTGTACTTTTGAAATACCAAAACAAGCGCTTGAGAGCATTCCAATGATTTGTTGATGGTGAATGCACAAACTGAGCAAGTTTGTTAACCGAGAATGAGATATCTGGACGAGTCGGTGAGAGATACTAAAGAGCACCAATGTACTTTTTGTAGGAAGAAACATCTTCAGCAGGTTTGGTAGATGAATTCTTGGTTAAAGAAGAATTGGTAGCAAGAGGAGTAGAGATTTCTTTGGCACTCTCCATGTGCTGAGTGATAAGATCACCAATATAATGATGCTGAGACTTGAAGAGACCACCGTTCCTAGAAATAATATCTACTCCCAAGAAAAAATTAAGGGAGCAGGATCTTTCAAAGAAAATTGCTTGTCAAGTTTGAAAACAAAGTCTCTAATGATGTTGGTATCATTCCCTGTAAGCAAAAGATCATCCACATAGACTAGAAAATAGCAACAAATAGAACTATGATTGTAGATAAACAGAGAATTGTTAGATCGAGATTGCATAAAGCAACAAGCTAAAGTAAACTGTTTCAATGCTACCATGCTCGGGAAGCTTGTTTGAGATCGTATATGGCTTTAACAAGTTCATCGACATAAGTTGGCTTAGATGAATCTACAAGACTAGCAGACTGCTTCATGTAAACATTTTCTATGAGAGGATCATGCATAAAAGCATTGTTAACATCAAGTTGGGTGATTGACCATCCATGAGATACTACCAACTTGAGAACAATGCGAATAGTCGTTGGCTTAATTACCGGACTAAAGGTGTCAGTAAAATCAATACCAAAGCATTGATCATACTCTTTAGCAATCGATCTTGCTTTGTGACGAGATACTGACCCATCAGAATTCTATTGATTCTGAATATCTATTTGGACCCAATGGCATTTGAGAAGGTTGAGGTGGAACTAGCTTCCAAGTTTCATTATTATGAAGAGCATTGAATTCCATAGACATTGCCTCACGCCAACGAGGATGTTTCAAAGCTTGGGAAACACAAGTAGGTTCTGCTGACTCAGGAATGCTTGGTGGCAAGATTCAAAATTTTAGGCTTGAAGATATTATTTTGAGAGCAAGTGGCCATGGAGTGAGTGCGCTGAGAAGGTAAAGGTGGGGGTGAGAAATTGGGAGAAATTGGATCTCGTGAAGAAGTTGCTGTTTTATTTTTTCTTTAAATTCATTATATTTTAGTTAATTGTTTATATAAAATCTATTAACTAATTAAATTAAATTATAAATTAGTTATTTATTTATAATATTAATATATATAAATTAATTAATTTATGTATAATTGTTATAAAAAATATAACTAAAAAAGAAAAATGAGATTAGAGATAACAGAGAGAAACTTATTTTATTTTTTAAAGTATCTCTATTACAAACTACGTGGCTTCTATTTATAGGCTCATGTCCATAAGTAATTGCATTCAGAAAATAAAGAAGAAATTAAACATATTAGATGTTATGAAATATGAAGAAGTTTTGAGAGTTGAAGGATTGAGAAGGATATCCACACATATAATATTCATAACACTCCCCCTTAGATATCCATTACGAAGAATATGCCTCGTTAAAATCTTACCAGAAAAATCTAATGGGACAAAACCTTAGTGAAGAAAAAAATGTACAATGCATATTTACTTTCCCTCATGATAATATTACTTGAGATCTCTAAACCGCGTATTCCAATGTTATGTATCAATTTTTCAAATATTGCAGTAGGAAGTGCCTTGGTGAACAAATCTGCTAGATTATCACTTAAATAAATTTGTTGAACATTAATATCACCATTGTTTTGAAGGTCATGAGTGAAAAAGAATTTTAATAAAATATATTTTGTTCTACCTTCTTTAATGTACCATCTTTTTAACTAAGTTATGCATGCTACACTATCTTCGTATAATGTTATTGAAATTTCTCTTTTAGAAGATAGACCGCATTTCTCTCGAATATATTGGATCATGGATCTTAACCAAATACATTCCTAACTTGCTTCATTAATTGCTAAAATTTTCACATGATTGGAAGAAGCAGCAGCTATAGTCTATTCTATAGAACACCGTAAAATAGCTGTACCATCATATGTGAATAAATAGCCTATTTGAAATTGAGCTTTATATGAATCAGATAAATATCCTGCATCTATATAACCAATTAAATCCAATTTGTGTACATTTGAATAATACAAACCCAGATCCATTGTTCCACGGAGATATCGAAATATATGCTTAACCCCATTTTAATGTCTTTGTGTTGGAGAAGAACTATATCTTGCTAACAAATTTACAAAAAATGATATATCAGATCCTGTATGATTAGCAAGATATATTAGTGCTCTTATTGTACTAAGATATGGTACTTTGAGACTAAAAAGTTTTTCATTACTCTCTCGAGGTCGGAAAGGTCCTTATTCACATCAAGTGATCTTACAACCATTGGAGTACTCAATGGATGTGCTTTATCCATATAGAATTATTTTAGGACCTTTTTCTGTATAAGTTGATTGATGAACAAAAATTTCATTCGTTAAATATTCGATTTGCAAACCAAGACAAAGCTTTGTTTTCTAAGATCTTTCATCTTAAATTCATTCTTTAAGTAATTTACCACCTTTGAAAGTTCTTCAGGAGTTCCAATAATGTTCAAGTCATCAACATTTACTGCAATTATGGCAAACTCCAATCTAGATCTCTTTATAGAAATACATGGACAGATAGGATTATTTGTATAATCTTCTTTCAACAAATATTCACTAAGATGATTATACCACATGCATCCAGATTGCTTTAGTCCATATAAAGATCTATATAATTTGATTGAATATTTTTTTTGAGAATTTGAATTATGTGCTTTAGACAACTTAAATTCTTTAGAAATTTTCATATAGATGTCATTATCAAGTGAGCCATATAAATAGGATGTAACTACATCCATTAGATGCATATCAAGTTTTTCATGCATCACCAGACTTATTAGATATCAAAATGTAATTGCATCCACCATGGGAGAATATGTTTCTTCATAATCAATGCCAGGTCTTTGCAAAAATTTCTATGCAACAAGTCGTGTTTTATATCTCACAATTTCATTTTTCTCATTCCGTTTTTGCACAAATATCCATTTATATCATACTGATTGTACACCATCTGGTGTATGGACTATAGGTCTAAAAACTTCATGTTTCATAAGTGAATTTAATTCTGCCTCGATTATATTTTTTTCATTTTGTTAAATTATTTCTATGTCTACATTCTTCGATAGATTTAGGTTCAAGATCCTTATTATTTTCTGTAATATTGAGCGCTACATTATATGCAAAAATATCGTCGACGTTTACTTCATTTCGGTTCCATCTTTTTCCTATCATGACATAACTTAAGTTATTAAGATATCTTCATTTTCACTAATGTCGGGTACCTAAATTTCTTCAAAAAATTTATAATTAATTTCGTCTTAGAGTTTCTTCAGGAGCTACTGCTCCTCAATCCGACCATCTTAGTTATTTGCTTTTTTTTTTTGAGGATTTTTATCTTTGGAACCAATTGGTTTACCACATTTCAAGCGTGTCTTAGACTCATTAGCACTAGCAAATTGTCCTACAAGGACATCAATTTTAATTGGAAAATTTGCAGTTGGTATATGTGATTTAGTTGCTCTCTTTGGGTCAGTAAATATATCTAATAATTGATTTGCTATATTTTACAAATAAATTATCTTTTGAACCTCTTGTTCACATTGCTTTGTGCGAGGATCAAAATGAGATAATGATAATGCATTCTATATAATTTTCTTTGCTAGCTGTCTATTCTCTTCTCCTAATGCTGGGAAAAGTGATTCATTAACATGACAATCGAGAAATCATACCATAAATAAATCTCCTATCAATGATTCTAGATATTTAATTATAGATGAAGATTCATATCCAACATACACTACTACTAAATAGTGCTACGACAACATTTACTATTGTAACAATTCAAAAACTACTGCAATTGGCTTTAAGATAGTGGTTTTGTATAACCGTTGCTATAGATTTGACATATAGCAGCGGTTACATAAAACCACTACTACATGTATAAAATTGCTGCCATAGATTTGACATATTGCTATGGTTATACAAAATCGCTGCCATATGCCAACCTATGGCAGCGGTTACATATAACTGCTTTCATAGGTCTAATCTATAATAACGGTTATGTATAACCGCTGTTATAGGTCAAATATTATAGCAGTAATTATAAATAACCACTGTCATAGATGAATCTATTGCAGTGGTTGATCAACCACTGTTATATGCTCAATCAGTAAAAGCGGTTATCCTTTACCGTTGCCATTGCATCTATGGCATAGATTTTATCTATGATAGTGATTTTGAATAATCGCTACCATTGATTAGACTTATCGTAATGATTTTATATAATCTCTGCCATAGGTCCAATCTATGGCAACGATTATTTTTAACCGCTACTATAGATGCATAATATAATTTTTTTATATTTTTTTTGAATATGGTATAGTTTTAAAATTTAATGTTCATCTTCACTATTCATTATCTAAATAGTTATTGTTAGAGTGTCATTATAAAAGACCATCTCGATCCAATAGTCTTAGCCATATCGATCGATAAAATTTGATTTTGACGATCATAAATAATTGCACGATGATCTGATAGATAAAGATCATTGATTAATTCAAAAACTTATAACGATGATTTTGGCGACGTTTGTAGTATATTATCAAAATCTTACTTTAATCAAATATCATTATTATGGTCAATCTAGCATGGGATGATTTCGAATGTTAAATAAAAAATAATGATCAAAAGGCCAAATAGTGCTCGATTATGAGTTAATTTTTTAGATAAATGATTTTTGGTACTACTTTGATTGTTTATATGGTGGTGATAATAAAATTCAAATCATATATATATGAATGATCCAAAACTATATATCTCTTGATACTCATTCTTAAAGGCTTTATATAACTATGCTTGTACTTTTGTAAGATATATTTAACGTGAATAGTATTAGATGTGTGCTCTATAAATCAAATTGGCTAAATACTTATAATACACTTCTTGGAGCAATTTTATAATTTTAACTATAAATTAATAAAAAAATTATTTTTTATCATAGTGTGTATATTTAAAGTGTTTGTGATACATCCTATGAGTTAATGGTAATGACAATTCATATTTTCAAAAGTTAAAAATTTAAGACATGAATTTTCATGATTAAATCATAAATTATTTTTGACCATAGGATCATCACGAGGATGGTGATTGATCTGGAAGGTTAGTGTACAATCATTTTCTTAGGATAGATAAGTCTTGAGTCTATGATGTGGAGACATCAGAGTGAGAGTATCGATACTTATTAAAGAACGAGGGCATTGAGCATGACCACCTCGAGTAGTCATAAGAAAGTCTACTTTCTCATTAATGACTGGCTCGATGCTGCAGTGGTGTATCTAGTTCTTTGACTTGAGGTGCATCAATAGTTCATCTTGAGGATGTTATAGTTTGACTACACCATAATTTGATTTTCTAGCCATTCAAAATCTACTACTATAAAAAAAGGCTATGGCAGCGGTTATTAACCGCTGCCGTAGCCCAAAAAATTACCGCTACTGCGGCCGTCGTCGTAGTTCTATGGCAGTGGTTATTTGAATCACTGCCATAGATAGTCTATTATAGTGGTTTATAAACCACTACAATAGATCGACCTATAGCAGCAGTTTTGTAATTGCTGCCATAATTAATCTATAGCAGCGATTATATAACCGCTGTCATAGGTAATCTATAGTAGCGATTTCTTAACCGCTGTCATAGATCTAATGCAGCGGTTGACATCATTTACACAAAAAATCTATGGTAGCGGTTGGCATAGATATGATAGCGATTATAAAACTACTGTCGTAGATCTTGAATAATTAAAAAATAAAATTTTTATTTTTTTATATATTTTATCTGATAAATATAGATATATAATATAAAAAATATAATAAACATAAAAATTATTCTGAAATGATAAAATTTTATTATCGAATAAAATTTATTATAATATTTTTTTAAAAAAAATAAAATACATCAAAAATCTCCTAAATCTACATCATCATCATCACCAGGAGACGAAGCTGGAGCTGGAGCTAAAATATGGACCAACATATTCTCGAAGCTCGTGACTCCAAAATATGCACTAAGCATCGATATCATATCTCTCATGATGCCCTCCAGATGAGATGCACGCTCCTCAGTCCGATTTGTCCGCATCGCAGCATGATCTGTCCATGCCAACGCCTCCTCAAGCTTCTTCCGACTGACGACACCGAAAATCTGTGAGGAGACGCTCATTTTAGATTAGTAGCTCGTCAGCGTATATCCGGACCTACATTGGATCCTTCTAAAGTGCTCGGGCCCCAAGACCTGAGACAGATGGTCATGGGGCCCAGAGGTATCCGAGCCCTCGCTTGCGAGTGCATCTAACTAATTCTATAATTATAAATTAAAATAAAATTTTATAAAAAATACTATAATACTAATCATATATACTAATGTATTTAATACATAAAAAATATGCTCGATCGCATCGTTCATTGATCTGCCCATCTTGTCCATGCGATTGGATCGAAAGATCTTGCTACGGCTGGGCATCACTCCATCTCTCATCAGCTATAATAAAGAATAAATTTATCAGAAAGATGATAAAAATATGAATTTAATTTATCTAGTAAGATTTAAAATTAATTACCTCTCTATGCATATGACTGGCCATCGACTCGTAGCTTAGAGTGTGCGTATACTCTTGGGCTGCACGATTCTTTCAGTTCTGATGGAAGATAGTCTAATAAGTATTCGAATAAATAATAAATATTTAAAAAAAATATTTAAATAAAATTTTAAGCATATCAAAAAATTTAAAAGTTAGAAATTTTATCTCGAACTCCTGGCTCCTCTAGTGTCTAACAATCATCTCCTACTGACTCAGAGGATAATCCTATATCCAGAAAACAAACTCCTTCGAAGTATCTCATCGGTGCTTGTGCCATTCTCTATGGAGCGTAACCTTATAACCCCGGTACAACTCTTTGATTTTTTTCAGTCGGACATCTCGAGCCCTCTCATGATCGGAGAAGTCATACCTTCTCTGCATAAATTTATAAAAAATCAGTTACAAAATTATTCTAATCAAACATATATAGTGTAAACATATAAAATGCATAAATATAACTAAGATGCGCATATTTATCCATATCTCCTCCCATACCCGATTTCTGATGGTAGCATCCATCAAACGCGAGTCTCTGGGCTCTATGGGAATGATGTCCGACTGCCTCACAAGCACTCTAAAAAAAAATGCATCTTCCACATGATCTTCCCTACCGGCCTTTTCTTCGCATCGTAATAGATCATCATCTGATGCTGACGGTTCCACACGTATGCCATACATATGGGACTGCGAAATATCCGGTTGAATGATGCACCTGCAATGCAAATATATTATGAAATATATAAATATATAAATATTATATAAAAAATAAAGTTATGCTACTATAATAAAAACGTACACTTAGATGCCTGCGTAGTAGCATGTACCTCAGATATGGGCGATGATAGAGGCTCAGCTGCCGGTGGAGTAGATACCATTGGTGGAGTAGATGCCATGGTAGAGATCCCTGAGCAGTCGATATCGAGATAGATGGAGTATGTTTCGACTGCTTCTCGGATGTTGAACTGCATGTAACCCACCGAGGGGTAGGGGTGAAAGCTAGATGGCATTTTGGTACCATCGTGATCTGCAATGTTAATGAACATTAATCAATATAACATGTTGAATAATAATATTAGTATAGCATCAATAAATAGTCTGTAATATATACACTAATTAATTGATGGGTCTATCGTTATGCAATGCAATAAATAAAAGCAACATGATATAAACATCCAGAAAATATTATGCAATAAATTCTACAACATGAATTACATTCATAAATAATGAAGGATGAGCAACAGTCATAGATCCGATCTCTTACATGAATCTTGGTGTTAATCCAAAAATCTGAAAGAAGAACAAAGTAGATGATGGTGGCACCTTAGGGCTTAAAGTTAGAATTTTAGAGAGACATATCAAATTCTATTCGCTTGAAAGTCAAGCCGGCTCTATGCTTGAGACAGTTGGCTAGGGTCCTCCTTCAGTCGGCTCGATCATGACCCGAGCTGGCTTGGCTGTGTGCCATCCCCTCGATCACTCCCTCTTTTCCTCTCTCGCTGGCGATGGTGGCGAGGCCGAATCCCTCCCTCCTAGCTTTTCTATCTCTTAATCTTCCTCTCTCCCTCTCTCGATCTTCCTCGTCGATGAGGCCAAACCCCATCCCTCCCTCTCTCACTCTCTCGATCTTCCTCGTCGGTAAGGCCGAACCCCATCCCTCCTAGTGATGTCGATGAGACCAGACCCCCTCCCTCTCTCGATCTTCCACTCTTCCTCTCTCGATCTCCCTCGTTGGTGAGGCCAAACCCCCTCCCTCCCAATGATGGCGGCGAGGTCGGATCCCTCCCTTCCTCTCTCAAGTACAAACCCATCGGATATTTGGATTCAAATTTGGTACCAGTAATTAAAATTAGGTCTGAATCTGAATATTCAGATTCCAATTCAAATCTAATCTGTTGACAGATCTAGTCCACAATCGTCAACATGGCATGGCCTAAGGCTACCGCCATGGCACGGCCCAAAAACTACGGTATGTAGATAATTATAATATTTATAATATTTATTATCAATATTTTATAAATTATTATAAATATATATGATTAATAAATAATATTATAAAATTAAAAAAAAATTATACCTGTGGCTATAGAGAGTGGATCGCACCGAAAGCTCCGAGGACCGCCGGCGATGATGCTAAAGGAGGACGACAACACTAGAGGTATCTTGTGAAATAAAGGCAAGATAGTGAGATAGAGAAGAGAGAAAAAGAGAAAAGAAAGAGAGAGTAGGGGCGGTCGGGGATGGAAGGCCAGGGGGAGGGGGCACAGTGATGAGAAGGCCGAAGGAGGCTTCGCACTCGATCGGGGAGGGTCAGAATGATGGTGGGGGGTTTTACAGGGGCCGAAGGAGGATGGAGGGGAGCTCACCAGAAGGGGGGTTTAGTTTCGCACCGGGGGCCAGAGGAGGATAGAGTGTGGGGGAGGGGTTTCACGGGGGGTTGGTGAAGGATCGAGGGTGGATGGAGGTTCGCTGGAGGGGGGTTTCACAGGAGGCCGAGGCAGGGTTGGATGGGGGTTCGCTGGGGATCGAGGGAGGGTCAGATGGGGGGCAGGGTGGGGGTAGGGTTTCGTGGGGCCGAGCAAGGGTGGAGGAGGGTTCGTCGGAGGGAAGGTTTCATGGGGGGCTGAGGAAGGGTCGGATGGGGGTTTGCCAGAGGGGGGTTTCACTAGGGATCGAGGGAGGGTCGGATGGAGGGATGGGGGGCCGGATGGGGGTGGCGGGGAGGGGCGGCTGTAGATGGGGGGCCGAAGGGAGAGGGGGAAGAAGTGGCGACGCCGGCTGAGGGAGAAGGAGGGGCGACATCGGTTGGAGGGGAAGGAGCCTCACCGACGATAAAAAGGAGGGGAAGAGAGAGATCGAGCACGTACGGAAGAAAAAAAAAAATTTGAGAATTTTTAATCTGATCTACGGCAGCGGTTATCGAATCACTGCCATAGATCTACGACAGCGGTTATCAAATCGCTGTCATAGATCTACGATAGTGGTTATCCAAAATTACTGTCATAGATCTACGGCAGCGGTTCTATAACCGCTGGCGTAGATCTATAACAGCAATTTTTGATAACCATTGCCATAGGTTAGAAATAATTTTTTTTTATTTTTTCTCTAAATATTATATAATTTTAAAATTTAATATCCATCTTCATCGTTCATTATCTAAATAATTATCATTAGAGTGTCATCGCAAAAGGTCACCTCGATTCGATGGTCCTAAATTCATCGATAAAAAATATTTGATTTCAATGATCACGAACGATGATGTGATGATCTGATAGATGAAGATCTTCGATGGATCTAAAAATCTATAATGATGATCTTGATGATGTTTGTAGCATACTATCAAAGTTTCACTTCAATCGGATATCGTTATCATGATTAACTTAGTATGGAATGATTTCGACCGTTAAATTAGAAACAAGCGATTAAAGGATTAAACGGCATCCGATTATGAAATAATTTTTTAGTTAAATAATTTTTATTATAATTTTAAATATTTTATATGGTGATGATAGTAAAATTTAAATCATTTTTATATAAACTATTCATGTTAAGCAGATATTGCAAAAGCATGAGCATAACAATCAATAAAGTTTCAAAATGGTCATTAGGAGACGTGTAATTTTAGATCGTTCTTCATCTCACGAATTGAATTTTATAATCACTACCATTAAAAGTGATTAAAGTAGTAGCCAAGATCATTTATAAAAAAAATTATCTCATAATCGGACACCATTTGGTTCTTTAATCACTCGTTTATCATTTAACGATCGAAACTAATCTATACTAAATTGACCAATATAACGATATTCGATTGAAGTGAAACTTTGATAGTACACTACAAACATCATCAAGATCATCGTTGTAGATTTTTGGATCCATCGGAGGTCTCTATTTATCAGATCATTGCATCGTTGTTCGTGATCGTCGAAATTAAATTTTTTTGATCGACGAAGCTAAGGCCATCGGATCAAAGCAATCTTTTGCGATGACACTCTAATGATAATTATTTAGATAATGAATGATGAAGATGAATATTAAATTTTAAAATTATATAATATTTAAAAAAAATGACAGTAGTTACAATTAACCGCTGCCATAAATTAGATTATAGCAGTAGTTCCTACTAACCACTGCTATAGGTCCGACTCATGACAGCGGTTATAATGAACCACTACTATAGATCGACCTATGACAGTGATTTTCTATAATCGCTGCTATAGATCTGACCTACGGCAGCAATTTTCTATAACAGCTGCTATATGTCGAACCTATAGCAGCGGTTACAAAAACCGTTGTCATAGATCCGATCTATAGCAGCGATTAACGAAAATCACTGTCGTAGGAGCTATGACAGCGATTTCGAAAATCGCTGCCATAGGCCATTTTTATAGTAGTGATCCTGAGGTGTATGTTGGCTATAGCATGCTAATTATAGAAATTAGATTGTATCAATAAAGAAATCTATCTATCTCGATAGATGAGGAGTAGCCCTATGATGATCATGAGATCGAGTCCTTAAGCACATAGCCATAGTAGTGTGAAGATGATAGAAAGAGTTTCTATTAGGATTTTACATCAGATTTGAATCGAATGATTAATTTATATGATAGATGTTGCGTTTGACGAGTTCACCTCAACTCTAATGCTGTTGGAGCTCAAGATAGAAGAATCCAATCACACAGATAGCTGCACCAAGAGATTTACTTTCAGTTCTGATGGATTATCACCATATACTATTAGGTGTCACTGGTAGATTTTGAAAGTAATTAGAATGATCTTGACGATCGATCATTCTAATTATATGAATTGAAAAAGTTCTAGTCTATCGAAAGGTATTTCGATGATGTTGATGATAGAGATCGTGATATATCCCATTATCATATGAAACTAAACCTAACTGGATCATACAAACAAGGGTTTGGATATGTATGTGATCAATTGGGCTTATTTAGTTCGATTAATTTATATTAGATCCAATCAGATTCAAGAAAATCATGCTAATACATGATTGAGCCTGATATTCTTCTTCTGTAGTTTTTTTGATCTATCTCTATTGAGTCAAATTTGATTTAACTTATTCCTAAATTATAAATGAGTTTATTTTCATATGACTGAAACTTATCCAGGTCATATTAATTTTAAAAATAAATCCATTCTGAAATGCAATTGGATTAGGATCAATAGTTGACCCAATTAAGAGAATTGAGGGTCATAGGATCAGAGCCTTCTAAAAAATTTTTTAGGAACTCTTTTTTTTTTTGATTTTTGGATATGTGATAGAACTCGAGTCATACTTAGCGTGTGCCAAATTTGGTAATTTTTGGAGGCACCTATATTGGGTTAAGATAAAGTTTGATTTGGATCAAACTCTTGAAAGAAGAGTCCTAGGCGCCCTGGACTCTTCCTTATCCCTTCATGCTGCCACCTTTGGAGATGTTTTTGGTTGATCAAACCTGATAGAAATCAGGTTGGGGATGTGGGCTATCAGCTCTAGGGTCCTAAGTTATCAAGCAATTTGATTGCTTGATGAAATGGGACTCTAAGATGGCATAGGAGTCTATTTAAAGACCCTGCGCCCTAGGATTTTAATCTTTTTGATCACCACGCCCATATGCTGCCACCATAAACCTCCTCCATGCCCCATCTAGAGCTCCTCCCTCTCTTCTCCACATCCACACTAGAGTTGGTGAGGTTTCAGCCATCAAAAGTTGAGAAATGTTGAAGATAAAATAAGACAGGATGATCTAGATCTAGAGATAGGGTGCTGCTTTCAAAGTTTGTTTGAAGGCTTCACAAATCAGATCCAAATATAATCTTTTGAGATTAGATGCACAAGGAGAGCAGGTCCAGATCTTGCCTGAGTAGACTCTGGTAGAGGCCAGGCAATTGCATGGCTACATTCAAAATCTCGGATGACAATGGATCATTGACAAGGTAAAAGTTGTTTACCCAACCAAGATAAAAAAATTAAATCAGATTTAATTTTAATTTTTAGTTTCAATATCAGATCTATAGAATCAGATCCGAGATATCTTAAATCTGATTAAAAATTTTTAAAATATCTCTTTAGATTTAATCAGATCTGAACGATCCTATGATAAAAAATAGGATTTTTTCTTCTATTCATATAGATATTATTTAAATTTTATGATCACAACCATACAAATGATCAAAATAGTAGTAAAAATTAATTATCTAAAAAAATCATCTATTAATTGGATACTATTTGGCCTTTTGATCGCTCATTTTTATTTAACAATCGAAATCATTTAGTGCTAGATTGACCATAATAATGATATATGATTAAAGTAAAATTTTGATAGTATGCTATAAATATTATCAAGATTATCATTACAAGTTTTTGAGTCAATCTATGATCTTTATCTATCAGATCATCATGCGGTCATTCATAACCATCAAAATTAAATTTTATTAATCTACATAGCTAGGGCTATTAGATTGAGGTAGCTTTTTATGATGACACTCTAACGATAATTATTTAGATAATGAATGATAAATATGAGCTTTAAATTTTAAAATTATATCATATTCAAAAAAATATGAAAAAAATATATATTATGCATCTATAGCAATGGTTGATAAAAACTGCTACTATAGATTCTATTACAGCAATTGATAACCGCTGCTATAAATCAAATGATCGTAGTTATATATAATCGCTATAATAGATCTATGGCAATGGTTTTTGAAACCGCTGTCATAGATTTGACTATAATTTTTTCTTACACATTGAGTTTTCATCTTTCCGACCTCCACTCTCATTCACTCTCTCTCTGCTCTCTACCCGAGCCCTAGAAACTCTCCTTGCCATCGACCTGCCCCTCCATCGGCCTGATCCATCACTAATCGCCTCCCTCTAGCATCCCCTCCCTTGGCTACCCATGCCCTAGCGACCCACCCAGTGCCAGCACGCCCATCGCTTCCCCCTCCCTCAGCCCCGTCGCTTGCCCCGGTCACCTCAACCCCGACCTCACCTTCCTCAGCCTCAACCTCATCCCAGTCGGCCTCACCTCCCTCGACCTCGTTCTCCACCACCCCCTTCCTTCTAGCATCGCCGCAGGCCTGCTCCACCGCTGGCTCCAACCCCCTCAGCCCCGGCCTCCTTTGGCCTACCCCTTCCTTCTAGCACCACCGTCGACCCACCCCGCCGCCGCTAGCCCTCCCTTTAGCATGGCCGTCGGTGACCCTCATAGTCTGTACGACCCTCTTTCCATAGCAGGTATAATTTTTATTTAATTTTATAATAATATTAATAATTAATTATAATATTTATAATAATATTTATTAATAATAATATTTATTATTATATTTATAATAATAATTATAAATATAATTATAAATATAATTATAATACTATTATAATAATATGAGATGGACTGAGCTTCGGTTGATTGGATTTCAGTCTATATCCACTTGGATCCATGATCGTTGAAGTTATTTGAGCATAATTTGTGACTATCTATCTTGCAGATTTTGAAAATTTTTAAGTCTGAAAACTAGCACTTATATTGAGAGCTATATAATATATATATTTTTTAAAAATTAAAATTAATAATAATTGATTCTTAGATGTTAGCGAATCATAAAATAAATTTTAATAAATTTTGAGACCTTTTTAACCTATTCATTCTGAAGAAGAAAAATTTTAAAAATTTTGATTTTGAAAAATTTGAACTAAAATCCAGTTTTTGACCTCTTGTTCTTAAGAATTTTAATTTTTTTGATATTTTTATTAATTTCAAAGAGAAGATATTTTCTTATTTATATTTATATTTTAAAGTTAATGAAGAATAAATTAAATAAATAAGGATATTAACTTTAAAATAGGTGCCTTCATTCCTCACAAATGCGGGTCGATGAAGGCGCCTTCATGAGCCTTCATTCTTCATGAAGGTGCCTTCATTTAGCTTTATTATTGAATTTGAGTGGAACTCATAGAGATACATTTGAGTGATGGTTCATGGGCTACAGAAGTAGAGTTTAAGTTTTATTACTATTCTCATCTAAATACCTTTAACTCTAACTCTAGTAATGTTCTAGTATAACTATTAGAGTTTATTTATGAATCTATAATTCATGTTGTAGAATTTATTGTATAAAACTTTTTAGGTTATTATTTATATCTTATTGCTTTTATTTATTATATTGCATAATGATAGATCTGTCAATTGAATAATATACATAATCTTCGATGCCCATATATTTATATATTTTTTATATAGATGGAAGAATTATATATAATAATCAATTGATTATCTAATTTGAATAGTTTGAAAATTATAAATAATTTTATAGATAATTATAATAATCAAATGGTATATTGAAGGTTCTAAAAGAAATTTTGGATAGCATTTTTTTTTTATTCTCCCAACATAGAAGAACTAAAAAAAAATATTACCAAAATTTCTTTCGATCTGTGTTGTATATCGTTTGACTACTGTAATGAATCTATATAATTAATATAATTTCTGAATGGGATAGGACCTATCTTTACATATTAGTTGATGATAGGATGTATTTATTATATATCTAAAAATAATATTTAATATCAGTTCCATACATAACACTACAATAAAACTTACTTTTTATGATGCAAATATTTTATCATAAATAATCAATTTTTATTGCTAATAATTATTAGCGATGGAATTTACGTTGCTAATTCTTCATCATAAAAAATAGAATCATAGATAATAATTAGAGATGAAATATAGATTTTTATCATTAATAAATTTTTTTATGATAAAAAATTTTTGTTAGAATTTTTTATTTATTAAATTACCTATGATGAAAAAAATTTACATCAAAAATTAATTTTTTTCCCAACAAAAAAGTTATGTCATAAATAAAAATTATATGCAATGAAAAATTTTTCCATCGCAAATAAAAAAGTATTTATGATAGAAATAATCCATCATTAATAATGTTGGTGCAGAATTTGGTTAATGCTGGATCGAGCTGGAGTCGAGGAAGATGAGGTCGCCGTCGGTGACCTACAAAATAAAGTTTCGTTCGGAGTTGGTGATGGTGACTCCGATAGGATCTTCCGATGGTCAAGTTAGCTCTTCTGACTAATAGAAATGGAGTGCTCAGAGAAGAGTTCGGTAGAGTTTCGAAAAGAAAAAGAAAGCTTCGAGAAAACGTATCTAGAGGATCCCATTTTATAGATGGAGCTTGTTGTAACTATTTTGATAAATGACCGTCGTAATCATTCTAATAAATGTCCATCGTAATCATCCTGATAAATGCCAATCATAATTATCGTGATAAATGACAATCATAATTATCATGATAAATGATAATTATAACCGTTCAATAATGGGATCGCCTGTAGAAATTCGTTTGAAGGAACAGTCTGGAAGGAGTTTGACTTCTATAAAAATTCGATTGAAGGAGGAGTCCAGAAGGAGTTCGGCTCTCATAGAAGTCCGACTGCTGGAGGAGTTCGGAAGAAGTTCGGCTCCCATAGAAGTCCGACTGTTGGAGGAGTCTGGAAGGAGTTCGGCTCCCATAGAAGTTTGATTGTTGGAGGAGTCCGGAAGGAGTTTGGCTTCTGTAGAAGCCCGACTGCTGGAGGAGTCTGGAAGAAGTTCAGCTCCCATAGAAGCATGACTGCTGAAGGAGTCCGGAAGGAGTTCGACTGCTGAAAGAGTTCGGAAGGAGTTCGGCTCCCGTAGAAGTCCGACTATTGAAGGAGTCCGGAAGGAGTTTGGCTCCTATTGAAGCTCGACCGGAGGAGGAATTCGGAAGGAGTTTGGCTTTCGTAGAAGTTCGACTGCTAGAGGAGTGTGAAAGGAGTTTGGCTTCCATAGAAATCTGACTACTAGAAGAGTCCGAAAGAAGTTCGGCTTCCGTAGAAGCCTGACTGCTGGAGGAGTCTAGAAGGAGTTCGGCTTCCATAGGAGTCTGACTGCTGGAGGAGTCTGAAAGAAATTTGACTTCCATAGAAGTCCGACTGTTAGAGGAGTCTGGAAGAAGTTTGGCTTCCATAGAAGTCCGACTGCTGGAGGAGTCCGAAAGGAGTTCGGCTTTCGTAGAAGTTTGACTGACTATTGGAGGAGTTTGAAAGAAGTTCGGCTCTCATAGAAGTCCGACTGATGGAGGAGTCTGAAAGAAGATCGACTTTCGTAGAAGCCTGACTGCTGAAGGAGTCCGAAAGGAGTTCGGCTCCTGTAGAAGCCCAATTGCTGGAGGAGTCCAAAAGTTCAATCACTGTGAAAGTTTGGTTGGGGCTTGACTGTTGTGGAGTTCGATTGGGTTTGGAGTCCAACTGGAGGAGTTTGGCCATTGGACGAGCTCGATCGCTGGAGAAGATCGAGTGGGGTTCGACCATTGGGATGAGAATTTTCGATCGAAGCTCTTCTATGATTACCAGCTGCATTAGGTTAAGCACCACTTCGATGGGAGCAGGATTTATCCCCAATAATAGTCCCCCTACTCTCGAGTTCGAAGTTCGAAGGAAGGAAGTACCAAAAAAGTGACTGTCGAAGTCTTTTTTCAAGCTCTACACTCGTTGAGGTTGTAGCACGGAGGAGATCTTATCTACGGCTGAGGTTGAAGGAGATTTTATCTCCTGTTGACGTTGAAGTTGAGGCTCGGATACAATAGGGCCATTGTTGTGGCTTCTCCTCTCACCTCGTCTAAAATAAATGAGGTCTTCGACTTTGCTCATATTAGGATGAGATTTTTCGCCTATTCCTAACAGACTATGGGGGCACATAAGGGCCATTATCAGGGCTTCTCTCTCCATCTCATCTTAAGTGAACGTCTTCGACTTTACTCACATTAAGATGAGGTTCTTCTCCTATTCCTAATGGACTATGGGGGCACGTAAGGGCTGTTATCAGGGCCTCTCCCTCCATCTCATCTAAAATGATTGAGGTCTTCGACTTTGCTCGCATTAGGATGAGGTTCTCCTCCTATTTCTAATGGGCTATGGGGCACATAAGAGCTGTTGTCAGGGCCTCTCCCCCCATCTCATCTAAAATGAATGAGGTCTTCGACTTTACTCATGTTAGGATGAGGCTCTCCTCCTATTTTTAACGGACTATGGGAGCACATAAGGGCCATTGTCAGGATCTCTCTCCCTATCTCATTTAAAATGAACAAGGTCTTTGACTTTGCTCACATTAGGATGAGGTTCTCTCCTATTTCTAACGGGCTGTGGGGCACATAAGGACCATTGTCAGAGTCTCTCCTCTCCCCCCATCTCATTTAAAATAAACGAGGTCTTCGACTTTGCTCATGTTAGGATGAGGTTCTCCTCCTATTCCTAACGGACTGTGGAGGCACATAAGGGCCATTGTCAGGGCTTCTTCCTCCATCTCGTCTAAAATGAACGAGGTCTTTGACCTTCCTCTAGCATCAATTTTGTTTGTACAGAATTTGGTTGATGCCGGATCGAGCTAGAGTCGAGGAAGACGAGATCGCCGTCGGTGACCTGCAAAATAAAATTTCATTCAGAGTTGGTGGTGGTGACTCTGGTAGGACCCTCCGATGGTCAAGTAAGCTCTTCTGGCCAATAAAAATGAAGTGCTCAGAGAGAAGTTTGGTAGAGTTTCGAAAAGAAAAAGAAAGCTTCGAGAAAACGTATCTGGAGGATCTCTTTTTATAGATGGAGCTTGTTGTAACTGTCTTGATAAATAACTATCGTAATCGTTCTGATAAATGCCCATCATAATTATCCTGATAAATGCCGATCATGATTGTCCTGATAAATATCGATCATGATTGTCTTGATAAATGATAATCATAATTATCGTAATAAATGATAATTGTAACCGTTCAGTAGTGGAATCGCCTGTAGGAATCCATCTGAAGGAATAGTCTATAAAGGAGTTCGGCTTTCGTAGAAGCCCGACTACTAAGGAGAGTCTCGAAAGAAGTTCGACTTTCGTAGGAGTCCGACTGCTGGAGGAGTCCGGAAGGAGTTCGACTTCTGTAGGAGCCCGACTACTAGAGGAGTCCGATTCCCGTAGAAGTCCGACTGCTGGGGAAGTCCGGAAGGAGCTCGACTCCCGTAAAAGCCTAACTGGTGGAGAAGTCTGGAAGAAGTTCGACTTTCGTAGAAGCCTAACTGCTGGAGGAGTCTGGAAGAAGTTCGGCTCCTGTAGAAGTCCGACTGCTAGAGGAGTCCGAAAGGAGTTCGACTTCTGTAGAAGCCCGACTAGAGGAGGAGTCCGAAAGGAGTTTGGCTTCCTTAGAAGCCCGACCATTGGAGGAGTCTGGAAGAAGTTTGGCTCCCATAAAAATCCAACTGTTGGAGAAGTCCGAAAGAAGTTCGGCTTCCATAGAAGTGCGATTGCTGGAGGAGTCCGAAAGGAGTTTGGCTTCCATAGAAGTCTGACTGCTGGAGGAGTCCGAAAGAAGTTTGGCTCTTGTAAAAGTCCGACTGCTGGAGGAGTCCGAAAGTTTGATCGCTATGAAAGTTCGGCTGGAACTTGGCCATTATGGAGTTCAATTGGATTTGGAGTCTAGCTGGAGGAGTTCGGCCATTGGACGAATTCGACTGCTGGAAGAGATCGGGTGGGGTTCGACCGCTGGGGTAAGAATTTTTGATCGAAGCTTTTTCATAATTATCAGCTGCATTAGGCTAAGCACCACTTCGACAAGAGCGAAATTTATCTCCAACAATAGTCCCCCCACTCTCGAGTTCGAAGTTCGAAGGAAGAGAGTACCAAAAAAGCAATTATCGAAGTCTTTTTTGGGCTCTACACTCATTGAGGTTGAAGTGCAGGGGAGATCTTATCTCCAACTGAGGTTGAAGGAGATCTTATCTCCTGTTGATATTGAAGTTGAGGCTCGAGCACAATAGGGCCGTTGTTGGGGCCTCTCCTCTCACCTCGTCTAAAATGAACGAGGTCTTCGACTTTGCTCACATTAGGACGAGATTCTCCTCCTATTCCTAACTGGCTGTGGGAGCACATAAGGGCTATTGTCAGGACTTCTCCCTCTATCTCATCTTAAGTAAACATCTTCGACTTTGCTCGCGTTAGGATGAGGTTCTCCTCCTATTCCTAATGGGCTATGGGGGCACATAAGGACCGTTGTCAGGGCCTCTCCCTCCATCTCATCTAAAATAAACAAGATCTTTGATTTTGCTCACGTTAGGACGAGGTTCTCCTTTTGTTCCTAATAGGCTGTGAGGGCACATAAGGGCCGTTGTCAAGACCTCTTCTTCCATCTTGTCTAAAATAAATGAGGTCTTCGACTTTGCTCATGTTAGGACGAGGTTTCTCCTCCTGTTCCTAACGAATTATGGGGGTACATAAGGGCCATTGTCAGGGCCTCTCCCCCCATCTTATCTAAAATGAAATAGATTTTCGACTTTGCTCACGTTAGAATGAGGTTCTCCTCCCATTCCTAACGGACTGTGGGGGCACATAAGGGCCATTATCAGAGCCTCTCCCCCCATCTTGTCTAAAATGAATGAGGTTTTCAATTTTGCTCACGTTAGGATGAGGTTCTCCTCCTATTCCTAACGGACTGTGGGGGCATATAAGGGCCATTATCAGAGCTTCTTTCCCCATCTCATCTAAAATGAATGAGGTCTTCGACTTTGCTCATGTTAATTCTCTTATAATTTTTAATCCAACGATCAGTGCTTCATACTCGGTCCCATTATTAGTCGTTGAAAATTCGAAGCGCAAGGCATACTCGACGATGACTCTCTCGGGGCTGACTAAGACCAACCCCGCATCTGATCTAGCAGAGTTGGATGAACCATCTATGTATAGAGTCCAAAAACCTTCGAAAAGGTTGACTGTCTCTTCAGAGAGGTTCGATTGCGATAGTAGAGTGGCGGTCTCGTTCTGCTCAAGCTCGGCATTATTGAAAATGGTACACTCCACTATAAAATTTGCTAATATCTAAACTTTGATCAATGGTCGAGGTCGATAATTGATATCAAATTTTGTGAGCTCGATTGCCCATTTTGTAATTCTTTCGAAAGCGTCCATTCACTGAAGGACTGCCTTTATTGGTTGATCCGTGAGAACCATTATGGTGTGTCCCTGAAAGTAAGGTCGGAGCCTCCTGACAGCAATTAGAACAGAATAAACTGATTTCTCTAGCCTAGAATACCTGGTCTCTGCATCTCTTAGGATCCGACTTACGTAGTAGACCGACAGCTGTATCTTCGCTTTCTCCTTGACTAGGACTGCTGTCAAGACCATCGGAGAGATCACTAGGTATAAGAATAATTCTTCTTTAGATTCGGGCTTCGCCAGCAGTGGGAGTGAGCCGAGGTAGTTTTATGGCTTTTCAAATGGCCATCGATACTTTGTCATCCAGTAGAAATTCTTTGGTTGCTTGAGAACTTGGAAGATAGGCATCCATTGCTCGACCGATCTCGAGATGAGGCGATTTAGGAACACCACCTTTTCAGTCAAGCACTGAACTTCTTTGATTGTCTTTGGGGCGGTCATCTCTTGAATGGCTTAAATTTTCTTGAGATTCGCTTCAATCTCGTACCTCGACACTATAAATCCCAGAAATTTTTCAGAGGTCATGCCAAAGGCGCACTTGGTTGGATTGAGTTTCATCTTGTACTTCTTGAGTGCGCTGAAGGTCTCTTTAAGATCGTTGAGGTGGTTTGTAGAAGCTAAACTTTTGATGAGCATGTCATCTACGTACACCTCTATGTTGCGGCCGATCTGCTCTTTGAAAATCTTATTGATTAGGCATTGGTATGTTGTCCCTGCATTTTTGAGTCCAAAGGGCATAACCCTATAACAATAAAGACCACGGTCAGTAATGAAAGTAGTTTTTTCCTCGTCCTTCGGTGCCATCCGTATCTGGTTATAATCAGAGAAGACGTCCATGTAGGTGAGGAGCTCGTGGCCCGAGGTCGCGTCCATCAGTTGATCAATCCTGGGTAGAGGGTAGCTATCCTTTGGATAGGTCTTGTTCAGCTTTTTGAAGTCTATACACATCCTACACTTGTTGTTAGCTTTTTTGATGAGGACCATGTTTGAGATTCAGATTGGATAGTTAACTTTCTGAATGAATCCGACTTTGAAGAGCTTACCTACTTCTTCGGCAATGCTTTCTGCCTCTCTGAGGTGTGGCTGCGCATCTTCTCTTTTATCGGCCGATGATTCAGATCAACGGCCAGCCGATGTTCCATGACCTCGGCGTCAATTTCTGACATATCTTCTGGGGCCCAGGCGAAGACGTCGGCGTTCTTCCTGAGGAACGTAATGAGTTGCTCCCAAACCTCGTCTCCTAAGTTGGAGCCGATCTGCACCGCATGCTCCATATTTTCATCATTCAAGGGTACAGAGATGAGGTCCTCCATAGGCTCACCCCGCTCCTTGATGAGGTCATCGTGGACATCCAATTCATCGATAGGATAAGAGTTCGACTATTCTTTTATGCAGGGCGATTGAGTAGCAGTGCCTTGCCAAAGCTTGATCTTTTCTAACCTCTCCGATCCTGTGACTTATTGGGAACTTCATCTTCAAATAATAAGTTGATACCACTACTCAAAGTACATTTAGACCAGATCGATCGAGAATAGCATTATAGACGGATAGAGTTCTTACGACTAAAAAATCGATCTGCATTTTAGTCAGTTTCGGGCGTTGCCCTGCAGTCACGACCAAGATTATTATGCCCTCGACTGGTACGACATCGCCAGTGAAGCCTATCAACGGGGAGTTCATAGGCCTCAAGTGATTATTGAGTAAGAACATTTTTGAGAAGGCATTATAAAATAATACGTCGACCAAGCTTTCATTATCTACTAAAATATGGCGTACATCGTAATCGGCAATATTTAAAGAGATTACAACTGCGTTGTTGTGGGAGAATTGGACCCCCTGAGCATCCACCTCAGTGAAGGTTATAGGTTCTTCAGTCCTCCTTCTCTTTACCGATCCCTCAGATCCATTGGCCTCTTTCTGCCGAAGTCTCCTCGAGATCGTATTGATGATGTCGAGAGGTGGCCGATCTTCTTGTTGATCTTCCCCCCTTGGTGGCTCGGGCTGCGGCAATGCCCTTGGCCGATCTTCACGCTCTTTAGGCCGTCATCGTAGGAATCGGCCTAATCTGCCTCATCTGACGAGCTCCTTGATCTCATCTTGGAGTTGGATACACTCCTTAGTGTTGTGACCGTGATCATGATGATAAAGGCAGAACTTGTTAGGATTATGCTTGCTGGGGTGAGAGCGCATCCTTTCTAATCTCGGTAGTTGCTCCCTGATTTTCATCAGCACTTAAATTTTTAGAGCGTTGAGAGAGGCGTAGTTGTGAAACTTTCATTGGGGAGAACCTCACCACGTCCTTCTATCCAAGCTTCCCTACCTCCGAGCTCGAGGAGGAGTTTGGACTCACTTTCGCTCAGAGGAAGTTCGGAAACACTGTCTAGCTTCACTCGGCTTTCTTTCTTCAGCGGGTCTGCTCGGCTGGTCGATTCGCCGCTTACCAAAGGCTTCATCATCCTGGCCTTGAAGGCCTCTTCAACTCGAGCATAACCTTCAGTCCGAGCTAGCAGATCGATAAAGTTTCTAGAATACTTCTTCTCCAGGGAGAATAGCAAATCATCCTTCTGGAGGCCGCCTTTAAGTGCGGCCATTGTAATTGATTGATCCAGATTCCGGACCTTCAATGCAATGGCATTAAATCAGGTGACATAAGTCCGGATGGATTTTCCCTCCTACTTGATGTTCATCAGAAAATTCAAACCTCGACGTGGACGTCGATTGCTGATGAAATGAGCCACGAACTGATGGCTCTTTTGATCAAAGAAAAAGATGGTACCCAGCTTAAGTGCCAAGTACCAGTTCCTGGCTACTTTCTTTAGGGTGCACGAAAAAGTCCGACATAAAATAGCGTCTGATGCACCGTGGAGCAACATCATTATCCGAAAGGCCTCCAGATGATCGATCGGATTGGAGGTTCCATCGTAACTCTTGAACTATGGGGGCTTGAAGTTTGACGGAATTGGCTCCTACATGATCCTCTGAGAGAAAGGAGGGTCGATGCATATATCATTATCGTGTGAGGAGGGAGTATGACAGAGCTCTTCAATTCAACAGCTCATTTCTAAGAGCCTTTGATCCAGGAGATCTTCATGATCGTTGATCTCCAGGATTTTCTGGTGGAACGGGTGTGAAGCTTCCCCCTGGGTTGAATCATGGTTCGAGCATGGGTCTTCCATCCTCTGCTTCCCCTTTTCGGAGATCAAAGGTCGAGTAGCTGAGGTCGGCCGTTCCTAGATCGGATCATGGGGCTTCGAAGAAGCTTGCTTCGGTCGAACTAGTACCGAGGCTTGTCGATGCATGGCCTGCATGGCATCCATGAGGCCACGAACCTGTTGGACCAGTAGGTTGAACTGCTCCGCATCCACCATGGCTGTAGGTGGTGCTTGAGTCATCGGAGCTGGAACGATTGTATCTGGACGGGATCTGACTGCAGAGGCCGTTGATCGCTGAGTCAAAGCTTTCTTGGAAGGCATTTTTTTTAGGAAGAACCATAGACAAAAAGAAGAGAGATCGCTGCTGAGCACTCCTTTAAGATCAAGGAAACCTCAGGAACAGAGAGCCCTTTCTCTAGTGCCAATTTTGTTGGTGCAGAATTTGGTTGACGCCGGATCGAGCTGGAGTCGAGAAAGACAAGGTCGCCATCGGTGACCTACAAAATAAAGTTTCATTCGGAGTAGGTGGTGGTGACTCTGGTAGGATCCTCCGATGGTCAAGTTAGCTCTTCTTTCCAACAGAAATGAAGTGCTCAGAGAGGAGTTCGATAGAGTTTTGGGAAGGAAAAGAATACTTCCGTAGAAGCCCGATTGCTGGAGGAGTTCGAAAGAAGTTTGGCTTCCATAGAAGCCCGACTGCTGGAGGAGTTCGAAAGAAGTTTGGCTCTCGTAGAAGCCCGACTGGAGGAGGAGTCCAGAAGGAGTTCGGCTTTCATAGAAGCCCGACTGCTAGAGGAGTCTGGAAGGAGTTTGGCTCCCATAGAAATCCGACTGCTGGAGAAATTCGGAAGAAGTTCGACTCCCATAGAAGTCGGACTGCTGGAGGAGTCCGAAAAAAGTTCGGCTCCCGTAGAAGTTCGACTACTGGAGGAGTTTGGAAGAAGTTCGCTTTCGTAGAAGTCTGATTGTTGGAGGAGTTCGGATGGAGTTCGGCTCCTATAGAAATCCGACTGCTAGAACAGTCCGAAAGTTTGATCGCTGTGAAAGTTTGGCTGGGACTTGGCAGTTATGGAGTTCGATTGGATTCGAAGTCCAGCTGGAGGAGTTCGGCCATTGGATGAGTTCGATCACTGGAGGAGATCGGATGGGGTTCGGCCGCTAGGATGAGAATTCTCGATCGAAGCTCTTCCATGATTACTAGCTGTATTAGGCTAAGCAGCACTTCGGCGGAAGTGAGATTTATCCCCAATAAATAATAAATTATTTACAATGAAAATAACATGTTGCAAATAATAAATTATTTACAATAAAAATAATCCATCATAAATAATTGATTATTTATGATGAAAAAATTTTATTTGCAATGGATTATTTTCATCATAAATAATTTATCATTTATGATGGATTATTTTCATCACAAATAATTTTATTATAAATTAATTTTTTAAAAAATTATAAAAAAATATATTATATTATATTTTTAATATTTATTTTTATAATTTATAAAAATTAAAATAAAAATTCATAAATAAATTTTATCATTTCATCTATAAATAAATTTTATTATTTCATTATATAAAAATATAATTACATAAAGTATTTTCTTATAAATATAAAATATTTAAAATAAAATTAAAAATATGTAAAAATAGGCCATCGACCATCAAGCATCGGCAATATCTGAAGAAAGAAAATTAGTCGAAGGAGGAGAGCACTCAAAAAAGCTCAGATCGATCGACTGCTGTCTCATCATCTACATCATCTACTCTATTTGTGTCATCCACTCCATCATCTATATCTAGAATAACTGATACTCGTCGATGCATGCAGTCAACTTAGCAGCCTGTCTCTATATCTCCACAAGTCAGACATCATAAGCAGTATGGATGTCAGCCCTAGATGGACGTGAAGTAGGAGCTCTGATCTCATATCCTAGCCTCCTAATATGACAGGATCTCGTACCAAGCACTTGATCATAGATCTCATCATCTGTGGATGTGGTTGAGCCCTCTGAGGTAGGCTAAGATCTAATATCTATTAAATAATTCTAAAAATTAAAGTTATAGCTATTCTAAGTATATACTAAAAATTAAAATACTAATAAAAAATAGTTAAAAATACTTACATAAAGCTCCTAGCTCCCGACCATCCAGTTTCTTAACCATCGCTGATGGATCTACTGGTAGATCTCGATCCTACCAGGAAGCTCGCCACTCTCTATATCTCTCTTCATTTTAAGAATAATTAATATTTTTTTTAAAATAGTTAAAGAGTTAAAATATGATAAATAAAAATTATTTACTATCTACTCTATATGGCGAGAGAATGGCCTCGAACCCCTATAATGCAAGACTATCTGTCTTGCCCGATTTGCGGCATTTCTAGCACATCGATCCTTCATAGTTAATAATCAAATTAGTTAGTAAGTAACTGAATTTAAAAATAAATGATTCAATGATTAAATTCTAAATAAAAGAAAGTTATCTGATATGCTGAATTCTTGTACCTATGGCATATGACAGCTCAGTCTTTGATACTGATATTGTCATATGGTTGCTGTCGTGCTGCCTCCATCTCCTGATCGTGTACTACAGCATACCATTGGCAATGAATGCGATGATGATTCTTCTTGAAATACGAGCATAAATGATCATCTATAGCTTGCCGCACATGATCATGCTCAAAATCAATAATCTCAAATATAGCCTACCAATAAAAAATATTATAAGAATATATTATTAATTAAATATTTAAATAAATATTATTATACCTGTAAGTGGCTATAAAAGATCTTTTTTTAAGACCGTGTAACCTGATGTCAATCAAAGAGCATCGTCAGGACATAACTGCGGCAAATGATGCCCAGCTCAATCTACCATAGCTCGTACCATCCCTTAATATGCCTAGTGTAGCCTGACGGAATCTTGATGCAGAGATGCTGTCCCTCATGCTCGCATCTCTAATTCTCAAGAGAGAGGTTCTTCGATGGACCTCATCCTTGCCTCACCATCAAAAGAGAATGGCCTGAAAAGACAATAAATAAATTATTAGTATAATAGCCATCTATAAACCTAATAGATAAATTAAAATTAAATTTTATTATATAAAAAATATTAAAATATCACCCGGGCCTACCTCACTAAAACTCGCCTTAGTTGGACCCATCTCTACATAGCCCTTCGACGACTCGGATGGTATAATAGTGTAAATGGGGGAAGGCTCAGAGGTAGGCTAGGAAGTCAAACGTCATCGTATCCCTTCTGGCACTATACTTGCAATGTTTAAACTATGCATATAATTAACTTGGATCCAGGACATGATCCAAACCCAGATCATGAACCGAATCTCAAATTGGATCTTAGACATGATCCTAAGCCGGATCCCAAATAGGATCCTAGATTGTATCTCGGACTGAATCCTAATCTGGATCTCAACCCGAATCTCGACTGAGATCCGACCCAAATCTCGATCCAAATCCTAGATCGAATCCCGAACAGGATCCCAGACTGAATCCAGACTCGGATCTCGATCAAGATCCAATCCAAATCATGATCCGAATCCCAAACTAGATTTCGAACATGATCCCAGACTAGATCTTGGATAGAATTTCAGACCGAATCTTGGACTGAATCTCGACCTGGATCTCAACTGAGATCTGATATGAATCCTAAATTGGATTCTGGATTGAATCCCAATCGAATCTCAGATCGGATTCCAGACCAAATCCCAAATCGAATCCTAGATCGGATCTCGGACAGGATCCCGACTCAGATCCCTGATCAGAACCCGATCTAGATCCCGAACCAGATAGTTCATATGTATTGAAATTAAAACCTTCGACTAATATAAATTCAAATATTAAATCATAATCATTATGAAATACATGGACTAAATAAATAAAAAGATTAAACTATAACAAGTATAATTAAAAATCTAACTATTTTAATTATAAAATGTAACTTATTACTACTATAATTAATATTACTATTACTAATATTGCTATTATTATTATTATTTCTATTATTATTACTACTTTTACTATTATTACTACTACTATTATTATTATTATTCTTACTACTACTAGTATTATTATTATTACTACTACTACTACTTTTACTATTATTAATTTATTACTATTATTACTACTTTTACTATTATTACTATGATTATGATTATTATTATACTTCATTATTATTTTTATTTTTATTATTTATTAACTTTTAAAATTTGATTAAGTGCTAACTCAATACCTTCTGTGGCGTCTCTCCACCGTCCACCACCCGTGGCCCCCTACCTGACCCATCATCGTGACCCATCCACGCTCTACCCTACGGCACCACTCCTCTGAAACCCGTCGCGGTCCACGACCTCGCGGCACCCCACCCCTTGGTGGCCCATCATCTACAACAGTCGACACCCACCCTCCGTGCCCCACCACCCGCCACCAACCACCTTATGAAAACACGTGTGGCGCCCCACCCATCCCATGACCCACCGCCCCGTGGCCCCCCATCCCACGCGGCCTTTCATCCTCTACAACTGGCACCCACCTTTCGTGCCTTGCCACCCTCTGCCCATCACTGGCCACTGCATGGAAACACATGCAGCCCCCCACCCTGCGGCCCCCCACCTCCTACAGCCAGCACCCACCCTTCACTCCCCACCGCCCTTCACCCTCCGCCGCCCGCCCCTAAAATGATCGAAAGAATAGAAAAAAAATCTTACCATCGGTTCAAGAACGACAGTAGTAGTGACGACAACGATGGTGGCAATAGCGATGATAAGGATGGCGGTAGTGGGAGACATGATCGTCGACTGGTGGAAGCCAAGGAGGAGGGGGAGAGAGAGGGTTTCGAGGTTGAGCGAGAGTTGGTTTTGTGTGAACGTAGTGGGCGAATATTTAAAGGCCTTTAGTGATGAAATTTTGACGATAAAAATTTCATCACTAAAAATCTTATTAATAATGAAAAATTTATTTTCATAACTAATAATTTTCATCAATTATTTTTTTAAAATAATTTTTCTCACCAAAAAATATTAAAATATTAGATAAAATTATTTACAATATAAATTAATTTTTTATCATAAATAATAATTATTTATGATAAAAAATTTTTATCATAAATATTTTTTTATAAATAAATAATTTTAAAAAATTTTAAAAAGATGAGAATATTTGCCACAAAAATATTCCATCATAAATAAAATGATTTACGATGAAAAAATAATTTTCATCATAAAAAATTTTATTTATGATGAAATATTTCCATTGCCAATAATCAATGGTACATAAAAAATAAATAATTAAAAAATATCACATTATTTATGATGGAAAGAAAATTTTCATCATAAATAATTTATTATTTATGATAGAAAATTTCCATCATAAATAATCTACCATAAATAAATCATTTTAAAAAAAGTAGATTTTTTATGATGGAAATTTTTTATTATAAATAATTAATTATTTAGAATGTAAATTTATTTCTATCATAAATAATTAATTATTTATGATAAAAAAATTTTATTATAAATAAGTTGACCAAAATTTTAAATTAGAAAATATGGACTATTTTAAAAATAAAAAAGGGTAAAGATGTGCATGCATGGTTGATGCAATGGGGTTGAGAGGTGAGAGCACATCCACTGTTAACTAGCCCATAAGTAAATTAATATTTTTTAAATTTTTTTTAAAAATTAGTATTCTTTTAAAAAAATTATTTTTTTTAATATTATATAATTTTAAAATTTAAATTCCATCTTCACTGTTCATTATTTAAGTAATTATCATACGAGTATCGTCATAAAAGAATACCTCAATCAGGTAGCTCTAGCTATATAGATCGATAAAATTTGATTTCAATGGTTATGAATGATCGCATGATGATTTGATAGATAAAAATCTTTGATAGATTTGAAAATTTGCAACAATGATCTCTGTGATATTTGTAGTATACTATCAAAATTTTACTTCAATCGAACATCATTATCATGGTTAATTTAGTATGAAATGATTTCAATCATTAAATAAAAAAAGAATGATCAATAGGCTAAATGATATTCAATTAGGATGATTTTTTAAATAAATAATTTTTGCTACTACTTTAATATTTGTACGGTGGTGACCATAAAATTCAAACTATACTTATATTAACGATTCAAAACTATATGTCTCTTGATAGTTATTCTTAAGGTACTTAGTAATTATACTTATGTTTTTGTAAGATCTGCTTAACATAAATAATTCATATACATATAGTTTGAATTTTATGATCACTACCATATAAATAATAAAAATAGTAGCAAAGATCATTTATCTAAAAAGTTGCCTTAATTAGATGCCGTTTGATTATTTGATCATTCTTTTTTATTTAACAGTTGAAATCATCCCATACTAAATTGATCATGATCATAATATTTGATTAAAATAAAATTTTGGTAGTATACTACAAATATTATAGAGATCATCATTATAAGTTTTCAGACTCATCGAAAGTTTTTATCTATTAGATCATCATGTGATTGTTTGTGACCGTCAAAATCAAATTTTATCGATCTACATAGTTAGAGTTATCAGATCGAGATAATCTTTTATGACGATACTCATACGATAATTATTTAAATAATGAATGATAAAGATTGATCTTAAATTTTAAAATTATATAATATTTTAAAAAAAATATTTTTTAAAAAATATTAATTTATAAAAAAATTAAAAAAATATTAATTTGCTTGCAGGCTAGTTAACAGTGGATGTGCTCGTACCTATCAACCCCATCACATTAGTCATGCACGTGCATCTTTGCCCTTTTTTATTTTTAAACTAGTCCATATTTTCTAATTTAAAATTTTCGTCAGCTTATTTGCGATGGTAAACCGTTGCAAATAATTGATTATTCACAATAAAAAAAATTTCATCACAAATAATCTATCATAAATAAATAATTTTAAAATTAAAAATGTAGGATTATTGATGATGAAAATTTTTCATCACAACTAATTATTATTTATGATGAAAAAAATATATTTTCATCATAAATAACTATTATTTACAATGAAAATTTTTTATCATAAATAATCCATCTTTTTAATTTTTTTAAATAATTTATACATGATAGATTATTAATGATGAAAATTTTTTATCATATATAATTAATTATTTATGATAAAAATAATATTTTCATCATAAATAATGATTATTTATGATAGAAATAATCCATTATAAATAATTCAATATTTTAATTTTTTAAATTATTTATTCATAGGAGATTATTTATGATGAAAATTTTTTTCATCATAAATAATCAATTATTTATGATAAAAATATTATTTCCATCATAAATAATAGATTATTTATGATAAAATTTTTTTATCATTAATAATCAACCTTTAATTTTTTAAATAATTTATTTATAGTTGATTATTTATAATAAAATATTTTCATCATAAATAATTAATTATTTATAATAAATAATATATTTTTATCATAAATAATCTATTTTTATAATAAATTTTTTTTATCATAAATAAAAATTATTAGTGATGAAAATTTTTTTCGTCGTTAATACCTGTATTTGTAATAAATTTTTTTCATCATAAATAAATCCTACACCGAAGATCAATTTTTTTGTAGTATGATTTGTTTACAATATATTGGTTTATAATGTAAGTTCTATATATAATTTAATTATAGTATCGCTATTTTTATAATGGATAAAGGGTACATAAAATTTAATAGACTCTTCTTAGAATATGAAGTTGGATTTCAAAAATTTCTTAATTTTACTATAGAAAAATTCGAGATCATGACTTATCCAATGTCCTTGTAAGAAGCACATGGATGTTTCGTGGCTACCTCGTTAAGATGTAAATGATTATCTCATAATTTATGGTTTTAAATCTAGTTATAAAATTTATTAGGATCAACATGATGAGGATAGACTACAAGAAGAGGATCAACATGATGAGAGAGTGGAACATATGGTTCATTATATTATTTATTCATTTACTGGCCATAATAATAGTGCATCTACGTTCGTGTCTGATCTTGTGGTTGGTGGAATGATAAATAGTAAGAATATGGAGAAGGTTTGCAAGTTGATAGAGGACACTAATGTTCACTATAAGAAAATAGGATTTTAACGATCGAAAAATTGATTGCTAAAAATCAAAAATCGATCGCTAATAATTTAGTGATTGAAAATTTTTTATTGCAAAAAGGCTGGTTGGAAATATTTTTCAATTGATATTTTCGATTGCAAAATCTAGCAACTGATTTATCGATTGAAAAAAATATTAAAATTATTAAAATTTTAAAAAAATTTTAAAAACTTGTGATCAATTTTTCAACCAAAAATTGATTGCTAATTTCAAAAAAATTATAAAAATAAATAATATAATTTCAAAAAATTAAAAATTTATAAAAAATTGATTTCTAATTTCTAAAAAGATATAAAAAAATTATAATTTTTTAATTTTCAAATCGATCAAAAATTTGACCATAAATTTTATGAAAAATATTTTTTTTTAAAAAATTATAATAAAATCGATCGCTAAATTAATGAAAAAATATTAAACTAAATATTTAAATAATAATTATTCAAAAATTTGGTCATAATTTTTTTTAAAAAAATATTTTTAAAAAAGTGGTTACAAAATTGATCATTATTTTTTTAAATTTTTTTATTAATACAATCGATCGCAAAATTGATTGTTAATTTTCTTAAATATATTTTTATTAATAAAATTGATTGCAAATTTGGTTGCTAATTATTTTTAAATTTTTTAATTAAAAAATTGATTACAAAATCAATCACTATTTTTTTATAATATTTAAAATTTTAAAATTGATTATAAAATCAATCTTTAATTTTTATTTAATATTTTAAATTTATATTATTTTTATTTTTTATAAAATAATAAATTATTAATATTTTTAAATTATTTTTGATATTTTATTTATTTTTTCCCTATCCTCCTCCCATGCGCCTTCAGCATTTCGCCTCCATCGTCGCCCTCATCCGCTAGTGCCGCTGCCCTCTGGTCCCCCGCACCCCACTGCCTACGCTGCCCCCTGGCCACTTGCACTCCCCACCGTTCGTTGGTCGCCTGCACTGCCACCGGGCCACCCGCATCGCCTTCGATTGACCACCCTGCCCTCTGGCCACACGCGCTACCTCCTGGCAAACCGCATCGCCCCCCGACCGCCCGCCCGCCCTGCCCCTAGGCCATTCGCACTACCTATGCTGCCCTCTGACTGCTCGCACCACCCCCATTGTCCCGATGGTGGAGATCAGTGGTAGGTGGCAGCAAGGAGAAGGAGAAGGGGAGTCATCATGGGTGAGCTAGTCAGGGGAGGCCAAAGGGTAGGGGAGTCGCAGGCTGGTGAGGGAAGGGGGGCCATCGCGGTTGGTCACCAAGGAGGGAAAGGGGGGTCATTGCGGTGGACCGGTGAAGGGAGGCCATCGTGGATAGTAATCGGGGAGAGGAGGGTGGGCATCACGGCAGGCCAATAAGGGAAGGCCATCGTGGGTAGTAACCGGGAGAGGAGGGGGCCATCGTGGTGGACCGACGAGGGGGGGCCATCGTGGTGGACCTTGTCGCGGGCGATTGCCGAGAAGGGGAGGATGGGCAAGAAAGGGGAAGATGGGGGTCGGGGGCGATTGGGATGGGGTTGGGGGAGGGGCTTATAAAGTTTTTTTTTTAAAAAAAAGAACCAAGTAAATCACCAAAAAAACGATGCCAACTAAAATTTTTTAAAATTTAAATTTACGATCAGTTTTTTGATTGCAAAAAATAAAAAAAAAATTGTAACCAAAAAATTGGTCAAAAAATACCAAAATTAATTTTTTTAATTTAATATAATTTAAAATTTTTTGATCAATTTTTTGGTCAAAAAATTAATTTTCTTGACTAAATTTTTTGATTGAAAATTTAATCCAAAAAATGAAAAAAAAAATATTATTTTTAAATTTAAAATAATTCAAAAAATTTTGATCGATTTTTTAATCAAAAAATTTATTTTTCCAACCATATTTTTGGTCACAAATTTTTTGACCAAAAAATTGATAAAAAATATCAAAATTATTTTTTTAATTTAAAATAATTTAAAATTTTTTGATCAATTTTTTGGTTAGAAAATAAATTTTTTTGATCAAATTTTTGATCATAAATGTATTTTGAAACCAAATATATATTTTTTATTTTCTCTGAATATGGTATAATTTTAGAATTTAAAGTCCATCTTTGTTGTTTATTATCTAAATAATTATTGTTAGAGTCTTCTCATAAAAGACCAGCTTGATCCGGTAGCTCTAGTTATGTCGATCGATAAAATTTGATTTCGATGGTCATGAATGATCGTGTGATGATCTGATAAATAGAGATCATTGATATGTTCGAAATCTTACAATGATGATCTCGATGATATTTATATCATACTATCAAAATTTTATTTTAATTGAACATCATTATCATGATCAATTTAGCACGAGATGATTTGAATCGTTAAATAAAAAATGAGTGATCAAAAAGCCAAACGATAATTGATTATAAGATAATTTTTTAGATAAATGATCTTTTCTACTATTTTAATTATTTATAGGGTGGTGATCGTAAAATTCAAACTATGTGTATACGAACCATCGATGTTAAGTAGATCTTATAAAAGCACATGTATAATTAACTAACTTTAAGAATGAGTATCAAGGATCATTCATATATGCATGATTTGAATTTTACGATCACCACTATACAAACTATCAAAATAGTTGCAAAAATTATTTATCTAAAAAATTATCTTATAATCGGACACCATTTGGCCTTTTGATCACTCATTTTTCATTTAACAGTCCAAATCATCTCGTGCTAAATTTACCATGATAATGACGTTCGATTGAAGTAAAATTTTAATATTATGCTATAAATATCATCGAGATCATCATTGCAAGTTTTTGAATCCATCGGTAGTCTCTATCTATCAGATCATCATACAATCATTCATAACCATCGAAATTAAATTTTATTGATCGACATAGCTAGGACTATTGGATCGAGCTAGTCTTTTGTGATGATACTCTAATGATAATTATTTAGATAATAAATGGTGAAGATGAACTTTAAATTTTAAAATTATATCACATTTAGAGAAAAATAAAAAAAATATATTTGATTATAAAATATATTTATGAATGAAAAATCAATCAAAAAAATTTATTTTATGACCAAAAAATCAATCACTAAATTTTTAAAATATTTTAAATTAAAAAAAATAATTTTGGCATTTTTTGATCTATTTTTTGGTTAAAAAATTTATGACCAAAAATTTGATAAAAAAATTAATTTTTTAATCAAAAAATTGATCAAATTTTTTTTTGAATTATTTTAAATTAAAAAATATTTTTGGTACTTTTTGATTGATTTTTTGGTTAAAAAACTTATGACCAAAAATTTGATCAAAAAAATTAATTTTTCCATCAAAAAATCGATCAAAAAAATTTTAAATTATTTTAAATTTAAAAAATAATTTTAGCAATTTTTAATCAAAAAATTTATGATAAAAAATTTAATAAAAAAATTAATTTTTTGATCAAAAAATTAATCAAATTTTTTTTAAAAATTATTTTAAATTTAAAAAAAATTAATTTTGACATTTTTCAATCAATTTTTTGATCAAAAAATTTATGACCAAAATCTTAGTTATAAAATTGGTTGAAAAATTTTATAAAATTAATATTTTATAAACTTACTTTTATCTTCAAATTTTTTGTTGCAAAAATAGAATTTTACGATCCATTTTGCAATCGATATTTTTTAGTCTCTATATTAATTTTTTTAATAATCGATCGCAAAATTGATCATAAAAATTTTAGTCGCAAAATCAGTTGTAAATTTTAACTAAAAAATTTGATCGCAAAATTACTATTTTCTTATAGTGGTTCCATTATATCTCGGATGTGAAAATATGGTGACACTTGAGTTCTTAATTTGATTGTATCATGTAAAATATTTTAATAGGTTCAATAATAATGGTGTGAATTGTATATTAGAGCTTTTGAAAGATATTCTTCTGGATAATGCATAAATCTTGAAGAATAATTATAAGACATCAAAGATTATTGAATAACTAGGCTTTACTTGCACCAAGATACATACATATTCTAATGATTATATGCTCTATTGGAAGGGACATCGATGCCAATCGAAATGAGTGCACGAGGTGTGGTGTATCAAGATAAAAATAAAATAAAGATAAAACATGGATCCATATACCTCAAAAGTTAATGTGGTACTTTTCTTTGATTTCAACATAACAAAAATTATTTATGTCAGTAAGAATATAGAAGGACATAAGATGGAATGAAGAAGACCGAACAAAAGATGATGCATTGAGGCATCAAGCTGATAGAGAGGTATGGCAGAAATTTAATGAAATACATCCCGATTTCGCATAAGAGATATGCAATATGAGGTTGGGATTGTCATGCGATGGTTTCAATCCATTTAAGCATATGAATACTATCCATAGTATATGACCAATGTTTATTCATGTTTATAACCTCCCATCATGGATGTGTATGAAAAAATCCTTTGCTTTCATGATAGTGCTCATCCCTGGACTGATGGAGATAGGTAGTGATATTGATGTCTATTTGCAATCTTTTATTACTGAGCTAAAATAGTCGTGGAGCATTCAAGATGTTCCAACTTTTAATGCTTTAATGAATGAATCATTTTCCATGCATGTAGCACTTCTATGGACATTAAATAACTTTTTAGCTTATATCCTAATGTCGGATTGAAGCATGAAAGGTGAGTTAGCATATTCGATTTATAGAAAAAATATTCGGTCTAAAAAGTTGATATATCGGAGGAGCTTTAGCTTTATGGGGCATCAACATTTTTTTCATCGAAATCATTCTTACAGAAGGAATGCATGCTCCTTTGATAGTACTATTGAAAAAGATGAGGTGCCTAGTTAGATGTCTGAAAGTAAGGTGTTGAGAGAGTTGGATGGTCTCAGTATTGAATTTAGAAAAGATAATCTGATTGATGGTAAGAAGAGGAAGCATCGATCAAAGATAGATGACACACACTTTAATTGGATGAAAAAATATCTTTTTTGACTTGTCATATAGAAAGATAAATCTATTATGCCACTGCTTAGATATAATGCATATTGAAAAGAACGTGTGTGAGCTTCTATTAGCAATAATCTTGAACATCAAGGATAAGATCAAGAATGACTTAAATTCTCGATTTGACTTGAAAGAATGAGATATTAGGAGATCACTCCATCTAGTGCTGGTAGGGAAGAACAGTGGAGGCTCCCTCATACATGCTATGTTACGAATATCTCCGAATGATCCAAATTTCTTCATATGTTGAAGAATGTAAAGATCTCAGATGGATAGTCAAGCAACATATCAAAGCATATGAATAGTAAGGATGACAAACTTGAAGGATTGAATACTCATAATGATCATGTATTGATGTAGAAGTTGATCACAATAGCTATTCACCATGTATTACTAAAAAATATCAGAATGACTGTTATTCATCTTTGCAACTTCTATAGAGATTTTTGTGCAAAGAGATTGCTTAAGAAAGACGTAAAAAAAATAAAGACAATGGTGGTGATTATATTATGTGATTTGAAGAAGATATTTTTATCATCATTTTTCACAGTTATGATGTATCTTATCATGCACCTTGCGAAAAAAATTATACTTAGAGATCTAGTATTCCGTCGATGGATGTATCCCATCGAGAGAAATATTCAAATGTCGAAATCTTATATAAGTAATATAAATCATCTAGAAGGATCCATAGTAGAAGGTTATTTGGGTCAAGAGCATATGAATTTTTGTACATATACTTAAACAAGCTCGAGATATGTTGTAACTAGCCAATGAGGATTCAGGATTATCAGTATAAGCCAATTGAGCCTTCATTTGAGTCCATTCCACAGTCAGATAGAGTTTTCATTTCATACCGCCTCACTGATTTAAGCATTGAAGAAAGAGATAAGGCGTACCATTATGTGCTTTTCAACTATGATATTATTGAGTCATATATAAGATAAGACACTCAATCTTATTTATTTCATAATACTTAGAAGAAAATAGTCAATTACATCTAAATTTATTCTTTATGCATACAACAAATACGAGATCATAAGAGTAAAATATGATACTCTAAGTATGTAGGAGAAAGAGAAAATATATAGCAAATTTTTTTTTGAGTGGTTTAAAGATCATGTAAGCGGATATATATTCTTATCTTGTACATCTTATTTGAACATGTTTACTAATTAGATATCATTTCCTTAGGTATGAAGATTACTGCTCGATAATATGAGCCATAAAGTGCATGCTCTTTCAATAAGACCTAATCATACTATGTGTGAGTACAAACAGCTCATTATTAATGACTATAGATTTAATATTCATAGCCGATCCATAAATATGGCAATACAAAATAGTAGTGTGATGTTGAGCACCACCATTGGATGTTATGCTAGCTCGAGGGATTCACAGTCTCGTACGGAGGATATGAACTATTATGGGATGGTGGAGAAGATAGTCATCTTGGACTACTATTCTGAAGAAATGATTGCATTGATCTTGTCTCAGTCAAGGATGAAGACTGATGAGTATGGTTTTACTCTAATCAACATGCATCGCCATCTCTACACTGAAGAACTGCATATACTTACTTTCTAAGCTAGTAAAGTCTATTACGTTAGTGATTCCTTAGAGCCTCAATGGGGTGTTGTTGTGAAGATGGTGCTTAGGTATATTTTTGATGATACCGAGGTTGATGATGATGTTGGATCATGCATACAAAGTGCTCATCTAGGATAAAATTTATCTGATGCTGTTGAGATTTCGAATACATTTATCAGGAGCGATGGTAATATCCATATTGTAGATGCAACTAGGTAATGAGTTCAATATTTTGATATAAATATTAGAGTCTATTTATTGATGCTCTACTAATATTAATTATTGTTCAACATATTATATTGGTTAATATTCATTAACATTGCAGGTCACGATGGCACCAAAATATCATTTAGTTTTCACCCCAATCTCTTGACGGGCTACGTAGAGCTCAGTATCTAAGTTGCTGTCGACACATACTCCATCCACCTCTGCACCAATTTCTACTCTTCCATCGGCATCTATTCTTCCACTGACATCTACTCCACCGATATTTGAGCCTCCACTATCAGCCATATCTCTGGTACATACTCCATCCACTGATGAATCTCTATTGGCATCCACGTTGTACGAACCCATGGCCAATGAGAGTACATTTTTATTATATTAATTATATATTTATTTATTTATTTTATAGTTATTGTACACTCTTATATATTTGTATAATATATTTTTATTACAGGAGCATCATCCAATAAGATATTTCATGGTCCTACACGTATGACACATATGTGAAACTGCCAATAGGAAGTCATGATGGAGTACAATTAGGAAAAAAGATCAGTTGGGGAGGTTGCATGGGAGATACATTTCTTTTTGAAGTTCTTATTAGGCGGTCTGATATCATTCCAATACTGCCTATAGACTAGTGATTGATGGACGTTGATGTCAAGGATGGGATGTGGAAGAAGATATAGATAAATATATCTTAATTATATTTATGTATTTGATATGTTTACACTATATTTGAGTAGAATAATTTTGTAACTAACTTCTGATAACTTTGTGTGAAGAAGATATAATTTTCCAAATTATGAGAGGGCTCGAGATGCCCTACTGAAGAAAATTGGAGAGTTATACCAGAACTACAAGATCAAACTCTACAAAAGATGGCTCAAACACCAATGGGATACTTCGGAGGAGACTGTTTCTTGGATTCAGAACTGTCCTCTGAGTTAGTGAGAGGGGATAGTTAGACATTGGAGCCAGAAATTTTAGGTTTAATTTTTAACTTTTAAATTTTTTAATATACTTAAAATTATATTTAAATATTTTTAAAATATTTATTATTTAAATACTTATGATTTAGATAATTTTTAGATTGCCTTCTATCAGAATCGGAAGAATCGAATGGCTCAAGAGTACACACACTCTCGACCTTGAGTCTATGACCAATCGTATGCATAGAGAGATAATAAATTCTAAATTTTATTTTATAAATTAAATTAATATTTTTTTATATATTTTTAATAAGTTGATTCATTATTATAGCTAACGAGAGAGGGAGCGATGTCCATCCATAATACCATCTTTTTATCCAATTGTACGGATAGAAAGGATAGGATGATGAACACCGCGATCAGAAAAATTTTTATAAGTAATATATAGATTAGTATTATTAGTATTATAGTATTTTTTTTATAATATTTTATTTAAATTTATTATTATAGGAGCAGTTAGATATGCTCACGAGCGAGGGCCCAAACACCTCTAGTCTCTATGACCATCTATCTCAGGTCTTAGAGCCTGAGCACTCTGGAAGGATCCGATGCAGGCCCAAACATATGCCAACAAACTACTAGTTTGAGATGAGCGTCTCTTTACATGCTTTCGAGTTTGTTAGTCGGGAGCAGCTTGAGAGGACATTGGCATAGGCAGCTGAGGCTACGAAGTGGGCTGCTTAGGCAACAGACCAGGATACTGTAGTTGAGGAGCACACATTTCAGCTATAGAGCATCGTGAGCGCTATGATAATGAGGCTCTCCATATATTTTGGAGCTGATTTCACTGATGAAGACATGTTAGCTAGCATTTCAGCTCCAACCCCTTCAGCTCCAACTCTAGCTCCTCCAGCTCGTGCTCCATTTCCTTCCCGTGATGATGATTTAGATTTAGATATAGACTTTTGATATATTTTTTTAAAAAATATTATAATAAATTTTATTCAGTAATAAAATTTAATTATTTTAGATTATTCTTGTATTATTTTAGATATATACTTGTGTTATATATTGAACTGCATTTATCAGATAAAAAAATTAAATATTAAAAAAATTATATATTTTTTTATTCAAAATTTATAGTAGCAATTATAAATTGCTATCGTAGATCATATCTCAACCATTGAATTAGCTCCACGGTAGTAGTTGAATAAATGCTACTATAGATTACTATAGAAGCGATTATACAACCATTGCTATATATGATCTATAGCAGTGGTTATTCAATCACTCCCATAGAACATATGGCAGCAGTTGTATAACTGCCATCATTGATTTTTTATGGTAGTGGTTATACAATTGCTGCCATTGGTCTCCTATGACAGCAGTCACGATAAGCATTGTAAAAATCACTGTCATAGACCTACGGCATGGCGATAGTGGCAGCAGTTAAGTAACTACTGTTTTGGATTACGGTAACAATTCTGAACCATTATCGTAGCTCTTTACTGTAGTAGTGATATATTCCCAACCTCTTTTGAGGACTCATTTTAGGACATTGTGGTGGAGCAATAAGAACATATACCGCACATCCAAAAATTCTTAGATGAAGGATTTGCTTCCTAACTAAAAACCAATTGTAAAGGGGAGAACTTATGATAACTTGTTGGCCTGATGCGTAAAAGTGCTACTGCATGTAAAATAGCATATCCCCAAGCAGAAATGAAAAAATTTAGTTTTCATAAGTAATGGTCTAGCAATTAACTAGAGGCATTTAATGAATGATTCTACTAAACTATTTTGTATATGAACATGTACAACAAGCTGTTCAATGGTTATTCCAATTGACATACAATAATTATTAAAAACCTAAGATGTAAATTCACTAGAATTGTCAAGATGAATTATTTTAATTGCATAATCTAAAAAATATGCTCATAATTGAATTAAAATCATAAAATATCTAAATGGTCCATATGGTGGATTTATGGGTGCATACATATTACCTTGAATATGTTCCAGAAATGTAGGAGATTCAATCCCAACTTTAGTTGGTGATGATTTAATAATTAATTTGCCTTAAGAACAAGCAACATATGAAAATTCATTAGATTGAAGAATCTTTTGGTTCGTCAGTGGATGTCCATGTGAATTTTCAATAATTTTTTACATCATTATTGATCCAGGATGGCCTAACCGGTCATGCCAAATAATAAAATTATTTTGATTAGTTACTATAGCATGTGTTTCAATCATACTAATATTCATATAGTACGATCTAGAAAAAAAGCCAGTAATTTTTTCAATACACATTTCTTACCTAAGATAATGGTTGTAATATATAGGTACTCAATGTTTTTCTCATTTATTGTTTCAATATGATATCCATTACGACGAATATATTTAAAACTTAATAAGTTCCTTTGAGACTTAGCAAAAAATAATGCATCATTTATCATAAACTTTGTTCCTTCGGATAATATTATATTAACTCTATCAAAGTCTTCAATTAATTTTGTACTACTGGATATTATATTGACATTGGCTTCTTCCATTATTAAATAAGAAAAATATTTTTTATCTACAAGTATGGTATGCAATGTTGCACTGTCTGTGAAACACACATATCTTCATTATTGATCTTGGGTCCAGCTAAAGGTTTATTCTTTTTATATATTTTTTTATATTAAAATAAGATATATAGGAAAAACTTTTATAAATTAATATAAGAAAACATTGCATATGAATTTTATTATTGAAACCATAATAAAAACTTGCCAAACATAAGTGAAATTTCATAATAAAATTTCTTACTAAACACATACTGAAAACATACAAAAATAAACTTCAAACATAAAAAAACACTAAAATATCTTCATTTTTGGACACTTCCAGCACCAATCAAATGATCAATTCTCCTTTTAGGATTTTCAAAGAAATTGACAACATCCAAATGTGTTATATCAACATGATCATGGTCAAAATCATCATCTTGATGTGCATAATTTGTCTCTATATTTTTTTCTTTATCTTTCAGTGATTCTTGATAAAATTCAACAAGATATTTTGATGTACGATAGATACGTGATTAATAACCTTTCATGCCACAATGATAATATAATTTTTTTGTATCCTATTTATTCTATCCACTTTTGTCTTTCTATTGTGTCTCTCCATTATTGTGCTACTTCTGATGATGAGATATGCTCTTACAATTAAAAAAGTTGTTACTACTATGATTACGATAATTGTTACGACCTCTACCGCATCTATGGCCATGGCTACGACCTTGCCCACATCCAAAATTATTAAATGTTGTCACATTCCCTTCAGGGAATAGAGCAGAACTAGTTGGACAGACTTCATGATTTCTTATTAATAGCTCATTATTTTGTTCAACCATAAGAAGACATGTAATCAATTTAGAGTATTTTGTAAAACCCTTTTCATGATATTGCTATTGTAGGAGTATATCTGAGGCATGAAAAGCAAAGAATATTTTCTCTAACATATCCTCATCAGTAACATTTTCTATAAATAATTTCAATTGTGAACTAATTCTAAATATTGTTGTATTATGCTCACTTACCGTTTTAAAATCTTGCAATTGTAAATGTATCCAGTCATAATGAGCTTTTGGAAGAATCATTATTTTCTGATGGTCATATCTTTTCTTCAATTTTTTTCAAAGATCAAGTGGATTTTTTACCATAAGATACCTAGATTTTAATCCTTCATGGAGATGGTGACGAAGAAAAATCATCGCTTTGGCCTTATCCTAACTGGATGTTTAATTTACTTTTTTAATTATGTCTTCGAAACCCATAGCATTGAGATGAATTTCAGCATCTAGTATTCATAATAGATAATTCTTGCCTGTAATATCAAGAGCCACAAATTCAAGCTTTGTAAGATTTGACATAATGAAAACTATCATAAGATAAATTAAATAAATTAGAACAATAAACATTCAATATAATAACAATTTAATAATTGTGAGATTCTTAATCAACATAAAATGAATGAAAATATTAACAAATTAATAGATAATATATTCAATAAGATTATTTTAACAATTTTGAACATTATTATACATAATTAAGAAACATAAATTTTGATGGATATTAAGCAAAAGTATAATTTAAACACATACATCTACTACTATAATAAAAATAAAATAAGAAATTTAATAGGATCAAATTTATCTGAAAAAATAGAGCTTAGCTTATAGAAGCGATGAAGAGATAGTATCAAAACTTGAAAAATTAGAGTACCATGCTGATAACGTGTTATAAAAAAGAGAAACTTATTTTATTTTTTCAAGTATCTCTATTATAAATTACATGGCCTCTATTTATAGGCTCATGTGATCATGAGTAATTGCATTCAGAAAATAAAGAGGGAATTAAACATATTGGATGTTATGGAACATGAAAAGATTTTGGGAGTTGAATAATACAAAAGGGCATCCACACATATAATATTCATAACAAAAATTAATTTATTAAATTAAAGTTATCGTTAAAATCAAATATTTGTATATTTTTATGTAATTATAAATTATAAAGTTTGTATATTTATATAAAGCAATACTTTTTAGTATAAATAAATATTATAAATCGATGATAATAATCTTTTTTTAATAATAAATTATTTAATAAAATATCATATAAATATCATCAATCCTTCTTTCATTCATCCTATACTATACAAAAAATAAATTATTTCAATCTATCCTTCCATATTTCATCAATTATACGGAAGGATGGATGGAAGATCCATCTCTCTCTCTCTCTCTCTCTCTCTCTCTCTCTCTCTCTCATATCCATTCTACCTAATAGAGGGTTAACGTGGTGGTGTAGTGGATTTAAAACCAGTAATAAATAAGAGACTAGTGATGGAACGAGTGAGTATAAGTTTTTTAGAGCAGCACATGGTTATATCACGCATGCTCCGCATCCCAAGTTTTGATGGTTTGATGTGCAATCAAATTTCTGATCTAATTATTTTTGACTTTACAAATATTTTGCAAGAATGTTCCTGATTAGTGCGCGCAAAACGTTCCTTGAGCCAACATAACACCTGCTTGGAAACTCATGTCCTACCACTGTCCTAGTGTTTCAAGAATAAAACATTATCATATAATGTTTTATTCAAGGAGATAATCTTGGCTAACATGAGTTCGATAGTTTGGAGCAAGATTTCCAAATTGCTCGTTTTTTATCACTGTTCTTAGTAAATATTATTTTAAATAAAGTACTATTATATAGGTATGTATGTACGTACGTATATATGCATACATGCATGCGTGTATGTATGTATGTGTATCTGTGTCTGTGTGAATGTTTATATGGATGTGATACGAAAATTACCTAAGGTCACCATTCCCTCTCCCTTTTTTCTCGAATTTAGGAGTATATATAAGTGTAACTTTCTAAGTCCCCTCGTGCACCAGCAGCAAGAGAAGCTAAGCCCTAATCCAGCAAGATATGGGGGCTTAACACAAAGGATATCTGTGGTCAGCTCCCAGAGGAACTGGGACTTTGGCAGCCTCTTTCCATATTATTTGGGTCATGAGCATGATCAAGAATACCAGGATTCAAATCTAGGGGACTATAATCCAACTGTACGTATAAATTTCCCACATGTAGCCACATTATTTACTCAGTACAGAGGTTACGATGAACAAATATTGCACTATATATACAGCAGGATGGGTAAGCAGAGTAAATTTACACAAGAACCACAAGTCAGTACGTCTTTTCCTTACCAGCCAAACCTCTGCCAAAAAGAAAATATCACTATCTAATAAGGGTATAAACAGGAAGCTTTTACAGGTAGCTCAGTGGGGGAGTCCATGTTTTCGAGAGTCCTTCTAGTGAGAAATTAGATCAAGGAAGAACCTAGAAATTGCAAGTACCGTCTCCAAGAGAGTTCAGTTTGTGGGCAAGGAAAGAATTAGAGTAATTAACTGGAAAGGAAGTAGTCGAGATATTGATGCTCCTTTCACAGTAGTAATCATGTTAGAATCATTCCTGAATCTTTTCTCACCAGCAGACAGGACTATTCCTCCTGTTTTTCGCTAAATGACAAAGATCCCTAAGGCTAAACATAAACTTCTTTTACCACCTAGCTAGAACTGAAGATGACCAAACATAGTATCTTCAAGACTACTTCATTATCGTCAACCTTGTCACTCTTTGTCTGATTGAGCCACTTGCCACTCACGAAGCAGAGAGCACATTTGCTTCAGCTGCTGAGTCTGATAGCTTCACTCTGCACAGCGCTTTCTCCAAGTCTCTAAGTACCAACTAGACCATGAACATTAATGATTGTTGCAAAAGAAAGCAAGTAAAGTTAATGATGCATCTCTCTCTCTCTCTCTCTCTCTCTCTCTCTCTCTCTCTCTCATCCCAATTAATTATGCTTATCGGACATCTTATATGCAAGTCATGGTTGTAAATGTTTTCCCCTCCGCCAATGCAGCATCAGGTATGGTCTTATATGGTTACAATTTAACCTTCTCTCATCTTGTGTTCCATAAATATTAGTAGCTTGATGAAATTTAGGTTGCTTCTGTTTCAAGATAATCTCTGACAATGTCCTCATAGACTGTAATTTATGAGGTGATCGTTGAAACAACAACGTGGTTGCGCTTCTTGTACGCAAAGCAATTGCACATTACCATGTTCTCGATCATCAAAGCACTAACACATTCAATACTTGGACATGAAGGAATCACATTTAGCCATGATTTAACTTCAGGCTCATAGATAATAACTTAGTAGAATTGATATGACTGCTATAGATGTACGGTTCAATACTAAATAGATGAATATCTCCTCTAGATCAGAGTAGATCCTCCTTAAAAAGTAATTTAGTCCCATCTACTAGAGCTCGAAGAATTCCCCATTGACTAGTATATTCAAGCCTAATATATTATCGTATCATTGCAAATATTTTTCTTTCTAACCATACAATTATTAGTTCTTCTATTATAATTCTAAATATAAGGATAAAAATAGATACAAACATGCATATGAGTCCATAGTTTTCTTTTATGGATTCTGATGTAGAAAGAGAATTGATTGCTTATACTTCTGTCGTAGTAATTATAATTTCAACGATCAACTTCTTCTATAATGATATCTATATTATCTAGTATCATCATGATATCAACCAATTTTATTCTTCTAACTAACTGAGGAAGAATTTGCAAATTAATGAAACCAGATGAACGAGTTTTTATAATGTTTCTCATTGTATCTGTATCCAAAAAAAAATTAATACAAATATGAGAGGGCTATGTTATTACTGATTTTGCTCAATCTTTTAAATTTATCTAGTGAGTTTATTTGATTCTTAGTTTCAAAAACAAGATATAACATTGACAATCATTCTAGTATCCAGGCAATTTTGTGTACCATGGCAAAAGAAAGTTTTCAGTCGAAACCTTCAGAATGCTATTTATCCACATGCTTATATTTAGATTAACTTGTTCGTTTTAGTCTATGTATGAGCCTGCATTAGCATATAATATCTAAATGCTTTAAGTGTAGCTTAAGAAAGAACGGCCTGCATCCTGTATAATTATTTCAGGGCATTCAAAATACTATCATGTTCAGCTACCAACTTCCCAAGCGAAGAGTACGCGTTTGGGCATATTTAAAAGATACAACACACTTGGAATTCTCACAAAGGATCAAAGGAACCTTTGCTGTAAAGGAATGGAGCAGACCTCAATGTGAGCCATGCAATGGCAAGGGCAAGTGAACAGCTGTGAAACACCGCATTAGCTTCAACTACACCCCAAGGAATAGCCATAAGCATCAACTGTTAGATACCCAAAATATCACCTACAATTCAAGGTGACACAGAAACCCTAATTTACCATGTTGTCAATTATCGGAACGATTGCAAGTTTGACACTTGGACACTAGTGAACAATGTTAGACCATGTCTGAAGGGAGTTTAAAATAATCAGACCTAATCCCTGGGCTCATAAATTATCATATGTTACTTGCAATTGGTTTAAATATAACACATAAAGCGGTGACGTTATAACTTGTTTTGGTCCATTCTTAACTTCACCAACAAGACACGGTATTGGCTGCAGTATGTCTAATACTCGGTTATTCTTGTCACCTAGCTTGAGTTTTGGGAGAAAGTTTTAGGTTATAATCTTTAAGCATATCAAAATGTAGCTTCATTTTTTTTAACATGGTGTAATATCATGAGCTCTATGTTAGCATCGCACTTCATGCTTCAATTATTGTAATATAAGATAGAACCATGAACCGAAAAAAAAATTCATGCACTCTTGATCTTTCAGCTTGCAGGTTTGCAATGATTAATATATAATTGTGACTACCAAATTTTCATTGAAACATATATTTGGGTGAAAAGAACAAAGCACGCTTGGGAATTCTAGGTAAGGATCTAAAGAACCTTGGTTTTGAAGGCAAGAAGCACAGACCTCGATGCGAACCCGTGGACAGGGAATAGATACATCACGTTAGCTTCAGCTACAACCCAAATATAGCCACACTAACCAGTTAACATGGCCCTGTTAGAACCATTCGAGGACCAGTTAGCATGACCCTGCTATGATCGTTCGAGGTAACCCTCAACCCTAGACTTGGACGCAAGGCTGTAAGGAGACGGTAATGGTTTAGCCCTAATGAAATGGCCCAAGAACTAGATAGATAATAGAAGTATAAGGTGTTATGGTGGTGAGAAGCGGACATGCATGCATGCAGCATGGTAGATAGAATAAGAAATATTTTAAGAGAGATCAGTTGCTTGGTGCCGTGCGACCACCAAAAGTTAAAAATAATTTTTTAAAAAATGGCTTCTTCCGAGAATTTTATTTTGTCCTTAACCAATATATACGTGCATGTGGTAACTCGGTAAACGGAAGACGCGCTAAAAATAACGTGGGTCAATGCGAGAGAGGACATGATAGGTAATTGAGAAAATGGAAGGGGAGACGGAAGGAAGTCACCGCCACCTGCCCCAAGGGATGGAAGGGACAGAGCACAGAATTGTAGGCGGATCAGGAGGAGGAAGGTCAGACTTCCACATCCGCAAAATTAAAAGCCTTCTACCCTCGTGAGGTCCAATGCCTATACGTAGGCACCTTCTTGGTGCCCACCAACTTCAGCAAATGGCCAGTTTAACCATTCCGTGAGCTAGCTCAGAGATAATGATCATATCGTTTGCATGGATTTTAGAACAGCGCTTCAAATTACATAGGTTCCTGAACCAAATGCAGTATTTTTCCTTCACAAAAGATTGCTTGTGTACCGTAGCTAGGTTAGATTGGAAGCATTTCCACACAGAACAACAATTCAAGGTAATAAGCAACATGAGACCGAACCACTTAGCTTTAGTTTGGACATTATTATGGTCTCCTTCATGATCTTTATCTACATTGGTCAAGGGTTGCGTGTAATGGAGCCTATACCTAGCTCATTCTAATGACGTGGTCGCCGTAGTTGTCGTAGTTGTCGGTATTGCCCATGCTCTCAACGTTACCATTTTTCTAATAAAACAAAGGGCCATATAATACATGGTTAAGTTTGTCTTCAAAAGATATATACAAAATCCTCATTTACAAGCACTTAAATGATTCTAGCATTTGTTCCACAAGAAAAGACCAGGCCAAACTCCTAACATGAAAACAAAATAGAAGTCGTGCTAGCCAGCCAACTTTGTGTCACAAGGATATATTAGTGAAAACCAGAAAGGACTTCTTTGGGGAGGGGGGTACCTCCTGTTGTCTAAATTTCATCTCCCTTCACTGATAAACGGACACAGCTCCGTGTTTGACCGGGTGGTGGGGGTGAGAGGAGGGGAGATAGCGTAAGAATCCGTTTGGTCAGCAATAAAGGCCGATTAGTTTAAGGGATTCGAGGCGCCCTCGAACTCAGGGCGCGGAGGAGTGCTGTTGCGAGATCCATGCACGTGCACCCCCACGGACTTTTAGGGTTCTGCCTTTTAATCCTAGTTTTAGTTTTTTGGCCACCACCCTCCTTCGCTTCGTTTCACGTGCACCAAATAGTCCTCTTCGTGCCCCGCACCTTGATGGCCCAATCTAGGCTCGAATTGCCTTACCAAAATACCCTTCTGGCCTCCTCTCCATCGACCATGAAGGCTCTTCCAGCTCCTCATTCTTAGATTGGGCAAAGGAATGTCTTCTTGCAAGGCTGGCTAATGTGCTCATAAGGTGCTCATGTATTCGTTTCTCAATCTAGAATAAGCATCATATTGGTTGTTTTCGCTTATAGTCAAGCAAAAGATCATAAAGATCTAGTTTCCAAACAAAAAAATGATTTGAGACTATTGCTACAAGGTATGTTCACATATAAAAATTTATTATGTGTTTACAGGTTGTTATTAGTATTGTTGTTCAACATTATACCATTTTTCCATTCTACGATACAGCACAAAAAAACATGAAAATTGCTGTAATATGATAGATAATTATTATTAAAATCACTATAATGAATTTATAAATTTTATAACAAGTATTTAATGATTGTTTCATAAGTAATGCAATAGAGGTGACAAGTCAGCGTATATGCATCATCCAATATATCACAAACTAATTGGATCCAAATAAGTCCAATTAAACCCAATAATAATTAACTCTCTAACCCCACTACACCACCCCCAAACCCAAACAACCCACCACCCCCACCACTGAAAAAAAAAAAGGAATCCAAGACTTAGCTCAAAATACCAAATATAGAGAGTTAAACTTGGACTCATCAGTTGAAGTCGCAACCTTAAAAGAAGAATCAACTCAGGCAAGCAATTGAGTTGGATTTGGGCCTAAATCCCAATTTGAAAACTATTTGAATTTGATTTAGGTTAAACTGGACTAGGATTAAAGCAGTGAAAACAATGAAAGGGCAAAACTGTAATTTCAGGAACATGTCAGAGGCCAAACTTGAAACAAAGGGCCACACCTAAGCAGGCACATTTGAAATTTCTCTGTATCTCTCTCCCTAGGAAGCACTAAAATAAGGGGAAATGTCAGATCTGCATGAGGGAAGAAAATTATGAATATAATAGGGTGTAGGAATGGGAATAGAAGAAGAATAGAGAATGGAAAGAGAATATGGAATGAGAGGTGTAATTCCCTCATTCCCTCAAACTCTGTCACATGAAAAGGGCACTGCATGATTGAACTGGATCCTCTTTTCCCTTGTCAGGTCTGGACATCTCCTTACTCCTTATGAGGCGATTTTCGGGCAGGTCCCCTATTCAACGGACAACTCCCTTTCTTCTCATTAGACTCCCCAAAAAATCCAAAACCCATGCCCTATATATGACTGTTACAGCTAGCTTCCCCACCTCCTCCCGTTTTCATTATATTTTATTTGTTTTTCTAGCTGGATTGTAAGATTATCTTAACCCTACCTCCTCTCCCTTAAAACCCATCTTCTTGGACATCAAGCCAAGAGCTTCCTTTGCCTCTGTCCTTTGTTGTTGCTGCCGCCGAGAAGAGGAGAAGCCCTTCCCTTCTAATTTCAAGGTCTGTTTTCCCTCTGAGTTCTGTTCTTTTGTTCTCTGAGTTTTTTGTCGGGAGAACATGAAAAGTAGGTTATTCTCCATGAGTGAGCAATCTGTGATGCGTGAAAAATGCGCTCATCTCCACCTTCCTTTGTAATATGTTGAGAAAAATTACATGACTAGTTTTTTTGGATTGCATAACCTAACTCCTCTCTATTTTTTGTGGTTTCTGTTACTTATACTTTTAGATCTTAGGGTAAGCAAGTATGCTTCCAGGCAACAGGCAGCAGCTTACGGTGCCTCCGGGTTTCCGATTCCACCCAACAGATGAGGAGCTCCTCTACTATTACTTGCGGAAGAAAGTGACCTATGAAGCTATCGATCTCGACGTTATAAGAGAAGTGGATCTTAACAAACTTGAACCATGGGATCTAAAAGGTTAGATATTTTACTCTTCCTCCTCTGTTTCTTCTTGTGTAACATGATCTATATATATATATATATATATATATATATATATATATATATATATATATAAAGATTTTTCTTTGTATTTTTTGTGTTAAGGATGATTTATGTAAAGATTAATGGCTGTTACCCAAACTGTGAGAGTTTCAATCCTATTTTAGCTGCACAAAGGGGGATATTCGTTTTCGATTAACTACCTCCATGGCACCTTAGAAGATAAAGCCTTATAATATGAACTCATGGAGCTATTCTACTTGCTAGCACGATCATGACTGAAGCTAATATGGTTCCTGATGGCATGCAGACAAGTGCAGAATTGGATCCGGGCCTCAAAATGAGTGGTACTTCTTCAGCCACAAAGATAAGAAATACCCAACCGGAACACGCACCAACAGGGCGACGACTGCCGGTTTCTGGAAAGCAACGGGGAGGGATAAAGTTATCCACCTCAGCAACTCAAAGAGGATCGGCATGAGGAAAACCCTAGTCTTCTACACTGGGAGAGCACCTCACGGCTTGAAGACCGATTGGATCATGCATGAGTACCGCCTTGATGATGAAAGTATGGAGGTCCAGGTATCATAAATCGGTTCTTCCAAGCCTAGCAAAGGCACTCTATTTCTTGTGATGTCTGGATTTTTTTTTTTTCTTTTTTTTCGTTCAGGGAAGCATTTATTTAGGGGTGGTAGGAAAGAAACTCGCTACTTCCTTGATGCAACCTGAGGACTTAAATCTAGGGGCGTTACTTTCTTCCTGATTTACTACTTACTTAAGGCATGCTGATGGTAATAAACTAATAATACATAATATATCACTATTGTTGGCATAATGTAGAAAGCCTAGGTCACCAATAATAATTCATACAGAGTTACACAACATGATGCTGGCATGATCTTACTCTCTAGTGATACTTTCCTTTTTCCCTTCCTTTTTGGATTAGAGCAGTCATAATTATACCAGAGAACATATTATGAAGAAAAACAAAATGAAAAAGGCCCTATCTATTCGATCCATGTTTACATTGAAAAAGTAGAGTACTGTTTTAACTGAAACTTATGTAGCCTGGCTGGCCTTCTAGGAACCGTGGTTTGTGGTCTTAGCTCTTGTATTATTGATGCTTTTTGCTTTTGCGCATGCAGTTTTGTTGTTTTCTTTGATCTTGTATCCATCTTCCTAGCTAAAGTCTCGACTCTCGAACCGTAGTCTCTTTGGCTGAAGAGGTTCTATGCATGTTGTTTCCCTTTGTTTTATTGTTTGAATCCTTTGCAATAATCCGCAGCAGCATTACTTTGTATTCACTCAAGAATGATATCTACTTGTTTTGTTTCCTAATCATCCTTTGCTAAATTTTTTAGGAAACTAAGTTTCCCTTTGATATTTGCACTGTAGGAAGATGGATGGGTTGTTTGTAGGGTATTCAAGAAGAAGAACCATCAGCGGTGCATCCCTCCCGAATCCATACTCGAAGATGACCAACTCGATCCGTTGAGGCCAAACGGGTTTGCTTCCATGGCGCAGAAGCAGAACTTCCAGCTGCCATGCGACTTCTCCTTTGACAACAACTCCATGCACCTTCCGCAGCTGCTAAGCTCCGAATCCACCATCCCTCCTCTCATGCCTCCAGCCTCCATGAACGCTCTCAACCTTGAATGCTCTCAGAATCTCATGAAGCTGACATCGATGAATGGTGGAGGAGGGCTGCTTCCACAGGAGAAGTTTACTGGGGATTGGTCGATCTTGGACAAGCTCCTTGCATCCCACCAGAACCTGGACCAACTCATCCAGAGCAAACACCACCCAGCTTCCCAGCTCATGGACATGGGCTCATCGGTCCAGAGGTTTCCATTCCAGTATCTTGGCTGTGAGGCTGACCTCCTGAAATTTTCTAAGTAAGGTCGGTTACTGGCCTTTGAACTAGGTCTAGTGGTTTGAGCGTTAAAATGTATATAAATGCATTTGTTTGGGCCATGATCTCCTTTCAGTGGTTTTAACTAGGATTTTATATCTGTATTTGGACTAAACGGTGCAAGTTACATCCTAGGGTTCATCAAAGAGAATTTGGCAGACATTTGGCTTTTTTTTCCCTCGCTTCTTCCCCCTTTATATAATGGTTATAATCCCTTCCTTTCCTTAAGATGCTATGATATCTGATTTGTTTAGGATGCTAAAAAAGATTAGCTATTTCTTTTGGTGCATGTGTAACATAACCTCATGCTGTTCAAAACTATTTTCGTTAGTTCATTTCATGCTTTATTTCTGGAAGAATAAGCAGAAGATATATTGGATCTTGTAAGGAGGGGTAAATGATGGTCTTCGAGGAGCACTAGGTCACATCTTCTAGAAACATATCAAGAGGATTCCATCATAAGGTGTGTGAACGGTACAAAGCTAAGCACAGGTAAGAATGATATGTGGTTCCCCACCAATGCACCAAGTGAACTGCATTGAGAGCTGGGAGACTTCAAAATTAATTCTTGTCATGCAAGGAAATGCAAGTGGAAGACCCTTCCTGCTCCTTGAAATAGAAAGAAACAAAGAAATAGGGAACCGAAAAGAAGGAATTGGGGGGAAGGGAGGGAGTGTGTTAGAGGAGGAGCAGAGCCGATTGCAGATCTTTATTCCAAAAAAAAGAAAAAAGTGTTCGATGTTTGTCTTTCGATAAATTCTCAATCAAACGAGCGGTCTATGCATTGCTTGCATACTAATCTATATTGATGCCAACCTCCAAGTACTTGAAAAGATTTTTGTGTGGCTTGTTGTGAAAAACAAAGAACTGACAAGCGGACAATTCCAGAGAGAGGAAGGAGGTGGGGGATATCTTGTGACCTTGTGAGAACATGGAGTGTGAATTTTTGGATGAAAAGATTGCGTAGCTTATCTGGTATAATGGGAGTGCGAATCACTCTTGGTTCCTAAAGAGAGATACATGGAGTGTTTGGCTGTTTTCTGTCTCAAAGAATTAGTGGTTTGATTTTGCTAGGGTACTTACGCAGTAACACAATGGATGGAGGGGTGGTGATAAATGATGCACGAAAATTGAGGGGTTCATGTTGGATGTTGACATGGCCCAACGATAGATTCACTCCACAGACTACAGACCTCCTCATAAAAAAAGCTCACCCGGGAGATGGTTATTAGTCAACCTTCATAGAATATAGAACATGCTTTTTTCTAATTGTTTTTAGAATATTTAATAATTTTGATAGACATTATTAAGCCACCTAAAAATGTGGAAAGAATAGATTTGTCACCGATCCTCTGAAACCATATCACAAGGATATGGAATCCCAGCTACCATATCTTAAAGATATGGAATTACTTAGCCAAATCCATCAATTTTGGAAAGAAATTAACAAAAATGGAAAAGACATAAATAGGAAACATCCACCCCACTTGAATGATCCTTGTAAGTTTGTCAAAGATTTTGCCAAGAACTTCAAATGTCTTCACATGATTATCATCATCTTCACGTCTTATCCCCTCAAACAGGCAGCATTCAGGTAGGAGTGAAGCAAGCATAAAACCTAGAATAAGCCTTTGAAGATGGAGGCAAGTAAAATTTCGTCATTATAATCAAACTTTATTACGTCAAACCTTTTTTTTTTTTTTTTTTTTTTGAGAAACATGAAGACTAATGGCATATCATCATTAGTCACCAGATTTACAAATAAGAAGAATTAACAAGCACTTTGACAAGTATATTCAATAAAAGGCAAGGGCTTGCCAGAGAAAGAAGAGAAACTTCAGTATGCTGCAAGGCTTCTCCACCACTGTCCCAGTAGCAATAACAGAGAGGCAAACTAGATTTAGAGGAGATATCAGATAGAAGAGCACGGGAGCGACAGAAGCATACAGTGTCGTGAGGTTCTTCATCATCATCCCAAAACATGAGATGTCAAGCAGATTATTTTAATCCCTCTATTCCTGGCATAACGCTCTCATTCCATAATGCACAAAGGTATTCTGATTTCTCGATCTAAAGTTATTCCCCAAATTGTAACTCCAAAATATACAAACTTGTAGAACAACAACTCCTATTCGAGTTTCTTAAATAAAATTCTTGAACCAAATTTGTAAAAGATAATATTTGTTATTATATGCAAAGATAGAGTACAATATGGACACCATTTGATATTTCATTTCTCAAATCGGCCCTGCGAGGTGACCAGGCAAGTCATTTCCATATCTAGTTGTGCAAACGGGCCCGGGAATGCCGACATCAGCCGGAATATGAGATCCTGGAAACGATGAAGATTAATATAAAATACACGACAACCGACAATCTCTACGATGAGCTAGTAACCTAGCTCTATTAGAACAAAATATTAAGATATTATCAACCTCCAACGGTTGACGGATTTGGGGTCAATAAAAGAAATATGACCTTGCATGTCACCGCCATGTTTTATACGCGGCAATGCACATATATTCTTTACAAATGACTAAGAAGCTACTTTATTGCTTGAAACATCTGAGCCAGTATTGAGGTGGTGCAGCTTCAACACGCAATCTGTCCCTACCCGCGAAAAGCATTGTTTGAGCCCAAAGCCCAAAGGATTGTGGGGCTTTTGCCTAATGTGGACTAAATATAATATTCCAGTGGGACGAGAGATCCCCTGAGAAAAAGGTTTAAACATTTCGCGTAGCCTGTTTGCTTCCAAGCTCAAGCGCACATGGAAATATGTACGATCACGCGACCCGGTAAGTCACGGGCATGGAGAGCAATCATCCCATCCGATTTAAGGTGGATTCGGGGCAAAAGAGTTGAGAACAAGTGCCGAGCATAAATACCACCACGGAAAATTCTGTGTGTACCGCGGGCGGTGCACAACCGAGCGCACCACCCGCGGTGACGTGTGAGCCAATCATCGCCCGGCGGTGCGCGCGGTTGTGACCGTTATCAAGTCACATAGCATAGGAACATACACGTGCAATGCACGCAAAAATGCAGCCTTGCAATAAACATACGGCAGAGCAAAAATAAATAAATAAAATAAGGGGGGATCGTAACAGAATCCAGCTAAAGTAGGGATCCGCCAAGGTCATCCAAACATTGCATTGTTCTCTTATCTTTTTTTTTTTCCTGACTATTTTTGACATATAATACGGCAACGCAATAAATTATTAGCTTTACTGGTCGAATAGAAACTTCCATCATATCATTAATGCCAATATTTATACGAAATCTGCAGCCTTCACAGAAAGACTTTAATCATTAATACAGGCATTAGCAATATGGATCCTGTGTGATGCATGGGTATTCATACCACAGCCCGTTAGGTAACAATATTATTCCTTTCTTAGAGAATGCAGCAACCTAATAGCAAAAGTTCCTAAAGGTCAAGAAAATAGAATCCATTACCATCAATTCTTTCGATTTCGACCACTCGTAGCATGCCTAGACATTATTTGAGGCCCTCTTTTTTCCTCCTCATCTCATCCCAAGACCCAAAAAGGAGCAACGGTATGGCACATTTTTTTCTCCCCTTTTTTTTCTAATTGTTCTTGAAATGTAACATAAAAAAATAGCGAAGTATAATTAATTGAACATTTCAATAACCAAATTTTTATTGATGGCCAAATAAAACCTCCAACCAAATATTTAAATTGATGTGGTAGTTCGATTTAGAGAATATATATATATATATATATATATATATATATATATATATATATATATATATATATATATATATATATATATATAAGAGTCCCACATATTACTCAAAATAAATCCACTTTTTATTCAAAATAAATAGTCACATTAACGATATCAATACTATGGGCATCTACATGATGAATGCCCTTCAGGTTGCGATGGAGGAAGTCCAATGCAACGACTCCAAACGCGAAGCCTATAAATATGATTGACCTCTTAAGTGCCTATAAATATGATTGACCTCTTAAGTGACACATATTCACACTGTTTAAACTCCTAGCTAAGGCTTTAAAAGGTCCTGTTATTTGGATATCAAAAGCACCAACAATCTATGAAAGAAAAAATAAACATGCAAGGAAAAGCCCAGATCCTACATATTGATCTGAATTGTAACAGCCCTCAATGATGGTTCTTCTAATATCTATCATATCAACCAGTAGCTCAAGTTCTACAACAACACATTGATTTCAGATAATGATAACAACATGAACTGATGAGTATACAAAGAAACCCAGAAAAGCATCAGTCAAAGGATTTAAACTGAGCAAACTTTGGACAAATAATCACAGCCCTTGTATACCTCCAAACCTGCTCGGCCAAGCTCCTCTTCTTTAAAACAACCACACCGTTGGCTGATTTTTCCAGTCAGGGCTATATCTACAGGTCTCTTTACCAACCTTGGATATCCCGTGTCACACCAAACCTGAATAAAAAATAAATGAATTTAAAATAACTAACAAAGTGTCTAACTGCACCAACAATCAGGATGTGCAGAAAACATTGCTCACGCACTCAATTGGGCAATTGTGGTATGGAGACCACAGCAGCAAACTCCCCGAACTTCACAATAAGTATTAACTTTAGTGGTACAAAATGTACAGTCAAATTAGAAAGATTCTAGCAATGGGGTGAACATCTACTTGAAACATTGCGGAAAATAATCTCTTCAACTACCAGGAGTAACAATTACAAAATAATGAAAAAAAGGAAGTGCAATTCCAGCTAATGCTTTTCCAAGCATCTACCAGCTATAGAGCCATTCCTTCTATTGGATGGGAAACTGAAAAATAGGTTAATGTACCATTATAAGAATGGGCATGCTTAAAGCATCTACATGCATATACACACATAACCATATGTTATTTTCCCCATTTTTTCAGAATCAGGGTGAGGTCACCGGTATGCAATACCCAACTACTTTACCAACTCAATTAGTTGGGCACGCTCACAAACATAAGCAATTAAAGTAACCTTCTGAACTATTTCAGACTGAACAATAGATGAACAAGCTTATCAACTTCCACCACAACATGCCTGTAGGTTGCCCAGGGACTGAATTGATTGGTGATGCCCTCTAGATTTGTCTCAGAAGCCATAAGAACGCATTTATTAATCCAGTAGAGTACTTTCAGAAGGTCGTAAAGTTTATTCAACAGGAAGGTAGGGTGTCATACAATTTGTGGACTTGAATGGTCCAGATTGATAGGCCCTACACAAACTACATGGCTGAAGAATGCTCACACAAACTTGAAATATAGGATAAAATAATTTAGACTATCAGTTGGGTATGGATTCAGAATACATCTATAACAACCACATGGTATCATATGTTCAAACTGCAATAGAAAGATGTCATGATACCATCTAGCACTTGAAAATTAAATGAAAATAGAATGCAATATTTAACAAAAGATAATAACTTAAAACAACATGAATTTGGAACAGAAATCCTACCTTTCCTCCATCTTGTTCACTCCATCTTGAATTGCAACTCGGAATTTTAGCCTCTTCAATTTTCTGTTTCTCCAAAAGCTGAGCTCCCCGTCTGGCCTTTGCTTCAACGCCCTTCAAATATTTTGTTGGATTACCTTGGCTGTCATAGTAGCGGCCAACAAGTTTACCAACATATCTGACAAAAAGAAATGACACAGCAGGACATCAGAAACAATTTTATGCTGTCAGTTTCTTAGAGAAATGTGTCATGAGTCAGTCCATTCTTAAATTGAGGGTCGATAAAAAATTCCATCCAATTAGCCTGGTATAGAAATTTAAACACAAAACCGAGTCTCACCACACTGTAAGACCTGACGAGTAATCTGGATTCATATTTACCAGTAATATGGACCCTTCCTGTTTTACCTTTTCACCTTACAAATTTCTCACCACAACCAAGGAAGGACTCACCACAGTAGCAAGCATAATCAGAATGTAGCAATTATATAAAACATACAGAAATTTATTTCTAATTATAGGACAAAATAAGCCTAGAGGCTTAGAGACCACAGAGTACCTGCTATAAAGGAAACAAACTATAAATTGCAAAATCAGAATAAGTTAGCTTACATATATCTTTCTATGTAAAATTTCCGCCAGTCAACAACACTATTTACCTACAACAAAAGCAAATCAGGAAAGAACATGAAATTAGTGCTTCAGGTGATCAACATGCTCATTTATCGATGTACTATACAGTGCTGATACTAATATAGAGTACAATAAATACTTCTACAATTATAAAAGCACAAGATTGACTCTTAAAAAAGTAGTGCATTTGTAGAAAACAAAAGAACGACAGAAAACTTTAGAGAGAGACAGCATAAAAACCTCAAACCCCAGCTTATCTTCGCCCAAATAGTAATAAGGATTCATATAACAGATATCAATCTTCTGCATGACAGAGCTAATATGAGCGGCTCCTTAATTATAGGGTACTTAAATCTATTTCAAGAACAGCACTGTTTAAACATTAAGTGAAAGCAAAATATTTAGCCCAAAAAATTTTTGTCTTTTTATTAAACTGAACCAAGATGCCAAAATAAATACAAACTTTTATTGACTCATTTCAGTTTGTTTTAATGGCACTAGTTTGACTTTGTCTTGGCTCGTTTTACTTTGTCTTGTACCATGGTTCAAAAAGGCATTCAAACCTGTTTTCCCCAAGATATAATGCATGACCATGTTTATAAATGCTACAATTATAACCATGTAATATGCATAATTCTGGATTTTACATGAGTAATTAGTTTCTTATATAAATAATATCAATGCATTTTAGCATACTTATTATTGTTACTCTACAAAAATATCCATCATCATTCACCATCTACAAGTATACTAAATAGTCAAAACATAGATACGCATCTCAACTCAACTCTGCCTATATTTTGCACATAGCTTTGTCAGAAGCCCGGATAAAGGAGGAAGGTTGCAGCAGTTTGATGGCAAGCATCAAACTATAGTCATATTTGATAATCATGAATCCAGCGAATAGCCAAAACATGGATACCCATCTCAACTCACCTAAGCCTTAATCCCAAACTAGCTGTGTTTGGCTACATGAGTCATTTTTCTCATTCTTCTCTATTTCGAGCCACACTTTTTGAAAGATGTAGCAATACCAAGTCCTTCCTAACTACTTCATCTCCTATGATTTTCAGTCTTCCTCTACCCCTCTTTCCTTCTACATATATCAAATCACCCCTTTGCACTGATCAATCCGTTGACCCATGTTGTATATGTCCAAACCAACAAAATCACCCTCTTAATTTGTTCTCGATTAGTGTAGTCTCTATCTTTTCATGAATGACTTCATTCATATTCTATCTTCCTGTATTACCACACATCATGGCTGGTCGCAGCCACAATTTGAATTTCTTGGGAAAAAAGAATCCTCTAATCAATTGGTGAGCCAAATTTCAAAACAGAAAACCAGCATTTTAGTATCTCGCATTGGTTTCCAATTCCAAATGAAAATCCCACGAATTCTAATGATGTCTTCAATCTTCACAACATTAAAATCAACCTTAAAACATTCCAATATATCAACCCCAAAATTTTCTATTTGTTACAACAAAGTTTACCAAATACAGAAGTGTAACTTATAATATGAAGGTGAGATATGGAGTTAAACCTAGCACTTGCATTTGTAACTTTTTCTCCAGTTCCTTCACAGTAAGAATAAAGAATGAAGCCTTTTCACGGAACTTCTAAAAAACTGAAACATAAAACATATCGGTACTCTGTAAGTTATCACAAAGAAATAAGCATACGAAAGACTCAATGCACATAGAAAAAACAATGCTTAGGAAGCCTCATCCTCCCTGTAGAAGATACAAAAGTTATATTGCAGATTATTTATGAAACCAGAGAACAGGTTCTTCCTCCCCACCCTCCTCCCTTTTTTCTTTTTTCTTTTTTCTTTTTTCTTTTTTTTTGGGGGGGGTGGTGGTTGTGGGGAGGAGCAAGATGGGTGAATGTGTTTGGTTGAGGTGAGAGAGACAATGTGTTTGTGTTTGACTCATTTGCATTGGACAACTTCTACAGTGAGGTGATGATGGCATGTTGTCACATTCTAAATTACATAAAGATCACAGTATTCTGCCAAAGGTATCCTGAAGGCTTCTTTGAACAGCACTTTTTTTTTTTTTTTTTTTGCTGTAAATGAACATTCTTCTTCAAAAGGCTTCTTCAACTCCTAGAAATCATTATTTCATCTTGTGTAAAGTTTTAGTATTTAGCTCTTTTCATTTATTCTTTATTTAGAACTGTAAGAATTTTAGAAATTACATTTCTCCCAGTGGTTACACTTTAATATCCACTTCATTTTGTGCTATTTAACCGAGGTACATCATAAGCAGTAAAAATTATTAGAGCAGCAAGTGAGACCTCTTTGTTCCTAATAAAAGGATTTCTACAATGTTTCCACTATCAACTTACTATCCACTAAGCATTTAAGTAAAACAGCAACAAGCATGCCACAGATAAGTTCACATACCATTTCACTTTCTACCGAATATTTCCAACAGAAGACATAGCAACAAGACTACAACTTAAAACCATACACAAGGCCTCAAAAATCTACTACCTCTGCACTAGATAGACCATGCAATGAGTTGGTCAATCCATCACCTACAAGAGAAGGACAAGTTGATCATTGTGATAGCATGAAAGAGAGAGTAGATTGCATACTGACATTATTATTCACTAATATAACACATCAACTTGCTGAGGAGGTAAAAAGGTTCAGGTTTGCAGTACATTCTCCACATTAGGTACCGTATTAATTATATCATAAATAACAAGCCTTTTACCATTAATTTTGTTTAAGATGTCATGCTATTTGAAAGAAATTATAAAAATCTTGATTTTAAGATAGTTGTCCTAAAGAAATATTTGAAATTTCAATAATTTTTTGTACTTTCTAAAAAGTTGTGAACCATGAATAACTATAAAAAGTTTACCTGTAAAGTTTCCAGAAACAAATGCTCGTGATGCATCTCTGGTATCCACACAACAATTGTAGATTCAGTATAGAGTGGAGTAAAAACAAAGCCACTGAAAACAATTATATAAGGCATAAACCAAAAAGTGGATGTGACCGAAGTGTGATGCTAGTGATGACATGCACCCTAATCTAAGTCAAATTGTAGTCAAGTCGACATTCAATTGGATATCAGCAGTAGCTTCATCTCTAGAGCTATGTCAAATATTTAATAGAACTGCAGAGTTAAATATTAAGGCGTCCAAAAACTGAATTCAAGTTAGAGTTGGTTACTGTGGAAACAGCAAGACTATCTTGGAACTCATGAAACACAGAATGGGTGTTTAGACCACTGATCTGATACTCTTGTTTGGAGATGGACTACTGGCCCAAAGAGAGTCAAAGTCTGAAACCAAATTCTAACATGTCATATTCAAGATAAATAGTTGAGATAGGACAACAATTGAACTACTGAAAAGTGCCTAAAATTATGAAAGGAAAAAAAAATAACATTGGATCTTCAGTTCATTGCAGTGGCCAGTCATCTCAATTATATGATCCCAAAGTCCTGTCATCTATATTTTTGTTTAACTAACACATAGTGCATCCTTGCTTTGCTTCTCAATTTAACCCTCTAAACATGGAGACTTCTGAAGTGAAGGCCATTAGGCAAACTTTTGTTGCTAACACCAAAATGCATCTGACGTAATCCAATATATAATTCCGGGTCATCTTGTCTTCCTTCAGCCATCTAGTTTTTATGCCACTAGCAGATAACGAAAGCTAGTTAACATGGTTTGTCCGAACAAGCTCCTTAGAATATCTTGTCAAGATGACAGAAACACAACAACACATGATTACGTGCAAGGGATATAAAGTGGCATTTGAGATGTCTATTATATAATATAATAATTCAAAGGTTCCAATAGCAATTGGTGAGGTAGCTCGAAGTTGGCACAGTATTTAGCAAGAATTGCATAGGGAATTGTACTATTTGAAAAGTAAACTGCACTGAAAAGGCAAATTATGTTGCATGCAATGAGGCAGTATCCAAAGGACATGATTTTGTAACCCCCAACTTGAGCTAGGAGTCTTACCCTCAATGTGAGCCTTAATTACACTTTATTTTGAATATAACATTGCAGTAGCTAAAAGAAAAAACGAGATGATTGTTTTATTTTTAAGCATTGTCAAACAATAGTAACTTGTTGTCCTCAAAAGGTGTCCCTTTGGATTTCCAAGTCTAGTATAAGGTCTTGATGGAAAGTGGTCGCTTAAACTTGCCAATGGGAACTAACAAAATATGGTGACAGTAGGAAATATTATTAACAAATCACAAGGAAAATCAGAATGCAATTTTTATTTCTAACAACATGAGGGGATTATGCTAGGTTGTAGGAGCCTCTTGAGTTGCAAATTTGATTCACGTAGGCGGGAGTATCTGGATTCAGATAGCTATATGCATGGAAACTGGAAAAATGTGGCGACGTATTGTCTCTGAGGACTATGGTTATTCTCCTTGAACTGAATGCTAAAGTTGGCAGTTGTGGGTTGTGCTTAGGGTGGAGGAATTTGAGGACATAGTATGAGTGCGATAAATATGCAAAAATTTAGTGAATCCATGCTGAAATCAAGAGGATCAACAGAGAAATAAGTAGATGAGAGAGTGGAAATAAGCTGATGGTGTGAGCATAAGCAAAAATATTTAAGGAGGCTCCTGATAGGAAAGAGGGTCATGTTTACGTTGAAGGAACAGAAAGGTCAATACTGCACCAAATAAGGTTGAAAGTAAAGTTTTTAGTTCCGGTACCGATGCCCATTCCAGCCGGCCGACGGCACGGTCCAGTATGATTCCGTACCGGATCGGACTGACATGAACCGAAACAAGGAAAGGAATGGAAACCAGGAGAGAAGGAGAGAAACAGAGAGAAATAGAGAGAGAGAGAGAGAGGGAGGAAGAAAGAAAAGAGAGAGGGGAAGGAAGCGGAGGGCCCGCTGGACGGTGCAGTCCACGCACATGACGTTGCAGGCATGAAACAGGGGCGTGCCCTTGTTTCACGGGTTCTTTTAAAAAAACAAAAACTTAAGTAAAGCCGGCAAAAAACTTAAGTGAAGCCGGCAAATGGTTTGCCGACTTCATTGTTTAATAGATTTTTTATTAAAAAAATTCAAAAAATGAAGCCGGCAATCCGATTGCCGGCTTCACTGATTTTAATTTTTTTAAAAAACCTTTTAAACATTTGCCGGCTTCACTGTTAATTTCTGTTTTTAAAAAAAGGGCCATGCATGAACAGGGGCGACAACTCTTGTTCCATGACCGCGATGCCGCCCACGCCACTTCCACCACCTGGTGGCCACGACGGCCATCCAGAGTCCTCCGGTGGCCCGTCCTTCCATCTCCGGTGGTCTCCCTCCTCTCTTTCTCGCTCGTTGCAGTAGCCTCATCAGGCGAACTGAGCCACGGCGGCTTCCGCCGCCCTCCGGCGGCACCCTCCTCTCTCTCCCTCTCCTCTCTTTCTGCTTATGTTTTCCTCTTTCTTTTTCGATAACGGCATTTGCCATTTTCCATGTCGGAACCGTCCCGATCCCTCGTCGGTCCAATTTAGCACACCCCGAACTGCCCGATTCGGGATGGTTCTGAGAACGCTAGTTGAAAGTTGTGGGACAACTGACAACTTTTCTAGTTCAATAGCAAGAACTACTAAGACTCTCAATAGGAATAAATGGCAAAAAAAATACAGAAAGCCAGCCCAAGTATTGGGGACAAAGATTGTTGGAAATGGTTGTTGCTTCTTCAAAAGCAATTGTAAATGAGTTGTTATTGTCTCAAGCTGAATTCCATAAACCTCAAACTGAATTCTCTTGCCTGAATCTCCTTTTATTTCTTCCTTTCTATGTTCTCCCATTTTTCCTACTTTCATTTTCAAAGGTTTATAGTCTAGCAAGTCTATGTACTTTCTTCATCATCATCATTTATCCTCACATCTTTCATTTAGTATCACTTAAACTTCCATTTTCACAAAGAAAAAAAAAAAACATGTTTTATAAAAAAGAAAGGGTACATAAACACCATGTCACAGTTATCCCCTTGATAATGGTTCATTTGAGTTACTTCCTATGACTTGACCAACTAGCAAAAAATCATTTCCACCTAGCTTCTGATGCAAAATAGAAATTACTGTCCATGAAATCATTTCACAAATTTTTTTCTCAAAAAAAGAAATCATTTCATAAAACTTGGACTAACAAAAGAAACAAATCAAGTGAAAAGAAACCTACCTTCCAGAGAAGTGATGGTAGCCTCCTCCTGGACCATAATGCGATCTCCCCTTCGTAACATCAAATACCGAACTGCACATCAAATCAGATCCAACTTGCTCAGATAATTGAACCAAAAAAAAAAAATTTCTTAGATTTTTATATCGAAAAAGAAGAAGAAGAAAAAGAAGATTAGATCACCCGAGTATTCCTAATAGTATCGGTAATGTCTCATCCGTTCCATTATACAAAGCTAACTCTTCGATAGTCCACAGCCGCTGGTAATAACAAGAAGAAAAACGACAAAAGAACCAGAATGTCAAGAACCTCTAAAAAAATGCCTTTAGACGACACCAAGGGTTTCTTAGGCCCTGTTTGGCCCTGCTTTTTTTCTGCTTTAACTGCTTTGCTTCAAAGTAAAGCAGACAAAAGCTGAGATTGAGATTGAGGTATTTGGTAACCAATTTTTTTTTAAATGCTTTGCTTCAAGAATAATCAAGATGCTTTGATTTTAGATATATTATCTTCCATTCTGTAAAACACCTTAGGAGATGTTTTTTTCTCAAGCAGAAGCTGCTTTGAACAAACTCGTATATTTATGTCAAAAGATAGAACAATATAGCACAGCAGCTATTATCAAACAGTCAATCATTTTTATTTGCTTAACTTTAAAACACAACAGCTATTACCAAACATCTTTCTCTGTTTCAGTTTAAAGTGCACTGCAGCAAAACAAAGCACACTGCTTATATAGAGCTACTTCACTTACAGCTCAGCAGGCCCAAATAGGTCCTTAAATTACGAAGGTCAGAAAGAACCAATCATTCATAATTCTAGATACTCAATTCATCAAATTCCTTCGGACCCAAAAATACAATCAAATCTTTAAATTGTTTATAACAAAGTCGATCAAGAAGTCACCCAAAAGTTTTTTAAAAAAAAAAAAAAATCTTAAATCAAGAACTTCCAACAGCTAATCCAAAGGAAGGATGTGAGCATTAGGAAGTAACGAACCGGTTGGAGCGGCTTCTTTAACGAGAATTGGAGGACGAAGGCGATCAGGGCGATGACAAACCCTAACCCTAAAAGGAAAGGGGACAAGGCCCTTAGCCTCGAGGGCGACCCCTTACCCACCTTCTCGCTAATCTCTTGCTCGGCTTCTCCTCGCGATGCCGTGGAGTCCATGAGGAGCCCAAAGCTTTGCTAGGGATCTGCTCCGCTTTCACGTCTCCGGTACGAGCCACAGGGACCCGAGACAAAGGGGTGGACGAACACGATCGCTAGCATTTATAGGTGAAAAGGGTCTGTGTGTACTGAATCTATATCCTAGAGAGTTATATACAAATTATGTATGACTGATTTGTACTAGTCCCGGCAAGGCCAATGCAGGAACTAGCTCAAGTTAAGCATCACTGCTTTTACAAAAACACCCTTGTATTACGTGACTATTCTGTACAATATTGGGGATATAGGGAAATGTGTCCCTGCTTACTTGAACTAGTCCCGGCAGGCCGTTTGCAGGTACTAGTTCGAAATTCAAGTTAAACTTAATTAAGTTCACGGATGATCCAAATTACATCTGTGGCGCGTTCAAGGTAAACGTACGTTCTAGAAATGACCTCCCATCTTAAATAAATGATGTAAATAAGTCCATGCTAAGATGGAATATTTGTTTGAGCTTTCAATCTCAGGTGGTGCGGAGCTTGAACTGTCTGAACAGACATTATATATATATCAGACAGATGCTATGGGAGGAAAAGATTTATATTGAGTATGATTCGACAACCATTATCAATCGGATCCAGAACGATATGAGATACTTGAAGGTTCGTCCACTTCATCATAATATCTAGATTTTTTTTTAAGAATTTGATAAGATGTTGGTCTATCATATTCTTTGAGAGACGAATAATATGACAGATTGCATCTCATGTTGCTAAGTATATTAGAAACTGAGCTTGATGATATGGTTTGGAGTACCCTCGAGCTCTACGGGATTTTTTTTGCTTGTTAACCTTATGCAGTCACACCTTGTCTATACCAAACCAAAAAAGAAAAAGAAAAAGAAAAAGAATGAACTAATATTGATAAGCCATGCGTATTTTACATATGGGTCCTCGTGTTATCGTGCATGTTAAGTTACGTTGCCGAGTTTGCCGCAGCCCGAACGCAAGTCGTGGGAATAAGCACTTTCTACATGTGATCCCCTGAATTACATAAATGTTATTTATAAGTTAATTGGATGTGTTTGTTTAGTTTGAACTTTGCTGATGACAACTTGCATGTAAAAACCAGTAAAAGCCAAATATAAGTAGTTTTGCATATGACCTGCTATATTGAATAAATATTGTGTACAATTTTCTTGTGTAAGGAGTTAGACTAATGCACATTTGAAAATCTATCAAAAAAAATGCATGCTTGAAAAATATATAGTTTCAAATTATATTATGTAAAAATTATAAATAGAATAGTAGGCATTTTCTAGTCATTAAAAAGTATGATGTTTCTTAAAATAGTTAGATTTATTTGCATAATATAGGTCCAGAGCACGAGGCCCTCGCTATGGCGAGATGTATGAGGTTTTACCTTTCGTTGCGGATTGTGTGAAGAAAAATTACTGACATACTTGGAATAACATATTCCTTAAATATACCAACAAACAAAAGGCTCTTACGTTCTGTTTGAACTAGTGGCTGCAAACTGAATGCAAGAACTCGCTTGATGCCAAAACTATATAAATGGGCTTAACCTAGGCCCATGTATGGCTGGATTCCACTGCGAATAAGTTGAAGATGGGCCTCGCCGAGATTTGATTGGGTTCTTTTTTCCATAAAAAAGCTTGTGGAAAACTCTATTCATCACTCAAACCAGACCTGAGCAACTTTCCTATCATAGCTTGTTTCCAATGACCGTGCCAACCATAGTATTAACATACAAAACCACCAACAAGAGATATTTTCGCATTGATCAGATAATGCATCCTTGATTTGATCAAATTTTCCGTAGACATATTTCATTTTTACCTCAGTAAATATTTTCAGTACGTCCTGAATGAAATCCAATAGCTTGTGGAGAACCCAAGAAGGCCATGCCTCATAATTCAAAGTCTGTATGGGGACTACTGGATAATATAAATATCTTGCAAGTTTAAGTTAAGTAATTCTTTGTGATAACCAGACGAGATGATATACCATTATACTTTGGTAGACTTGCTTAAGGTTTTTGGGGTTAGGAAGGGCTGGTCAAAGCTCGGTGTGCGTCGAGTATTAATGTAGGACATATCCAGAAGTTTTGACATGCCAAGTTGCCAAACCATTGCCATCCGGACGTGTAGCCACTGGAAACGATAGATATGACCAGGTGCACACCCTTGCTCGGGAGCACGTGAGTTGGATCCAAGGTGTTACCAGATGCAGTGGAGGAGGTTTATGTGGACCTCGTTCGTGGTCAATCATGCTCTGCCATGCCAGTGCATAAGTTTATGCTCGCACAGGCATGGCTTGGCTGGTTTTGATGTTCACGGTCAAGTTGATCCAAATAATTGGCGAACAAGTTGGTTTTCATGAAGTATATCTAGCTCTCACTTGTGCCATTGCTCCCAAACATGCATGTTGCCTTTGGGTCATGGCCATATGTGCTGTCGGTCGAGAACAGGTTCCTTGGTTCCCACATGGACTATGGCATCACATGCCACTGCCTTTCTACGTTGGGAAGACTCGAGATTCACTATGGTGCATGGATTGCATTGCAAAATACCGTGCAGCATCCGTTGGCTAACGTCAAAAGATAGATGGCTATTAATAGCTAGTGACACACCGTGTACACACATAAGATTGCTTTAATTAATAGCCATTCATCCCTTGACCGTAGCGATCAAGCACTGCACCATATTTTGTGGTGCAATTCACTCACAGCAAAGAATTCGTGCTCCATCGGGAAACCCTGAAAAGTCCCACATATCAAATAGAGTCTTCCCTAGCTAGCATCTTCTCTGTTGGAAAACCCTAGAAAGTCCCAGGTGTCAGAGCCTTCCTTACCATCTTCTCTCTTCCCCCATCAAAGCTCAATTCCATGCTAATTCTCGTCCAAACTAAATTGAAATAGGATAAACCCTGCCTGGATGGCATGATACCTTTAAATCCGGCTGCCTAGATTGTCCGACCAAACCACCATGGATCTTCGCATGCTTTACCTTATCCCAAGCTTCTAAAAGCAATGAGGACTCGTTTGGTTCGCAAGAATTGGAAAGGGGAGAATTAATGTAATTCCTAAGAAGTAGAAAAAATCAACTATTATTTAGCTGGAGTTTTCAAAAATGAAGGATCGGAAAAAAGGTCTTTCCAAAAAAAAAAAAAATTTCATGTTTCGTAGAAATGAAAATCTCATGGGAAGGTGGATTTTTGAAATTCCCATGGGATGGGAATTAGATGCTCTTTGTTTTTTGAAAATATACTCTAATGCTATCTTATTATATTATATTAATATTAACATTAATATATATTAGCATTATATTAATATAATATATTATTATAATTTAATATTATATTTGTATTAATGTTAATATTATATAAAATTTGGGAGCGATAAGATACGGTCTTATATCTATCGAGAATATAATAGATATTTTATGTAAGTTTTTTTGAAAAATGAATACTCAACTAAATATAAATTATCCTATAATAAACTATTTTTTCATGATTAACCAGATATATCAAAATTATTTTTACAGATAATATATTCATAGGAGTTAACTTATCAAAAATAATATTTCAAGAAAAATAAAGGTTCTTTTCATAAATCAAACGCGTCTCAAGAGTAATAAAAATGGAAGGATACGGTGTAAGGGCACGACGCAGAGAGGCTCCATTGTCCGATTTATTAAAGCTTTGGGTCTTTCCATCCATGTGGAAGAATGTAACGCACGAGATCTATAGCCTTGCTAAGGAAGGCACGGTGGGGGGTAAAGAAAAGATGAAACGTTCACATGTATGTGGCCCCGAGAGTCCCATGTACCATCACATTGATTGATGTGTCAGAGAGTAGGTATGGCAGTTAGAAGGACCACCTCATGGGGGAGGGACGTTGCAAGATAGACTCAGATGTGAACTTCCTTGGCGCTTTCATACACTGCACGCAATCACCATAAAATGGCGCTCGTTTGATTGGAATAATTTTTAAGTAATTCTATCTGCTTATTTGGTCCGCAATCACCCTAATTGATTCAATGAGACTAGTTGCATTCAAGTGGCCATGACCCTCAGTCTTCGGGGTGTCGCAAATGAGCTTGGAGGGCCAATACCTGAAATTGAGAACAATTCCATTCGAGGGAGGTTTCCTATTGTGAGCAATTGGATAACCACGAAGGGTTCAACAATTCTAAATCCACAAATCATATTATCACTTTCTTGGATCATTTCTCCTTACCGTATGAAGAAGGCTTGGTGGTCTTTTTTGAGGATGACGGCTTAAGGAAGCCATTATGTACATACGCTGGTATATGTAATGCTTGGAATGACCATTATTAAACCTTATAAATATACATAGAGAGAGAGAGAGAGAGAGAGAGAGAGAGAGAGAGAGAGAGAGTATGTGTGTGTGAGAGAGTCAGACTAGGATAAGATCGATTGATTTTGAATTCAAATTCGATCAAATCAAAATTTCATAATAAAAATCTAACATCGATGATCTAAGCCATTAGATGTAATCTATTATTTTAAAATTGCTCGCATACTAAAAATTATATGATTTAAAAATTTTTAACCTATACATCAAATAGTTAAAAATTGGATAATCTAAATAAAATTAAATTAAATATATTTTTTGATTACTTGATGCATAGATTAGAAGTCTTCAAAGCATATAATTTTTTGTGTGTAAGTAATTTTGTGGTAATAGATTATATCCAATGACTTGAATCTAGGAGTGGTAATGGATCGGATTGATTAATACATGTACTTGTCCCATAATGAAAAAATCATACCCATACAATCATGTTTCTGTCTTGAGTCAGATTAGATCAAATAAACTAGAGGGTGCAACAAAAATCGGGCCGAGTCAAGTATATCCATTTGTCTTGAATCGGATTGAATGGGATCGTGTCAGGTCAGATTGGATCGGTCGGATCTTATAAAAATCTCTTAAGTGCCAACTTCTACCAAGATTAAGCTTTCAAAACCTCCCTTTGATCTCCCTTAGGTGCTCTCCCTCCAATCTCCCCAAGGTGCTCTCCTCTTCTCCATCAAAAATCTCCGAAAAAGAGAATGAACTGAAAAGAAAAGAAAGTGAAAAAGGGAGAAAAAAAATTGTCATGCCATGTGGGGAAAGGCCTTACCTTTCAATTAATTTTTTTATCTTTCATTTGTTTTCTCCAATTTTTTCTCTAAGTTTTCCATCCTTAGGAGTCTCGATCGAGTGGGAGGCTTGGAGTCGCCGAATAGGGTCCCCCTCCTCCACCTTTTTCTCCTTTGTTGGGCGAGACACTAGATATGAGGCCGTGCTGCCGATTGATGCACAATAATCAAATGAGATTGGTTAATGATGTAGATGAGGTAAGAGCGATGGAGAAAACTAGAATTTATGAAGGAAAAAAAAGATCTCAATGAGAGATAGTGGGGTTATCAGTCGAACATTGAGAGCTTGGTAGAGGTGAGATAGGGCAGAAAAAGGAGATAGTGATAGAGAGAAAGAAAAGGCCTCGGTGAGAGGCAATAGGGTCATCGACTGTTGGAGACTTGCATAAGTGAGATAGGGTGGAGAAAGGATGGCAATGGATCGACGATGGTGGTGGGGGACTCAAGGAGAAAAGAGAGCGGCAGTAAGAGCAAAAAAAAAAAAAATCATAAATTAAGACAAGGTATTTAGATATAAGAGATTAAACAGGATATATATATATATATATATATATATATAATCAAGGTTAAATCCATGAATATCATGGACAACTTAAGAGTAAAGGTCGTAAAAGTAGACAAGTGCATAATAAGTGGTATGAACAAATATATGTAAGGCCTTAATTTGTTATCCAAACAATTACATGATATACTCTATAAAAGTTCTCTTCCAAGAAAAATGTACATAAGGATTTTGTCATAGAGCAAAAATGCTAGGGCAACAGTGAAGTCTGATATACAAATAATTACACAACCATCAGGACATTCATTTTTCCCCCCTACCAAAATCTCCTCTCACTAACAACTAATCATCCTTTAATAATGAAAGAAATAATTGCAAAGCTGCATATCAACTGCATAACCTTTTACTTTATTTATTTTTGCTACTGAAACATTTTTGTTTTATAACCTATATAGACAAACCCTCGTTACTTCTCACGCGAAAGTGTCTTCCTTCAAGCTTCACCTAATAATTTTTAAAAGAAAAAAAAAAAAAGAAAAGAAAAAAAGAGAGAAGGATTAATGCTATCATGAAATGTCAATGGCCATGCATCTTTTCTGCATGATACAGTGGTAATGTACATAATGTGGTCATGTGGTGGCCTAATGAGAAAATGTCCGAAGCTAACATAATAACAATGGAAGATGAATACATAAATAAAATGTTTAATTTACAATCGGTCAATTAGTTCCTTTGGCTCTAGTGGGTGACGAGGATCATCTAAAAATTGGAAATCCCTGACCTTAGCTTATCCATTTAGGAAAAAGGCACCAGATACATAAACCAAAATATGAAGCATCCGGTCTTAAAATAACTTGAAGTTTTTTCTTGTCACTTTCTTTCCTTGCGCCAGCGCCCCGAGGTGCGTCACCAATTCACCACCCACGCCATCAAATAGCCCGACTCTCTTACCAAAAAACAAGAGGAAAAAAAAAAGGCCCGACTCCACGCCGTCCCTTCTTTAACCAACCTCTCTCGTTGAAAGAACTCGATCGGACGTTACGTGCATGCGGCGGAAGAGGACCAGTAAACGCCTTCCCTGCGCAACGCTGAAGCAATGGTAGCCGGCTCGATTATCCGCGCTGCACACGTATCGCCGACGTTGCTCCAACGCCCTTCCACGTGTGTTCCACCAACGTGGCATGATCTCTACTTGAATTAATCATTAATCAACTAATTAATTAGTTGACAGTACCATTGTTTCCAACCCACTCGCCCACCCTTTTCTCCGCCTCGTTAAAACAACAGGATGGCCTCATATGGATAAGCACCACAAGTCACAAGAAATGGAGATAGAAAAATTAAAACCATGCGTCTAAGGCATAAAATATCATCATTTCCCATTACTTAATTCACGTCAGGTTCGTCTAATTCCAAACGGAACTATTCCGTACCCAAACACGTGAAAGGAAAAAAAGAAAAAAAAAAGAAAAAAAAAAGAAAAGATGGTTGGTTGCCTCTGGTCTGCATGGCCCACTATAGCGTTGGTACAAGGATATTTAGATGCGGAATTAAAAGAAGTGGGCTTGTCGGCAACAGATACTTTTTCTTGTCTTTTTGCAAACGTGGCTACCGAATACGGTCAATTTCACAACTTTCCTCAGCGTTTTCCACACGGACATTTAAACAATGAGAACTCGTACATGGACGTTTGCTTAATTCTACATTGATTATATATTATATAATTTTTTATATTTATATAAATTTTTAAAAATAAAATAATATTTTCTAAGTGATTATTTTATATGAGATTTTGACCATAAGAAACGGTATTCAGGCAAATCCAATCTATGATCTATATGACATAAGAGATTACACTATAGTATATGGATTTGTTGGAATATAACTAGATTGATCATAGGATTCATTTGATTTGATTGGTAGAAATAATTTTTCTTTCTAAAATATAATTTTTTAAGATTCATGAAAAAAAAATTTAAATATTTTTTTTAAAAATTATCTTTTGAGAATATTCAATTGATCATAAAAAAATAGCTTATTACATAATGATTTATATTTGGTTGAGCATCTATTTTTATAAAAAAAATTATATAAAATATCTATTATACTCTTAATAGATATAAGATCATACATTTTTATCCCAAAATTTTATGTAAATAATAATATTATATTTATATTAATATAAATATAATAATAATATATTATAATATAATATTAGATTATAATAATCTATTATATTAATATAATATTTATATATTAATATTATATTAATATAATATTAATATTTTAATATAATAAATTTATCAATAAAAATATAAATATAATATTAAATAGATTATTATTACTAAAAATATTATAGTATAAATATTAAAGTAATATTAATATATTATAAATATTATAATATCTATATAAATATAATTATTATATTATATTAATATAAATATTTAGATAATATTAATATAGTATTTTATTAATATTAAAAAAATAATATTTAAATTATATTTTTGAGAATTTATATGCTTCACAATCATATATTTGTAAAATCATCATCATCATTTTCTATTTATAATCTTAAAAAAATATTTTTGAAAAAAAAAGGGCCATCAATTTTCATCTCGTGGAAAGTTCTAAAATTCACCTTCTCTATAGATTTTTATTTTTTATAAAATATAAAAAATATCTTTCCATGGGAAGAGTCTTTTTCATTATTTCTCCTCTTAAACTCCAACCAAACAGGAGGACTCCTCTCCACTTCTTAGAAAATACTACTTTTTCGAACAAAAATTATAGTGGCAGGCACTATAAAATATATATATATGATGGGCTTTATAGTTTACCATATTTCTCTTAATATAAATTTTAAAAAATAAGTTTAAAAGTCAAAAATTTTTCTACTGATGGAGTTATTAGTCTCATGATTAAGATATTCTCTTTCTTTCTCATTTTCAGTACATACTTTTTAGCGATACATACTATATGACCATATAATATATACTAAATAAATTAATCACCAAACAAGTCAATATATACCTACAAATAAAGCGATACATAGTTTCTAGAACATGGAGTTCACTAATATATAGTATATAGTCAAGTAATACATATTATAAACTTTTTTATACACACCTAGCAACAATCCAATACATATATACAGATATATTGATACATAATTTATCAAACTTAGTATTCATCAGTACACAATATATGGTCAGTTGATATATATCTATTAAAATATTCATCCGAGATCTTAATATAAATCATTAAGCAAAGTGATGCACAGTTTTTAGAATATAGTATTCATTAGTATATACCACATGTCCAAATGATACACACTAGATGACTGACTGATATATATACTATTGGTGTAGAATCTGATCGATGTCGGATCGAGCTAGAGTTGAGAAAAAAGAGGTCGCCGTCGGTAACCTGCAAAATAAAATCCCCCTCGGAGTCAGTGGTGGTGGCTCCGATAGGATCCTCCGACGATCAAGTCAGCTCTTTTGATCAACAAAAATGGAGTGCTCAAGAAAGAACTCAACAGAGTTTTGAAAAAGAGAAGAGAGCTTAAAGAAAACGTATCTGAGGATCTCTTTTTTATAGACGGAGCCTGTAGCAGACTGATAGTAACAGCCATAACCATCCAATAGTGGGCCGCTCAGAGCCGCATAGAGTTTGGTATGAGGAGAGAGATATCGTCAGACTAATAGTGACAACCATAATCATCCGATAGTAGACTGCTTGGGGCCGCATGAAATTTGCTATGGAGAGAGGGGTGTTGTCAGACTGATAGTGATCGTTCGTCGAGATTTAATAGCCGTAGTTTAGAGGAAGTAGGCGTTGGTTGGTGAAGAACTTTGACATATATCAATTTTAGAGGAATTCGGACTCCTGAAGGAAATACGGCTAGAGGAGATCATCTGAAAGGAATACTACTTAAAATCTGAAAGTAATCCGCTGGAGGAATTCAGATGAAGTTTGACTGAAGGAGAAGTTCGAAAGAAGTTCAGCTCTTGAAGAAATTTGACTGAAGAAGAGGTCTGAAATGAGTTGGACTTCTGAAGGAATCTGACTAAAGAAGAGGTCCGAAAGGAGTTGGACTCTTGGAGAAATCCAACTGAAGAAGAAGTCTGGAAGAAGTTCGACTTTTGAAGGAATTCGACTGAAGGAGAGGTTCCGAAAGAGTTCAGCTCTTGGAGAAATTCGACTGAAGGAGAGGTCCGAAAGGAGTCCGACTGATGGAAAAGTTCGATCGAAGAAGAAGTCTGGAAGGAGTTCGACCGCTGTAGGAGTTCGAAAGGGGTATGACCGCTGGAGAAGTCTGGAAGGAGTTGGATCGCTGAAGGAGTTCGACTGCTTTAAGGAGTTTGGCTGGGATTCGACCGCTGGAGGGAGTCCAGGAGGATTCGATCGCTGGAGGAGTTCAACTGCTGAAGGAGCTCGATTGGGGTTCGGCTGTTGGAAGAAGAATTTTCAATCGAAGCTCTTTCATAATTATCAGTCACATTAGGCTAAGCATCAGACTGAATTTCGGTGGGAGCGAAATTTATCTCCGATAATAGTCTCCCCACTTTCGAGTTCAAAATTCGAAAGAAGGGAGCATAAAAAGATGACCGTCGAAGTTTTTTTTCGAGCTCTACACCCATTGAGGTTAAAGCTCGAGAGAGATCTTATCTCCTATCGGGGTTGAAGAAGATCTTATCTCCTATTGAGGTTGACGTTGAAGCTCGGAGGAGATCTTATCTCCAGCTGAGGTTGAAGGAGATCTTATCTCCCATTGAGATTGACGTTGAAGCTCGGAGAAGATCTTATTTCCAATCGAGGTTGAAGGAGATCTTATCTCCTGTTGACACTGATGTTGAAGCTCAGATGAGATCTTATCTCCAGCTAAGGTTGAAAGAGATCTCATCTTCTGTTGGCATTGACGTTGAAGCTCGGAGGAGATCTTATCTCTAGCCGAGATTGAAGAAGATCTTGTCTCCTATTGAAGGATTGGAGCTCGAGGGAGATCTTATCTCTAGTCGAGGTTGAAGGAGATCTTATCTCCTGTTGAGATTGAAGTTGAAGCTCGAGAGAGATCTTATCTCCAATCGAGGTTGAAGAAGATCTTATCCCCTATTGAAGGGTTGGGCTTGGGGAGATCTTATCTTCAGCCGAGATTAAAGAAAATCTTATCTCCTATTAAAGGGTTTGGAGCTTGAAGAAGATCTTATCTTCCATCGAGATTGAAGAAGATCTTATCTCCTGTTGAGGTTAAAGTTGAAGCTCGAAGGAGATCTTATCTCCAGTCGAGATTGAAAGAGATCTTATCTCCTATTGAAGGGTTGGAGCTCGGAAGAGATCTTATCTCCAGTCAAGGTTGAAGGGTCGGAGCTCGAGGGAGATCTTATCTTCAGTCGAGGTTGAAGGAGATCTTATCTCTTATTGAGGTTGAAGTTGAAGCTTGGGGAGAACTTATCTACAGTCGAGTTAGGGTCTCTTTTCTCATCTCATCTAAAATGAATGAGACCTTCGACTTTGCTCACGTTAGGATGAGATTCTCCTCCTATTCCTAATGGACTATAGGAGCACATAAGGACCGTTGTCAAGGATCTCTTCCCTCATCTCATCTAAAACGAACGAGGCCTTCAACTTTGCTCACGTTAGGATGAGGTTCTCCTTCTATTCCTAATGGACTGTAGAGGCATATAAGGGCCGTTGTCAGAGCCTCTATCCTCATCTCGTTTAAAATGAATGAGGCCTTCGACTTTGCTCACGTTAGGATGAGGTTCTCCTCCTATTCCTAACGGACTGTAGGAGCACATAAGGATCGTTGTCAGGGCCTTTTTTCTTATCTCATTTAAAATAAACGAGGCCTTCGACTTGCTCATGTTAGGATAAGATTCTTCTCCTATTCCTAACATGGCCATTTTTGATTATTTCTTTCCTATCGTCACATAGTTTTTGCACCAAGAAATAATAATATTGAAATGGAGAAGTTTTATTGAAGAAAAATTACTGACAGCACATTATCAGATTCTCTAAGTTTCAAGGTGTGGGAGCGTTGTTCCTCCGAGCTCCTTTAGGCGATAAGTTTCGGGCTGGATGACCTCCTCTATTTCATACGGACCTTTCCAATTTGGGGCAAGCCTCTCATAGCTTCGAGATTGAGAGATGGTAGCTCACCGAAGTACTAAGCCCCCCCAGAGATAGCATTGATGATGCTGGGAGGCGGTCGATCTTCTTGTTGTTCCTCCCTTATTGGTGGTTCTAGCTGCGGTAGCACCCTTGGCTGATCTTCTCTTACTTCAGATCGGTGTCTGAGGAATCAATCCAGCCAGCCTCTCTTGATGAGCTCCTCGATCTCGTCTTCGAGCTGAATGTATTTTTCAATATCGTGGCCATGATCATAATGATACAAACAATACTTGCTTCAATTGTGCTTGTTTAGGAAAGATCGTAATTCTTCTGATCTTGGTAGTTGATTCTTAATTTTCATCAGAACTTGAGTTTTAGGAGCATTAAGGGGGCATAGTTGTGAAACCATCTAAGGGGAGAACTTCTTTTTGCCCTTCTACCAGGCTTCTTTGATGATGAGCTCGAGGAGGAGTTCGGGCTCGCTTGCGCTCGAGGGGAGTCCATAAATGCGGTCGAACTTCATTCGGCCCTCTACCAGCGATGGGTCTATTGGACTCGCCCACCCCTCGCTCTCCTGTGGCTTCCTTATCCTTCAACTTGAAGGCTTCTTCCGCTCGGACATATTTTACAATCCAAGCTAGCAAATCGGCAAAATCTCTGGGATACTTCTTCTCCAGGGAGAACAACAAATCATTCTTCTGAAGGCCATCCTTGAGTGCGGCCATTGCAACAGACTGATCCAAATTTTGGACCTCCAATGTAGTAGTATTAAATCGGATAACATAAGCTCGGGTCGATTCTCCCTCCTGCTTGATATTCATCAGAAAATTCGAACCTCTGCGCGGACGTTGGCTGCTAACAAAGTGAACTGCAAACTGATGTCTCATCTGATCAAAGGAGAAGATCATATCCGACTTTAACGTCGATTACCAGTTTCTTGCTGCTCTCTTTAAGTTAGACGAAAAAGCTCGACATAAGATGACATCTGGTGCGCTATGGAGCAGCATCATGGTCCGAAAGGTCTCTAAGTGATTGATCAGATTAGAGGTTCCGTCGTAGCTTTCAAATTGGGAGAGCTTGAAGTTCGACGGAATGAACTCTTGCATAATTCGGAGAGAGAAAGAAAGATTGGTGCAGACGTCATCATGATGAGTCAGGGTGACATGGCAGTGTTTCTTAATTCGTCAATCTATCTCCTATAGTTTCTGATCGAGGACGTCATCTCGATCGTAGATCTTGGAAAGCTTTCGACTGTAGATGGAGAAGGTCTCTTCCAGAGAAGAATCATGATTCGAACAAAGATTCTCTGCTCTTTGTTTTTCCTTCCCAGAAGTGATGGGTATGCTAGTCCAAGTGCTCTTTCTTGGGATCGATTACTAACATCCCGATGGTAGATTTTCTGATAGAATCATCATCGGAGGCTGCCGCATGGCTTGCACCATCTCGGTGAGGTCCTAAATCTGCTACATCAGTAGGTTAAACTATTTCAGATCTACCATGGCCGTCGGTAGAGGAGGAGGTTGAAGCGCCAATGTTAGAGCAGAAATGGATAGGTTTGGCTCAAATCTGACGATAAAAGTAGTAGATCTCCTGATAGTCACCTTCTTTGGAGGCATTTCTTGAGATCGAGGGAGAGGATGGAGATGGATCTTAAAGAAGAAGATCCACAGGGTCGGTAGAGCACTCCTTTAAGAATAAGAATATCTCAAGAATAGAAAGGCCCTCCTTCTAGCACCAATTCTGTTGGTGCAGAATTTGATCGATGCCAGATCAAGCTGGAGTTGAGGAAGAAGAGATCGCCGTCGGTGACCTACAAAATAAAGTCCCTACCGGAGTTGGTGGTGGTGGCTCTGATAGGACCTTCCGACGATCAAATCAGCTTTTCTGATCAAGAAAAAACTCAGCAGAATTTTAGAAAAGAAAAGAGAGCTTAGAGAAAATGTATCTGAGAATCCCTTTTTATAGACGGAGCCTGTAGCAGACTGATAGTGACAGCCATAACCATCCGGTAGTAGATCGCTCGGGGCCGCATGGGATTTGGTATGGAGAGAGAGGTATCGCTAGACTGATAGTGACAGTCATAATCGTCTGGTAGTGGATCGCTTGGGGCCATATGGGGTTTGCTATAGAGAGAGGGGTATCGTCAGACTGATAGTGATCATTCGTCGAAATTTAATAGCTGTAGTTTGGAGAAAGCAGGCGTTGGTTGGTGAAAAACTTTGACATATATCAATTTCAGAGAAGTTCGGACTTCTGAAGAAAATACGGTTAGAGGGGATCATCTGGGAGAAATACTATTTAAAATTTGGAAGTAATTCGCTGGAGGAATCCAAATGAAGTTTGGCTAAAGGAGAAGTCTGGAAGAAGTTGGGCTTCTGAAGAAATCTGACTGAATGAGAGGTCCAAAGAGAGTTGGGCTTCTGAAGGAATCCGACTGAAGAAGAGGTCCAGAGGGAGTTCGACTCCTAGAGGGATCCGACTGAAGGAGAAGTCTGAAGAAAGTTCGGCTCCTGAAGGAATCCGACTGAAGGAGAGATTTCGAAGGAATTCGGCTTCTGGAGGAATCCGACTGAAGAAGAAATTTGAAAGGAGTTCGACTCACGGAGAAGTTCGACCGAAGGAGAAGTCTAGAAGGAGTTCGATCGTTGTAGGAGTTCAAAAGGGGTTCGACCGCTAAAAGAGTTCGGCTGCTTGAAGGAGTTTGGCTGGGGTTCGACCGCTGGAGAGAGTCCGAGGGGGTTCAGCCACTAGAGGAGTTCGGCTACTGGAAGAAGAATTTTCAATCAAAGCTCTTCCATGATTACCAGTCGCATTAGGCTAAGCATCAGACTGGACTTCGGCGGAAGTGGAGTTTATCTCCAATATATACCATAAGCTTTTTTGATATATACCTAGTAATGAGCCAATATACATCTACAGATAAATTGATATATAGTTTATCAAACTTAGTATGCACCAATATATAGTATATGGTTAGTTGATACATACTTAATAAAATATTCATCCGATATTCCAATATATATATGCTTTTAGGTAAAACAATACAAAGTTTTTTTGAACTTTTAAATGCAAAGATTTTAGAAAAAAGAAAGATTTAGAAGAGAAGAAAATGACTCGAGGAATACCTCATAGATAGAAGAGATAGCATGTGAAGTTTGGAAGAGGAGAAAGAGACTCGAGAGAAAGACCTTATAGATAGGAGAAAAGGACAATTATGAAGGATCTCTTTTAGGCATGTATTTTTTTTTATTATTTTAGTTATGGCACTAACAGGATCCGTTAATAGGAGAAATCTAGTTTCTATTTGACTTTTGGGTTTCCTCTTCAAGATGTGAAAAAAAGAAAAAATAGTATGAAAATTTTCCCACCCATATGATGACCTACTGTGCCCGCCCCATATAATTTTTGTTTCACTTTTCATGAACCAAATAAGTTCATAGTATTTATGGTTGGATTTAAATGGATTTTAATTCTTAACTTGATGAAGAAGCCAGAATTTGAACATTGAAAATATATGGCCATCCATCAAGTATGACCTGCATTTTTGATAAATTTTAGATATAAATTTATAAGAAAATTTTTAATTCTTAAATATTATATATTTTGAAACAATGAGAACCACAATATCATGGCTTCCAAAGCTATAAAAACCTTCAAAATTTAAATTTGGTCATCATGGTGGAAAAGCCAATGGAGTTTTCTTTCCAAGCTAATCTTATCAACGAAAATCCTAGTTGGTACTTGGATGTAAAAGTAACTTTTCTTAAGCTTTTTGACCATTTAAAAGATACGGTTAAAATCATTTATCAATTGTAGCAAGCTATCTTTTCTTCCAATAACATTAAGTATGGGGCAACAGCACTGCCGATTGGATCATATCTTTATTGTGGAGTATTCAGGAAATGTACCATAGACCGATATGATATGAGGGTGAATCCAGCATTTTTATATGATATTTTATTTTTCGATTCTCATCGTTATACTCATACTAAACTTGTATAAATGCTTTATCTTATTTTTAAAAAAAATGCTGAGTAGGGTTTTTTTGTTAGCACATCTAATTTGGCTTTAACATTGGGGCTTCTTGAAAGTTGTTGCATGTTTTGCCCAGCATTCTTTTACACCCATAACAGTGACTTTTCCTACCTTATTCCATATGTATGGTGGAATATTTAATTACCACTAGGATGCATGGACCACCGAGTAGAGTTTTCTTATTATTGTAATACTCCATCTTTTAGATGGTATTAAGTGATCCAAATGGGATCACTAGGATGATCCAAGATCATCGATTATCCAAATTCTAAGAAGATCCGATCTCTAGTCTTCAAATATCATTACATTTAGTAGACCATGATTTCATGATTAAAATCTCTAGATATTCATGAATAATCTGTTTAGTATTTCATAAGAATCTAAGATCATTAACCATAAAATACTAAAAATATTCTTGATATATTCTTTAAAAATATATTTATTAATTATATAAAATATATTATAATAAAATATAATATATTTGTTAGCCCTATAAATTATTAATATCCTACAAAAATATATTAATTATTATTATAGAATTACCATTCTTATTTATACTTATAATATATTATTTATTAATACTAATATTTATTTTGATTAGAAAAATAAGAAAAATTAAAATAATATATTAAATAATTTTATTATATAAAAATAAAGTATAATGAGGTATTTTTATTTTAATTTAAAGTTAATATTGGATCATAATATGATAATAATATGATTAATAATATATTATAGTATAATATATATTATAAATATAATATAATATAATATTAAATATTTATAATATTAATATAATTATTAATAATATATTGATATATTAATTTTTTTATTATACTGAAGAGTATTTTTGTTCTTAGATTTTAATTTGAGATCACCGTCCGATAGTGATCTTGAATTCTCGAGCTTAAGGATGAATAGATTCACTGGACTAGATAGTGATTTGAAAGGTAGGATTGATTTGGTATCACAGCCATGCAATCAAATGTGCCATCCAAATCATCTTTCATTTTAGGGTCATCATCCCATAACAAATCTCCTCTTATTTTAACCATGAAACTAAAATAGGAAGACAGTGATAAATATTCTGCTCGCTAACTGTTGGGAATAAATCTCGCTTCCGTCGAAGTCTAGCCTTATGCTTAATCTAATGCAACTGATAATCATGGAAGAGCTTCGATCGAAAATTCTTCTCCAACGGTCGGATCCCAGCCGAACTCCTCCAACAGCCAAATCTTAGTCGAACTCCTTCAGCGACCGGACCCCAGCCGAACTCCTCCAGTGGCCAAATCTTAGTTGAACTCTTTCAGCCGATCGAACTTCTCAGCGGTCGAGCCCCAGTCAAACTCTTTCAACGGTCGAACTCCTTCTGGACTTTTTCCTCAGTCGGACTTTTCCAAGAGCCAAACTTCTTTCGGATCTCTCCTTCAGTCAGATGCCTACAGGAGCCGAACTTCTTTCGGATCTCTCCTTCAGATGGATGCCTACAGGTGCCAAACTCCTTCCGAACTTCTTCCTCAGTTGGATGTCTATAGAAGTCAAACTCCTTCCGGACTTCTCATTCAGTCGGACTCCTTCAAGAGCCGAACTTCTTCCGAATTTTTTCTTCAATTAAGTTTCTCTAGTAGCCAAACTCCTACCGGATCTCTCCTTCAGTCGAATTTCTATAAGAGCCAAACTTCTTTTAGATTTTTTCTTCAGTCAAGTTCCTCCAGAAGTTGAACTCCTATCGGATCTTTCTTTCAGTCAGATTTTTATAGGAGCCGAACTTCTTTCGGACTTTTTCTTCAGTCGAATTTTTACAGGAGCCGAACTCTTTCCGAATTTCTCCTTCAGTCAAGTTCCTTCAAGAGCCAGACCTCTCCTTCAGTTGGATACCTACAGGAGTCGAACTTCTTCCGAATCTCTCCTTCAGTCGGATTTCTATAGGAGCTAAACTTCTTTCGGACTTTTCCTTCAGTCGGATGTCTATAGGAGCCGAACTTCTTTCGGACTTCTCCTTCAGCTAAAATTCATCTAAATTTTTTCAGTAGATTACTTCTAGAATTCAAGTAGTATTTCTCCGAGATGATCTTCTCCAGACGTATTTCCTTCAGGAGTCTGAACTCTTCTGAAATTGATATATATCAAAATTCTTCACCAATCAATGCCTGCTTCCTTCGAACTACGACTATTAAATCTCGATGAATGGTAGCTATCAGTCTAACGACACCCCTTCTCCATAGCAAACTCCATGCGGTCTCGAGCGGCCTACTATCGGATGGTTATGACTGTCACTATCAATTTGATGATACTTTTCTCTTCGTATCGATCCCCATGCGGTCTGGAGCAGTCCACTATCGGACGGTATGGCTGTCACTATCAATCAAGCTCTGTCTATAAAAAGGGATCCTCTAGATACGTTTTCTCTAAGTTTTCTTCTTCTTTCCAAAACTCTGCCGAACTTATTCCTGAATACTCCATTTCTATTGACCAAAAGAGCTGACTTGATCGTTGGAGGGTCCTGCTGGAGCCACCACCACTGACTCCGGATGGAATTTTATTTTGCAGGTCACCGGTGGCGACCTCATCTTTCTTGACTCCAGCTCGATCTGACGTCGACCAAATTCTGCACTAACAAAATTAGTGCTAGAGGAAGGGCCCTCTATTTCTGAGATATCCTTATTCTTAAAGGAGTACTCAGTTGATCTGACCGATCTTCTTCTTCAAGGTTCATCTCCATCCTCTTCCTCAATCTCAAGAAATACCTCTAAAGAAGACTATCCGGAGATCTATCGCTTCTGCCTCTAGGTCTGAGCTAGATCCATCTATTCCTGCTCTATCATCGGTACTTCAATCCCCACCTTTATCGACGATCATAGTAGATTTGGAGCAGTTTAACCTACTGATGCAGCGGGTTCAGAACCTCACCAAAATAGTGTAGGCCATGCGGCAATCTCCGATGGCGGTTTCATCAGAAAATCCACCATCAAAATGTCAGAAACGATCCCAAGGAGGAGCACTTAGGCTAGCATACCTATCGTCCCTGAAAAAAAAAATAGAGAGCAGAGAATCCATATTTGGATCATGATTCTCCTCTGGAAGAGACCTTCTTCATCTATAGTTGAAAGCCATTCAAGATCTGCGATCGAGATGACGTCCTCGACAAAAACTATGAAAGATGGACTGATGGATTGAAGAACTCCACCATGTCACCCTGGCTCCCCATGACGATGTCTGCACCGATCTTTCTTTCTCTTTTCGAATTATGTAAGAGCCCGTTTCGCCAAATTTCAAGCTTCCCCAACTTAAAAGCTACGACAGAACCTCTGATCCGATCGATCACTTGAAGATCTTCTGGGCCATGATGCTGCTTCATGGTGCATTAGACGTCATATTATGTCGAGCTTTTTTATCAACCTTAAAGGAAGCAGCAAGAAACTAGTACTCGATATTGAAGCTAAGTACGATCTTCTCTTTTGACTAGATGAGTCATCAGTTTATAGCTCACTTTGTCAGTAACCGACATCCGCGCCAAGGTTCGGATTCTCTAATAAATGTCAAACAGAAGGAGGGAGAATCCATCCGAACTTATGTCATCTAGTTTAATGTTGCTGTATTGGAGGTCCAAAATCTGTACCAGTCTATTGCAATGGCCGCACTTAAGGATGGTTTTCAGAAGAACGATTTATTGTTCTCCCTGAAGAAGAAGTACCTTAAGAACTTTGCTGATCTACTAGCTCAGATCGAGGGATATGCCCATGCAGAAGAAGCTTTCAAGTTGAAGGATGAAGAAGTCATAGAAAAGCGGCAGGCAGACGAGTCTAATAGACCCACCGCTGATGGAGGGTCGAATGAAGTTCGATCGTGCTTATGGACTCCTCTCGAGCGCAAGCGAGTCCGAACCCCTTCTCGAGCTCGTCATTGAAGAAGCTCTGATAGAAGGGCACAAAAAAGTTCTTCTTCTGGAAGGTTCCACACTACGCCCCCCATGATGCTCCTAAAACTCAAGTTCTATAGAAATTAAGAATCAACTACCAAGACTAGAAGAATTACGATCTTCCCCAAACAAGCACAATCGAAGTAAGTACTACATCTACCATTGTGACCACGCTCATGATACTAAAGAATGCATTCAGCTCCGAGATGAAATTGAGGAGCTCATCAGGAGAGGCCAATTGGGTTGATTCCTCAGACACCAGCCTGAAGCAAGAGAAGATTGGCCAGGGATGCTGCCGTAGCCAAAACCATCAATGAGAAAGGAACAATAAGGAGATCGGCCGCCTCTCGGTATCATCAACACTATCTCTGGGAGACTTAGTGCTTCAGTAAGCCACCATCTCTCAGCCTCAAAGTCAGGAGAAGCTTGTCCCAAATTGGGAAGGCTAGTATGAAATAGAGGAGATCGTCCAGCACGAAACTTATCGCCTGAAGGAGCTTGGAGAAACAACACTCCCACGATCTTTGAATTTAGAAAATCTAAGGATGTACTATCAATATTTTTTCTTCAATAAAACTCCATTTCAATATTATGATTTCTTGGTGCAAAAACTATATGATGACAAGAAAGAAGCAATCAATAGTGGCCATGTTAGGAATAGGAGGAGAACCTCATCTTAACATGAGCAAGTCGAAGTCCTTCAATCTCGACTAGAGATAAGATCTCCTTCGAACTTCTACGTCAATAGGAGATAAGATCTTCTTCAATCTTGATTGGAAATAAGATCTCCTCCGAGTTTCTACGTCAACAGGAGATAAGATCTCCTTCAACCTCAGTTGGAGATAAGATCTCTCCCGAAATTCAACTTCAACATTAACCCTTCAAAAGGAGACAAGATCTTCCTCAAGCTTCAACTTCAACGTCAACTTCGGCTGGAGATAAGATCTCCTCCGAGTTTCAATCCTTCAACAGGAGATAAGATCTTCTTCAACCTCGACTGGAGATAAAATCTCTTCTGAGCTTCTACGTCAATAGGAGATAAGATCTTCTTCAACCTCAACTAGAGATAAGATCTCCTCCAAGCTTCTACATCAACAGGAGATAAGATCTCCTTCAACCTCGACTAGAGATAAGATCTCTTCCGAGCTTCAACGTCTACATCAATAGGAGATAAGATCTCCTTCAATCTTGATTGGAGATAAGATCTCTTTCGAGCTTTAACATCTACGTCAATAGGAGATAAGATCTCCTTCAACCTCGGCTGGAGATAAGATCTCCTTCGAGCTTCAACGTCTACATCAACAGGAGATAAGATCTTTTTCAACCTTGACTAAAGATAAGATCTCCCCCGAGCTTTAATGTCTACGTCAATAGAAGATAAGATCTCTCCTTCAATTTCGGCTGGAGATAAGATCTTTCTCGAGCTTCTACGTCAATAGGAAATAAGATCTCCTTCAATCTCGATTGGAGATAAGATCTCCCCAAGCTTCTACATCTACGTCAATCGGAGATAAGATCTTCTTCAATCTCGGCTGGAGATAAGATCTTCCCCAAGCTTCAACGTCTATGTCAACATGAGATAAGATCTCCTTCAACCTCGGCTGGAGATAAGATCTCTCCTGAGCTTCTACGTCAATAGAAGATAAGATCTCCTTCAACCTTGATTGGAGATAAGATCTCCTCCGAGCTTTAATGTCTACATCAACAGAAGATAAGATCTCCTTCAATCTTCTGAAGATAAGATCCTTCGAGCTTTAACATCTACGTCAATAGGAGATAAGATCTCCTTCAACTTTAGCTAGAGATAAGATCTCCTTCGAGCTTCTACGTCAACAGGAGATAAGATCTTCTTCAACCTTGACTGGAGATAAGATCTTCTCTGAGCTTCAACGTCTATGTCAATAGGAGATAAGATCTTCTTCAACCTCGACTGAAGATAAGATCTCTTCCGAGCTTCTACGTCAACAGAAGATAAGATCTCCTTCAACCTCGATTGGAGATAAGATCTCTCTCGAGTTTCTACATCAACAAGAGATAAGATCTTCTCCAAAATTCAAGTTCAACGTCAACCCTTCAACAGGAGACGAGATCTCCCCCAAGCTTCAACTTTAATGTCAATCTCGGCTGGAGATAAGATCTCCTTCGAACTCCAATCCTTCAACAGGAGATGAGATCTCCCCCAAGCTTCAACTTTAATGTCTTCAACCTCAGTTGGAGACAAGATCTTCTCTAAAATTCAACTTCAACGTCAATCCTTCAACAGAAGATAAGATCTCCTCCAAGCTTCAACTTTAACCTCGGTTGGAGATAGGATCTCCCCCAAGCTTCAATCTGAACCGGTGCAGAGTCCAAAAGAGAACTTCGACAGTCACCTTTTCTATACTTTCTTTCTTCGAATTTCGAACTCGAAAATGGGGGAGACTATTGTTGGGGATAAATCCTGCTCCCACCGAAGTCCAGTCTGATGCTTAGCCTAATGCAACTAATAATCATGAAAGAGCTTTGATCAGAAATTCTTCTCTAGCGATCGGACCCCAGTTGAACTCCTCCAATGGCCAAATCTTAGTCGAACTCTTTCAGCCGATCGAACTCCTCAACGGTCGGACCCCAGCCAAACTTCTTCAGTGGCCAAATCTTAGCCAAACTCCTCAGTGGTCGAGCCTCAGTCAAACTCTTCCAGTGATCGAACTCCGTTCGAACTTCTTCCTTAGTCGGACTCCTTCAGGAGCCGAACTTCTTTCGGATCTTTCCTTCATATGGATACCTATAGGAGCCGAACTTCTCTCGAACTTCTTCCTCAGTTGGATGCCTACAGGAGCCGAACTTCTTCTGAACTTCTCCTTCCATCAAACTCCTTTAGGAGTCGAACTCCTTCTGAATTTTTCCTTCAGTCAAGTTCATCCAAGAGCTGAACTCCTACCGGATCTTTCCTTTAGTCGAATTTCTACAAGAGCCAAACTTCTTTCAAATTTCTCCTTCAGTTAAGTTCCTCCAGGAGTTGAACTCCTATTGGATCTCTTCTTTAGTCGGATTTCTACAAGAGCTGAACTTCTTTCGGACTTCTCCTTCAGTCAAATTTCTACAAAAGTCGAACTCCTTTTGGATTTCTTCTTCAGTCAAGTTTCTTTAGGAGCCGGACTCATTTCAAACTCCTCCTTTAGTCGGATGCCTATAGGACCCGAACTCCTTCTGAATATCTCCTTCAGCCGGATTTCTAGAGAAGTCAGACTCCTTTCGGACCTCTCCTTCAGTCGGATGCCTACAGGAGTCGAACTCCTTTCAAACTTCTTCTTCAGTCAAAATTCATCTAGATTCCTCCAACGGATTACTTTCAGAATTCAAGTAGTATTTCTCCCAGATGATCCTCTCCAGATGTATTTTTTCAGGAGTCCGAACTCCTCTGAAATTGATATATGTCAAAGTTCTTCATAAACCAATACCTGCTTTCTCCGAACTATAGCTATTAAATTTTGATGAACGACCAGTCTGACGATATCCCTCTCTCTATAAAAAATTTCATGCAGCCCCGAGCAGCCCACTATCGGATGGTTATAACTATCACTATCAGTCTGACGATACCTTCTTCTCCATATCGAATCCCACATGGCCCACTACCGGATGGTATGGCCGTCACTATTAATCAAGCTCCATCTATAAAAGGGATCCTCCAGATACATTTTCTCTAAGCTCTCTTCTCCTTCTCAAAATTCTGCCGAATTCATTCCTGAGAACTCCATTTCTGTTGGTCAGAAAAATTGACTTGATCGTTGGAGGATCCTATCGGAGCCATCACTATCGACTCCGGATGAAATTTTATTTTGCAGATCATCGACGGCGATCTCATCTTTCTTGACTCCAATTCGATTTGGCATCGATTAGATTCTGCATCAACACTAACTAAAACCAATTATAATGAGAAGGTAGAGAGGGAAATTGCCATTACACATTGTTTAGTCTCAACATACAGTACCTGATATAGGATCCCATCACATCGTATCATGGTCTGCATCATATGCCACCGACAATTATCAATGGACCATTCATAGCTCCCAACTTATCCTTGAACGGGGACAAAATAGACCAGAAAATACCATTCAAACCAAGCACTTTTCCATGACAAAAAAATTATATTATAAATTTTTATTAAATTTATTTACATCATGATATTTATTTATCCCAAATCTAAATAATTTGAAAATTATTTTAGATATTTATTCTTTTTTTATTATCTTATCATTCAAAATTAATTTTTGGATTTGCCAAATAAATACAAAGCAAACCCCTTCTATAATTTCAGAATAATTTTTGAATCTTAATAATCAAATAATTTTTTAATTAAAAAATTATTTTATCTTGAAATAATTTTTAATCTTGAAACATAGTTTTTATCAAAAACTATTTTTTGATCCATTCCTAAATAAGGTCTTAATAAAATTATCTACAGACTATTAATTTTGACCTTCCAATATAATTTCTATAAAAAAATATTTTTGGACCGAAAGCTGTAGCATTCCTGAATAAGATTAATAAGATTATGTACAGATTATTGATCCAAACCGATGTGACATTCAAAGTCTAATTTCTGCTTGAGAGCGGATTGGTCAGAAGGTCGGCGCGCCTCGCCACCAAGGAGAGGTTTCTAGTTGCGTCCTTGATGTATATCCTTAAAACAGATGAAACCAATAACCATGTACCAGGTGTCCACATTGGAATATACCTTGTCTTGAACTTCTTGGTGTATATTATATAATGCATGCTATAGTTTTCCAAAAAGCTGTGTGAACAGCATTCCACGAGTTGCTTGCGGGACCTAGGATGATATGATACACCTGGAAATCATTGAACCTGGAAAGTATATCTGTTTCCCGCGCTGGTCTACAGTATAAACAATATATGTCTGATGCTTTTGAAACAATATCCATTAAAGGGATCCACACGTCTCGTTCACTTAAAAAGCAGGTCTATATCACACAGTAGTACATGTATGCTGACAATAAATTATATATATATATATATATATATATATATATATATATATATATATATATATATATATATATATGTACGTATGTATGTATGTATGTATTTGTTATGATAGTAACATGAACATCTCGGATCGACGAGGTTGATGTCCAAGCCACCTCGAATCAGCATAGAGACATCAGCAGGATGAAATAAAGAGGCTATTTGTATGTTCTCCAATCCGAAGGGAAAGCCAAAGCACACCTCCAAGCTGATTTCTCCGACAGCAGCTCATCCAGTATTCAAGACTTCTAAACTGCCTCAGATGAATAATCCTTCAGTGCATTCAACGGCTTCCTTCGAAGATGAGCGGAAATCCAGTTATAATCCAACCATAACTAAGCTGTTTCCCACTCTGCCTAAATTCATGAAAGTAGATAAGGTATTCTAATCATGTCAGTAACAATTTTTTCATTTGAAAAAAATGGTCTTAATCTCGAAGCAACATGATTAGCGGTTCAAGATTAGCAGAACAACAAAACGTCCGTAAGATACTTTTCCTATAAATATTACAAGTCTCGAAAATCCAGGTAAGCAAGAAATTCCTCTCCGAGAATTTATTGTTGTTTAGATATTCTCTACTGACTTGAGCATTAGAGGATCCTTGTCGGAGTCAAATCCTCCAGCTCAAACTTATTTTGTAGGTCACTCCAGCATTTTCTACGCTAGACTGATCACTCCGCTCTCGAAGCATACAATTTCAAGCAACAATAGATAGAGGAAGGGACTACTTTTAAATATGCCATCCAAAAAGGCATCATCGCATCTCACTGACGCCACCGCCTCCCACCAGACGGATCTTTGGGCTGATAATCAAGCACAACCCTCGATGATAGAAGCTTCTCCACCACCTCAGTCGATCCTGATGACGATGGACCAATTCAATCTGCTCCTCCAGCAAGTTAATTCCTTGACGGCCACCGTTCAGACGGTCCAGACTACTTTTGCACCTCCCCCAATGATGCCACAGTCGAGCCAGACTGTTCTTGCACCATCCTCTATGGTGCAGCCTGTACTTCCTTCAATGGTTTTGATTGCACCCCCAGTGATGGCACCACCTCAATCGCCTATCTTCCAACTGCAGCAGCAAGCCGAGCCTCCTCAGACACTCCCTTAGAGTTCGAGGAGGAGACGAAACCATTGGCAATCTCCTAGCCCATAATCTGGGCATGACTCGACTCCCGGTCATTGCTCTCCTTAGTAATTTGAGGCTTGCACAGTCCGAGATTTTATGATAGAGAAAAAACTTTTAGAGTTTGACAAGCAGATTGAAGCCATAAATAAAGCTTCTTCTTCTCGACCCTATGATGGGTTCAGCGGCGAGCCTTCCTTTTGACAAGAGGATTATGGAGCCGCTACTACCAAACTTTAAGTTGCCTCAGTTCGAGACCTACAACGGGACCACTGACCCCATCGATCATGTTGAAATCTTTAAGGCAGCATTACTTTTTTAAGGAGCATCGGATGCTATCCTTTATTGAGCGTTCCCTGCTACTTTTAAGGGGCAGCTCAACAATGGTATTCTAACCCAAAATCGATCTCCATCTATTGTTTTGAAGAGTTGAGCTACTCTTTGGCTATGCATTTTATCAGCAATCAGAAGTAGCAAATGCGGTTCGACTACCTCAACACCATCCGATAGAGGGAGAGGAAGTCGATCTGCGACTATGTGAGCTGCTTCAATGCGGCAACTCTGAAAGTTCGTGATCTAGATCAGTTGGTCGTGATGACCATCTTAATGGGCGGACTACTGAAGAATGATCTAAAAAGATTGCTAATAAGATCGTTTTCTCAGGACTATGCTGGAATATTGAACCAGGTGAGAAAATATTCCCACCTGGAAGAAGCTTTCGTTGAGAATGTTTTTGTCAGCTCAGTAGCAATAGGAGCAAATAAGGAGAGCTCTGCAAGAAAGTGAGAAGTTTATCGCCAGCGCTCCCGATCTCCACCTAGAAAATAGAAGGATGGAGGTCCATGTAGAAATTATCGATCTCTAAGTCCTCAAAGAAGAGACCGGCAACGCTCTTCCTCGAGGTGGTACCATAACTATATGCCTTTGAACGCCACTCGGGGAGAGGTTTTGATGAATGTTCAAGCCGAGCTTCCTCAACTTTCAAAAATACAGACAAAGCCTGAACGTCGCAACTCTACGAGGTACTGTTTTTACCATCGTAACCACGATCATGATACTAAGGACTGTCGCCTTTTTTGTGATGCAATTGAAAGGCTCATTCGGGAGGAAAGGCTAAATCACTTCATCTGAAGAACTCCTCTACGTCGACCTCCTCCAAGAGCTCGACAACCATCTTGTCAGCCTTAGCATCCGATGCCTACACCAATGCAGGAGGTGGAAGAGCCAGTGGTGGCAGAAGAGCGATCCCTCTGTGGCAAAATCTATATGATCACTGGGGGATTGTCTGGATCAATAGTGGCAAAAAGGCAAAGGCTTGAAGACAAACTTGGAGATGCCATCACTTTCACCAAGCGGGATGCGGAAGGTGTACAACAACCACACAATGATGCAATAGTTGTTACTTTAAATATTGCTGACTACAATGTACACTATGTATTTATTGACAATGGAAGCTCGATTGATATTTTATATTTTTCAGTCTTTTTCCAAATAAGACTTTCTTTTGATTGACTGAGTTTTGATATGCCAATCCAAAGCTTCTCCGGAAGCTCAATAATACCTGAAGAAATAATCAAACTGCCTATCATAGTGGGTATCCCACCTCAGTGGATGACGATTCAAGTAGACTTTCTTATTGTGAAGCTTCCTTCAGCTTACAATGCAATCCTTAGACAGCCTAGTCTTTGGATATTGAGAGCTGTGGTGTCCAACTATCATTTAATGGTCAAATTCCCAACAACAAATGGGGTGGGACGAATGCAAGGCAATCAAATTATGGTGTGATAGTGCTTTTCCTTTAAACTTTAAGAGGAAGATTAAGTGAAGATCTAGCCTGATCTCCTAATAGGACTGAACGCTCGAGATGACCTGGCTAAGAAATGTACCCAACTATTTAATGAGCTCCTAGAAATCCCATTAAGAAGGAAGAATCCTCATCAAACTGTGAAGATCGGCTCCTGCCTTGATTAGGTAATGAAAAATCAACTAATCACTCTTTTGTAAGCAAATATGGATCTTTTTACTTGGTCGGCCATGGACATGCCTGGGATTGATCCAGAAGTGATGTCCTGCTACCTAAAGGTGGATCCAATCTATCATCCAGTCAAGCAAAAGAAGCAAAATTTTGTCCTGGCCCTCCAAAAGGCCATCACCGAGGAGTTAGATAAATTGATCAAAACTGGCTTCATCAGAAAGACGATGTACTCTGATTGATTGACGAATATTATGCTAGTGAAGAAAGCGAGCAAAAAGTGATGCATGTGCATCAACTTCACTAATATGAACAAGACTTGTCCAAAAGATAACTATCCGCTACCTTAAATTGACTAGCTAATCGATGCCATCTCAGGGCATAAGCTTCTTAGCTTCATTGACGCCTTTTTTGGCTATAATCAAATCTGGATAACTCTAAAAAATAAGAAGAAAATAGCTTTTATTACTGATCGTGGGCTCTTCTATTATAGGATAATGCTTTTTGGCCTGTAAAATGCAGGAGCCACGTACCAAAGACTAATAAATAAAATCTTCAAAGATCAAATCGATAGAAATATGGAGGCATATATTGATGACATGTTGGTCAAGAACCATGCGATGCCAGACCACATTACAGACCTCTAGAAGATCTTCAACACTCTTCACCGATACAAGATGAGGTTGAATTCTATAAAGTATGCATTCGAAGTCACTGTCAGTAAATTTCTTGGCTTTATGCTCTCACGCAGAGACATTGAGGCAAATTTCAAGAAGATTAAAGCAATCTTGGAGATGACATCTCCTAAAATAGTTAAAGAGGTACAACGCCTAATTGGTAAAATAGCCTTTCTTATCCATTTTGTCTCTAGATCGATCGAGAGATGTCTTTTTCTTTTTCAGATCCTCAAATAGTCAAAGAATTTTTAGTGGACCTTAAAATGTCAAGAGATCTTTGAAGAGCTAAAGAAATACCTCAGATCTTCGTTTTTGCTCACCAAACCCCAACCAGGCAAAAAGCTTCTTTTGTACCTTACTATCTCTCCATTAGCCATCAATGCAGTCCTCATGTGGGAAGAAGGATGTTTGCATAAGTCCATTTATTATACCAGTAAGGTCCTCCATGATGTAGAGACCAGTTATACTAAGCTGAAAAAATTGATTTTTGCCCTAGTCATCATAGTAAGAAAGCTCCAACCCTACTTTCTAGCCCATACTATGGTACTACTCATAGATCAACCAATTAAGATGATGCTTCATCGTCCGGACACTTCAAGTTGGATCACGAAATAAATCTTGGAACACTCAGAGTTGGACATACACTACCTACCGAGGCCTTCTATTAAAGCCCAAATCTTAGCCAATTTTATCCTCAAATGCACCATCCTGAATGGAGAAGACTTGGAAGGAAAGGTCGAAAGAAGGTCAGAAGACCCCACAAGCTTAAAAGGCGATAAAAACTTGGGGACCGATCCTGAAGAGTTATGATCCTATATGTCGATGGCTCATCGAATTTATTGAGGTCAGGGGCCAGACTCATTTTATTTAGTCCTGAAGGAGATGTGGCTGCATATGCTCTACGCTTCGAGTTTTCAATCATAAATAATGAGGTAGAATATAAAGCTTTGATCGCAGGGCTAAATATTGCCAAAGAAGCTAGATCCCATCATCTGAAGATTTTTAGCAATTCGCAGCTAGTGGTTGGACAGAGCAAGGGCGAATATGAGGCTCGAAAAGAGAGTATAAGAAAATACCTTCAAAAGATAAAAAATCTTATCTCATCCTTCCAATATTTTAATATTCAACAGGTTGCTAGGGCACAAAATGCCAGAGCTGATGCCTTGAACTTACCACCTGAAGTAATTTAATAGAACTTTACTCCCTAGACCTTGGAATTCAGTCAATCTCTGCATGTATTATCAATGATTCATATAATAAATAATTTTTATATTTGCACAATAGTAAGAATTCTGAAGAAAATTGTCTAAGGTCCCTTTGATCGAAATAGAATTGCTTTGTCCAAGATCTCTTTGATCGGGATGATAACACAGCAAATTTCTTAGATCGAAATTGCTTTATCCAAGATCTCCTTAATCGGGATAACATTACAACGAGTTCCTCAGGTCAGAACCTCTTTGTCCAAAATTTCTTTGATTAGGATGACAATGCAGTAGATTCCTGAAATCGAAACCATTTCATCTAAGGTCCCTTCGATTGGAATAACATCATAGCAAGTTCCTCAGATTAGAACCATTTTGCCCAAGATCCCTTTAATTAGGATATCAACATAACTAAGCTTCGTAAGTCAAAACTAGGTAATGTCAAAATCTCTAAGGTCAAAACACCATACAAAAGTATTTCTTAGATCAAGACTGATTTCTTCGAAATCCACATTCACCTCGGTAAGTAGAAAATAAAGAATGATATTCATAGAGAAAAAAATCTTACAAGAGCAATAAAACGAGTATTGCTTTTACAAGAAACAACAAAAAGAAAAAGGAAAGCATAAGATTTTACATCAAAATTACAACGGATCCTATGGGATCAAAATTTCAAAATGACGCTATCCTCTTCGCTCCAATATTGCATCCTGAAATAAACAACACGATCGTGAGCCCACTAAGGTCAAGATTGCGTTCACTTGATGTTTATCTCTCTACCGTCCTGAATCATAGTCTTCAATGGAACCACAGCCAATGCTGAGATTAAAGAGAGTCACAAGCCTGTTGAGAATAGATACACCGAGGCCAAGGCCGCATTTGCTTGGAGTCCAACTATGCATAGCCTTGGGCCAAGAAGCCCTGCGTCGATGTAGATACATGATAGATATCCTGGGGAACAATCAGGTTTACATCAAAGCATCCCCTTGATGACTTAAGACTGCGGTCTTTAAGAAGACCACTTCAAAGGGAGCCTTCAAGGCCAAGGATGCAATCCAGATCTTCATCCCTTGTAGCGGCTCGACCCTCTCTCCTCCCCTCTAGAAGTGGTGCACCATGCAAGCACCCAAGAAATAGTCATTGGATCTCTGCCCTTACCAGACAAGGAAATAGTGACAAAGCTCTCGAGATCGAAGGAATGACCATCTTCGAAGTGAGGAATGAAATGATAAAGATCTCAAGATCGAAAATACGGATGTCTCACAATCGGAACATCCATCACGAATATCTCTAAATTGACCAAAGCCCATGGAGGCCCCTCTGCTTCTTCAACAAGATGATTATGGCCCCAGTGGAGGGATATAGCTTCATCCTTCCTTGAGGGACTACACCATTTTGTCACCATCTCATAGAATATTCTAAGTATCACTAATGGAAGAAGAAGCAAATGGAAGTCTCCCTTAAAAAGAAAAGTCCACTATAATAGCTCCTATCAAATCACGCCACGTGCAAGTCCATGATTGGATGAATTCACCGCCCCACGTCTGTACGTCAAAGTATTACATGAGGGTTATGATTATGCTGCTTCCAAAATCATGTACACTTAATGCTGCATAGAAAAACAAGCATGTCCCATCAATTACGTGCACAATTAATGAAAAGATTGACTCATAAGCCCTCAAGTCTGAATTAACTGACTCGAGGCCCTTTGGGCTGAACTCTTAACTCCTCTAGTTGGAGTAAAATAAAAAGACCAAGTAAAAGAGAAGAAATCATTAAAAGCAAAGAAATTTCATTTAAATATATGAAATTTTCTTTACAGTGACTCTAATGGGTCGAAAATACATAAATTAAAGAGATAAAGAAGATTCAAGGGATATTTTTCGGATCAATAGGAGCTTCAGTCACGTCGGTAGCAAGCACTTTCAAGACCTCATCCAAAAAATCTAGGTCTAACTCTAGATATCGGGAAGCCACCTCACTTCGGACGAAGCATTTTTTCTCGTCGTAGGCATCGGTCGCAAATTCAATATTTTCATCCTTATACTCCTTCGATGCCTGAAAATTCTCGATGGTCTTTGAAGCAGTAGCCTCAACTCACGCTTCTAATTCACTCTAAAGCTCAGCATTCTTTCCTCTACCATCTTCAATACAATTTTAGCCTCTGCTTCAAGCACCTCTACCTTAGCAGACCGAGCCTTAAGCTCCTCTACTTCTGCCATCAAAGCCTCTTTAATGCCTAACAGTCAGAACTTCTCCTCAGCAGACTTCTTCAGTGCTATTTCGACATCCTGAGCTCTTCTCTTGGCAGTGTTGGCCCTTATGGAGGCCTCTCCGACCGTCTTCAACATCCTATCTTTTGTAATTTTGAGCATTTCAGTATCTATCTTACACTACTACAGAATAAGACTACGACAACAGTTTGTAACCACTGCTATAGCCTAAAAAATTATTGTCATAGGCTATGACAGCAGTTAGCTAATCGCTGTCATTGCGGTCATTACCGTAGGTCTATGACAGCGGTTATTACAGCAATTATAAAAATTACTACCATACATAGCCTATGACAGTGGTTCTATAATCATTACCATAGGTCGAGTTATGGCAGCAGTTACGAAATGGTTGCCATATCTCGACCTATGATAGTGGTTACAAAACTACTACCATAGATCTAATGCAGCGATTCCGTAATCACTGCTATAGGTTAATGACAGCAGTTGACACGTAACTTGCTGCCTCGCTTGGCACGCCTACGACAGTGATTTTGCAACAGCTGTCATAGCTTTTGAATAATAAAAAAATATAAAATTTTTAATTTTTTATATATTTTATATGATAAATATAGAGATATATATATATATATAACATAATAAAAAATATAAAAAAATATTATAAATATAAGAATATTTTTAAAATGCTCAAATTTTATTATCGAATAAAATTTATTATAATATTTTTTTAAAAAAAATACATCATAAGTTTCCTAAATCTACATCATTATCGTCACCGAAAGATGGAGCACGAGCTGGAGGAGCTGGAGCTGGAACATCGACCAATATGTCCCCAAGGCTCGTGAAGTCTGCTCCAAAATGCATATTGAGTCTCGTCACCATGATGCTTAGGATGTCCTTCAGATAAGATGTGCGCTCCTAAGCATGAGCAGCCCACACTGTAGCTTGATCTATCCGTATCTTAGCCTGAGCTGCCTGTACCAATGGCTCCTCAAGCTGCTCCTGATTGACGATATCAGAAGCATATGAAGAGATACTCGCCTCAAACTAGTAGCTCATCGGCGTATGTCCGACTTGCATCGGATCCTTCCAGAGTGCTCAAGCCTCAAGACCTGAGACAGATGGTCATGGAGGCCAAAGCTATCCGGGCCCTCGCTCGCGAGCGCATCTAACTGCTTCTATAATTATAAATTTAAATAATTTTTTAAAAAAATATTATAATATTGATAATATATAATAATATATTTATTACTTATAAAATTTTTTTCAGTCACGATGTTCATCGATCTGCCTTTCTTGTCCATATGGCTGGATCGAAAGATCTCGCTACGGCTGAGCATCACTCCATCTCTCATCAGCTATAACAATAGATCAATTTATTAAAAATATAAAAAAAATTATTAATTTAATTTATCATGATCTCGAGTGTGCGTGTACTCTTGAGCTATCCGATTCTTTCAATCTTGACGAAAGATAGCCTAACAAGTATTTAAATAAATAATAAATATTTAAAAATATTTAAATATAATTTTAAGTATATTAAAAATTTTAAAAATTAAAAATTTTATCTCAAACTTCTGGCTCCTCCAATGTCTAACCATCCCTTCCCACTGACTCGAGGGATAGTTCTATATCCAAGGAACAAGCTTCTTTAGAATGTCTCATCGATGCTCAAGCCATCCTCTGTGGAGCTTGACCTTGTAGCCCTAGTACAATTCTCCAATCTTCTTCAGTCGGATATCTTGAGTCCTCTCATAATCTGAAAAATCATACTTTCTCTGCACAAAGTTAAAAAAAAGTTAGTTACCAAATTATTCTAATCAAACAAAGTGTAAACAAATCAAATGCATATATAATTAAGATACATTTATTCATATCTCCTTCTACACCTGATTCCTGACACCAGCATTCATAAATCATTAATCTATGGATAATACTAAAATGATATTAGATTGCCTCACAAGCACTCCAAAAAATGAATGCATCTCCGTACGGTCTTTCCTACTAGCCTTCTCTCCGTATCATACTGCACCATCACCTAATACTGGCGGTTCCACACATGTGGCATGTGTGTGAGATCGCAAAATATCCTACTGGATGATGTATCTATAATAAAAATATGTTATACAAATATATAAATATATAAATACTATATAAAAATAAATATATAATATAATATAATAAAAATATACACTCAGATGTTGGTGTCAGAGTATGTGTCGGAGATGTGGCTAACGGTGGAGATTCAGATGCTGGTGGAATAGATACCAGCAGTGGAGTAGATGCTGTTAATCTTTGAGCAGTCGATGCGAAGGTAGATGGAGTTTACTCCGACTGCTCTTCAGATGCTGAGCTCTGCGTAACCCATCAAGGGATGAGGGTGAAAGCTAGATGGCATTTTAGTGCCATCATGATCTGCAACATTAATAAACATTAATCAATATAACATATTGAACAATAATATTAGTATAGAATTAATAAATAGACTCTAATATTTATATCGGAATGTTGAAGTCATCTATAATACCCCAACCTTGAATAGAATTTTTGGATTATATGTTATTTTTTTGGTGTTAGCTTAAGTTTTTAGGATTGACCTTGTAGGCTATTTAATCTTAGTTATAAACTACTTTGAATTAAACTTACTTTACTAAAATTTATTAAAGTTATTTGAGTATAAATTATGATTATCTATCATTTCGAGTCCTAAAATTTTTTTAAGTTTGAAAACTAGCACCTATAAGAAGGGCTATATAAAATATATATTTTTTTAAAATAAAAAGTTTTGATAATTGATCTCTAGATATTGGTAAGTCAATAAGTGATTTTTAATAAATTTTAGAGATCCTTTAATCTATTCATTCTAAAGCTAGAAAGTTTTAAAAATTTTGGATTTGAATAATTTAAACTAGAATCCAAATTTTAGTTTCTTATTCTTAAGGATTTTAATTTTTCTGATATTTTTATTTGTTCAAAATAGAGGGTGTTTCTTATTTACATTAATATTTTAAAGTTAGAGCATATTAACTTTAAAAAAAATATATAAATAAGCTGAGATTTAAGTAAAATTGTGAACAGAGTTTGAAGAGTAAAATTTTTGAAACTCTAGAATTCGAGCTGATCCGAATTGAAATCAAGCCGATCTGAGTCTCAGGCTATAGAATGAGTTTTCTATTTTTCTGAGAGAGCTAGCTTGATTTGGCATCGAGCTGACCCGACTGACATTCGAGCTATCCCGATTTAAAGCCAAGCTGACTCTACAGAATGAGTTTTCTATTTTTCTAAGAGAGCTAACTTGATTTGGCATCGAGCTGACCCGACTGGCATTCGAACTGGCCCGATTTAGAGTCGAGCTAGCTTGATCAGCTGAAAAAGGATTATACTTGGTCTATTCATTAATCATTATTTAGAAGATTATTCTTTAAAATTTGGAGCAGAAAATTATACTTTCAAAAATGTCCAACTTTTAAAAAAAATTCTATCAAATTTTCAGTAGGAATTATATATCTGATTTATCCTCTTAGACATCTTCATTAGGCTTGCTAGGTTGGCTAGTCCATCCTATGCACGGCATCTATAATATGAATATCATCATCGCTCCTGACAAATGTATTTAGGATCTCGATAGTATCAGATAAGTTTTATCCTAGTGGAGTACTTTGCATGCATGACCCAACATCATCATCAATTTTGATATCATCAAAAATATATCTAGGCACCATCCTCACAATAACACCCCATTGAAGCTCCAAGGAATCACTAACGTAGAAGACTTGACTAGCTTGAAAGGCAAGTATATATGGTTCTTTAGTATGGAGATGGCATTGCATATTAACAAGAGTAAAATCATACTCATCAGTCTTCATCCCTGACTGTGATAAGATGTCAAACCAATTGCACTTCATCAATGCAATTCTTTCTTTAGAATAATAGTCCAAGATGACTATTTTTTTCACCACGCCATAATAGTTCAAATCCTCCATACGAGGCTGTGAATCCCTCGAGCTAGCATAACATCCAGTGGTAGCGCTCAACATCGTGCCACTATTTTGTGTTATCATATTTACGGATATGCTATGAATATTAAATCTATAGCCATTAATTATGAGCTATTTATACTCATGCACGGTACGATTAGGGCCTATTGAAAAAGCATGCACTTCAGGACTCACATCACCGAGCGATAATCTCCACACCTAATAAAGAAGATGATATCTAATTAGTAAACATGTTCAAATAAGTTGCACAAGATAAGAATATATAATCGCTTACATGATCTTTGAACCATTTAGAAAATTTATTGCTGTGCATTTTTTCTTTCTTTCGCATATTTAGAGCACTGTATTTTACTCTTATGACCTTCTTATATTTGCTGCATGCACAAAAAATAAATTTAGATATAATTAAATAATTTTTTTAATTATTATAAAATAAATAAGATTGAGTGACTAACCTCATGTACGGTTCAATGACATCACAGTTGAAGAGCACGTAGCGGTGCGCCTTATCTCTTTCCTCAATGCTCAAATCAGTGAGATGGTATGAAGTAAAAAGTTCAACTAACTATGAAATGAACTCAAATGCAGGCTCAATTGGCTCATACTGATCATCCTGATTCTTCATTGACTGATTATGATGTATCTCGAGCTTGTTTAAGTATATGATACAAAAATCTATATACTCTTGATCCAAATAATCTTTTGCTACTGATTCCTCTGGATGATTCATATTTTTTACATAAGATTTCATAGTTTAAATATTTCTCTCAGTAGGATACATCCATCGGTAGAATACTGGGCCTCCAAATATAACTTTTTCCATAAGATGCACGGCGAGATGCATCATAATCGTGAAAAATGATGGTGAAAATATCTTCTTCAGATCACATAATATAATCACCATCCTTGCCTTTATTTTCTTCATATCTTTCTTAAGCAACCTCTTTATACAAATATCTTTGTAAAAGTTGCAAAGATGAATAACAATCATTCTAATATTTTTTGACAATATGCGGTGAATAGCTATTGGGATCAATTTCTACACCAACACATGATAATCATAAGACTTCAATCCTCCAAGTTTGACATCCTTACTATTCACATGCTTTGATATGTTGCTTGAGTATCCATCTAGGATATTTATATTATCCAATACGAAGAAATCTGGACCATTCAGAGGCATTCATAACATAGCATGCATGAGGCAGCCTCCATTGTTCTCCTCCTACCGACTTCGGATGGAGTGATCTTCTAATATCCCATTCTTTCAAGTCAAATCAAAAATTCAAGTCATTTTTAGTCTTATCTTTGATATTTAAGATTATTGCCAATAGGAGCTTGCACATATTTTTTCAATATGCATTACATCTAAGCAGTGGTGCAATAAGTTTGTCTCCCAATATGGTAAGTTAAAGAAGATGCTTTTTTTTCTCCAATTAAAGTATGTGTCATCTTTTTTTGATCGATACTTTCTCTTCTTACCACCAATCGAATCATCTTTTCTAAATTTAATACTGAGACCATCCAACTCTCTCAGTATATTACTCTCAGACATCCGACTAGGCACCTCATCTTCTTCAACAGTATAATCGAAAGAACGTGCATCCCTTCTGTATGGATGGTTTCAATGGAGAAAATGTCGATGCCCCATATAGCTAAAGCTCCTTCGATGTGTCAACCTTCTAGATCAGATATTTTTTTCATAAATCGGGCATGCTAGCTCACCTTTCGTGCTCCAACCCAACATTAGGGCATAGGCTGGAAAATCATTTATTGTCCATAAAAGTGCTGCACGCATGGAGAATGACTCATTCAGCAAAGCATCAAAGGTTGAAATACCTTGAATGCTCCATAACTATTTTAGCTCAGTAATAAGAGGCTACAAATAGATATCAATGTCATTACCTACCTTCATTAGTCCAAGGATGAGCACTGTCATGAAAATAAAAAAAATTTTCATACACATCCATGGTGGAAGGTTGTAAACATGAATAAATACTGGCCATATACTATAAGCAGTATTCAAATGCTTGAATAGATTGAAACCGTTACATGACAAGCCCAACCTCATATTACGTATCTCTTGTATGAAGTCAGGATATAATTCATTAAACTTCTACCATGCCTCTTCATCGATTGGATGCCTCAATGCATCATCTTTTATTCGATTATCTTTATGCCATCTCATATCCTTCGATGTCTTTGTCGACATCAATAATTTTTATAGTTTCAAAATAAAAAAAAAATGCCATGTCAACTTTTGAGGTACATGAGTCAATGTACCATCTTTATTTTTATTTTTATCTTGATACACCGTACCTCGTGCACTCATTTTGGTTGACATCCTCCTCTCAATAGAGCATGCAATCATTAGGACATGTATGTATCTTGGTGTAAGTAAAGTTAATCTTCGATGCCTCATAATTATTCTTCAAAATTTATGCATCATCTGGAAGAATGTCCTCCAAAAGCTCTAGTATGTAGTTCACTCCATTATTACTGAACTCATTGAAGCATTTTGTATAATACAATCAGATTAAGAACTCAAGCTTTGCTATCTTTTCACATTTGAAATACAACTGAATATTAGCATCCTCCATCAACTTGCAGATCTTTTCCACATCCTCACTATTTATCATTCCATCAATCATAGAATCAGGCATGAATGTAGATGTACCATCATTATAATCAATAAATAAAAAAAATATCACTAATCATTTATTTTACTCTCCCATCATGTTGATCACCTTCTTGCGGTCTGCTCTCACCATGTTGATCCCAACAAATTTCATAATCGAGTTTAAAGCTATAAATAGTGAGGTGATTATTTACATCTTGACGAGATAGTCACGGCCCATCCATATATTTTTTACAAGGACATTGGATAAGTCCATGGTTGCCAAATTTTTTAATAGCAAAATCAATAAAAATTGGTGATACTATAATTAAATCATGCATACAACTTATAATATATACTAATGCATTATAAATAAATATGCATTATAAATAAAAAATACATCATAAATAGAAATCAAAATAAATATTATATGTAGAACTCACATTAAATATCATTTTTAGATATGCAATAAATGCATTCTATCATCAACTAATAGGTAAAGATAGGTCCTATCCCATTCATAAATTATATTAATTCTATAGATTTATTACAGTAATTAAATGATATACAATAAAAATCGAATAAAATTTCAGCAGCATTTTTTCTTAGTTCTTCCTTGTAGGAAGAACAAAAGAAAAATACTGTCCAAAATTTTATTCAAAATTCTTAGCATATTGTTTAATTATTGAAATTATCTATAGAATTATTTATAATTTTTAAACTATTTAAATTGGATAATCAATTAATCATTGTATATAATTCTTTCATCTATACAATTACATATAAATGTACGGATGCCAAAGATTATGTACACTAATCAATTGACGGATCTATCATTATGTAATATAGTAAACAAAAATAACAAGATATAAATAGTCGGTAAGAGTTTTTTTATCCATCGGCACGACCCATGATCATTGACGCGGCCCAGAACCTATTGGTGGGGATTTTCTTATCGATCGGTACGGCCTAAGGGCCGTCAACAATCATCGATACGGCACGATCCAAGATCATTCATGATCACTGATATGGCACGACCTAGTTTAGAATCCATCGGCACGATCTAAAATCAACCGATAAGAGTTCTCTTATCAACTAGCATGACCCACGGCCAATGGATAATTATTACTATAAAATTTTTAAAAAAAATCATACCTATGGCTATAGAGAGGGATCACATAGAGAGCTCTGAGGATCGTCGACAGCGATGCTAGAGGAAGACGATGGTGCTAAAGATCATCTGTGAAACGATCGAGATAAATAGTGAGTTAGAAAGAGAGAAGAGAGAGAAAGAGGGAAGAGAGAGATATAGTAGGGATGGAGGGTCAGGCCGACGAAAGATAGGAGGTGGCGGAGCCTACGGTCGGGCTGGTTGGAGAAGAAGGGAGAGGAGGGGGCTGGGGCTGAGGGAAGAGAATAGAGAGAAAGAGAGAGAGCAAGGAGGGGTCGGGGCCGGTGGTCGGACCGAGGGAAGAGAGGAGAGAAAGAGAGATGATCGTAGCCGACGGTCGAGGAGGAGGGGGAAGGAGGAGGAGGTGGGTGGCATGGTGACGGGGAGGCCAGGGGGGTGGGCTATAGATGGAGTTGGAGGAGGGATGGGTTGCGGGCAGTAGCCCGATGGAGGAGCTGCGGGCCTAGGCTGGGAAAGAAGGGGAAAGGGGTGGCGCAGTGATGAGGAGGCCGAGGGGATCGACTGTGGACGAAGTCAGAGGGAGGGTGGTTGTGGGTGGCAGTCCAGTGAAGGAGCCGCGGGCCTAGGCTTGGAAAGAAGGGGAAGGGGGTGGCACGATAATGGGGAGGCCAGGATGGTAGGCTGCGGTCGGAGCTGGAGGGGGGGCGGGGTGGGTTGCGGGCGATAGCACGGTGGAGGAGCCACGAGTCTAGGCCAGGAAGAAGGGGAAGGAAAGGGAGGAGGGGGAGGTGGCGGCGCCAGTCAGGGAAGAAGGGAGAGGCGCAGGTGGAGTGGCACCGATTGGAGAACCAATAGGAGATGGAGGAGGAGGAGGCACCGATCGAGAAAGGAAAAGAAGGGATGAGGTCTCACCGACGGCGGAGATGAGGAAGAGAGAGAATAATCGATGGAGAGAAAAAATAATTTAGGAACAAACAGTTGGAAATAACCTAACCTATGGCAGCTATTTTGGAAACGTTGCCATAGGTATCAAAATTCGAGCTGATCCGAATTGAAATTAAGTCGGCCCGAGTCTCAAGCTACAGAAATGAATATTCTATTTTTTGAGTGAGCCAGCCCAATTTGGAGTCAAGCTGATCCGGCTGACAATCGAGCCGATCTGATTTAAATCTAAGCCGGCTCAGTTAGAGAGAATAGATCTATGATAGCGATTTTCATTAACCACTGCCATAGATTAAACTATGACAGTGATTCTTTATTATTGTTGCCGTAGGCTCAATCTATTGCAGCGATTAGTCATAACCACTGTGATATATTTTTTTATTTTTACTCTAAATATTATATAATTTAAAATTTTAATATCAATCTTCACTATTTATTATCTAAATAATTATCATTAGAGTGTCATCACGAAAGACCACCTCGATCCGATGGCCCTAGCTTCATCGATTAAAAAAATTTTATTTCGATGACCATAAATAATGATGCGATGATATGATAGATAGAGATCTTCGATGTATCTAAAAATCTATAATGATGATATTGGTGATGTTTGTAGCATACTATCAAAATTTTATTTTAATCGGATATCGTTATCATGGTCAATTTAGCATGAAGTTATTTTGATCATTAAATAAGAAATGAATGATCAAAGAACCAGATGGCATCCATCCATAAGATAATTTTTTAGATAAATGATCTTGACTGCTATTTTAATAATTTTTATAGTGCTAATCAAAAAATTTAAATCATGGATCTAAGAATGATCTAAAACTATACGTCGCTTGATACCAATTCTTAAACTCTCTTGATAATTATGCTCGTACGTTTTCAAGATCTGCTTAACGTTAATGATTCTTATAAAAATGATTTAAATTTCATAATCACATCATAAAAATTATTTAAATAATAGCTAAGATCATTTATCTAAAAAATTATCTCATAATTGAACGTTGTCTGGTTCTTTGATCACTCGTTTATTCATTTAATGGTTGAAATCATCTCATGCTAATTAATTATGATAACGATATCTGATTGAAGTAAAACTTTGATAGTATGCTACAGGCATCATCGAGATCATCGTTGCAAATTTTTGGATACATCAAAGATCTTCATCTATCATATCATCGCATCGTTGTTTGTGATCGTCAAAATCAAATTTTTCTGATTGATGAAGCTAGGGCCATCGGATCGAGGTGATCTTTTATGATGATACTCTAATGATAATTATTTAAATAATAAACAGTAAAGATGGGCATTAAAATTTTAAATTATATAATATTTAGAATAAAAATATGAAAAAAATATGTCATAGCAGTTATGACTAATCGCTGCAATAAGTTAAGCCTACGGTAGCAGTTATAAAGAATCAATATCATAGTTTAATCTATGATAGTGGTTAACCCTAATCGCTACTATAGATCCAATCTATGACAGCGGTTAGGGTTAACCGCTATAGTAATTTCAAAAATCGCTATCATAGTATGTGCTGTTATAGTCCTATTTTGTAGTAGTATTATACTTCATCGCTTCGACTGAAAGCTCAACAAAATATTCCATAAAGTTATTCAGATACTGGGTAAGCTGTCAAAATATTCCATATAACTTATAACAGACATAGCTCAAAACAAAGAGATTAAGCAAAACGTAACAATATGTGTCTTTGACTCTCTCAGATAAAATAGTCCAGAGATTTTTGCCTTTTTATTTTGAGAGGCTCAATCAATAATTTTATCGCATTGACTAGATAGAGAAAGTTGGAGAATGCTTTACTTGCCAGCTCGTAATCTTGTAGAGCAGATGCCTCAAGCTTTAATCCGATTGGCACTATTCTAGAAGTCCCAGCAGCCTCGATCGGCTCCTCCTTTAGGAAGAGATCAGAGATATTTGGAGCAGGTAGACTCAAAATGACTTCGCTGAATAAGCATTCAGTTGGACTTTTCTAACCCTTAGGAACTAGAGAGCCCAAATCGTGCTGAACCTGTACAATCTCAAAATTATCAATGTCATGGGGTTTAGGATCTTCTAGCTCAGAGGTCAGCGATGCAAGAAGAAGCTCGATCCAAGCATGGGCAGGCCTACCACCAGTTGATTCTGCTTTTCTCTTTCGAAGGGTCTTCAAACCCAATATGACTCAGATCCATCCTGCAATTCGAAGCATCAACTAATTAGTGTTGGATTTCAGAGCCCAAACAAATACAATCATAAGGCAAGAAGCAAATACGCATCTTTGGGGCCAACTTGGCTAATACCTTTATTGAACAAGGTCTGCTCGGATAAGAGCACTTTCAATTCTAAAATCTCAAAGCTGCACAAAGTTTCTAAATCTTGCCTTAAGCATTGGTCGAGTGAAGGATCCTTCAATACAGCCTCCTGGGGCTCCCCCCAATCGACAAAATCCTATTCATCATCTGAGAAGCAAAAAATAAATTGAAAGCACTCTTTCCAACCATGAACAGCGAAAGGAGCACCTCAGATCAATGGTAGAGTGTTCTTCCTATTCCTGAAAGTCATGTACCACCACCTGCGAGATCTAAGATATCTCTTCAAGGTAAAATAATAGCAGAAAAGTATGATATTGGGTTCAACCTCAGCCAAAATACATGCCGTGGTAAAGCTGTAAATATGTCGTCATGAATTCGGCGCCATCGAACATGATGACATCTCGAGAAAATAAGAAAGAATGAAAAAGAAAGGATGGAGAGGAAACCTTAGCCTAACCCGGAAGCATTCCTCGTAGATGTTAATCTGACCCGGAGGAGGGTTGCAAGCACGTTCCTCTACCTTTGGAACTTCCAACTAAAATTCGGAAGGAATATGGAACTGGCTATGAATCAACACTAAATCCCTCTCCATCATCTTCGACTAAAAGATCATCGATGCAAAGTCTACATCTTTGGAGTAAGCCATTCCTTTGAAGAAGAAAGACAGAAAAGAAAAATGGAAGAAGATAGACTAAAAAAAAAATCTACAATGAAAAAGGATGATAGGGCTTAACCTTTTGTCTTGTTCGAGACTTATATGCATATCAAATCGGAAGGATTTTCAAATACTCCATCTTCTCAGAGCATTAAATGCTGAAAACATAAATCGATATAATCTGGATGCGTGGCAAATATTGTTTGGATACAGCCTCCATCATTGGTACAACAACCACAACAGACGGATGCAATCATGCTCTGTGCCATTTTCAAAGAGATATGCAGAGATGTACGATAATAATTACCATGCTAGAGATGGTTTCGATTCCATTCTCTTCGAACTCCTTCGAATCCACTAATAAGTGCTTCAAAGATAAAAAGTACCTCAGATTGGAATTCAAGATACAAGTTCGAAGCATAATAAGGAAAAGAAAAGAGAAGAAACAAATCACTTTGGCGAAAACAACATTTCATTCATAATTCTTAAACGCTACATTGGCTTACAAGAAGAAGAAGAGAAAATATAATTTTCAAAGATTTTTCAACGGTTGACTCTAGGGTGGCCTTCTTTAACATCGGCCTCTTCTATCTATAAAGCGGAGTCAACCCTATTTATTCCCATGAGTATATCGGATGAGCTCACGAATTTTCTAAGACAATAATCTATTATGGCCTTTAAATTTTTATCTGATAGATTCGTCAGCAAAGACTCAGCATCGTCCATTGGAAGATGAACCAGGGCCATCTCTTTGCACCTTTCAAAACTTACAAAAAATCCCAATTTGCAGGCCTTGATTACAATTTTAGTCTCGTTCTTATAAAATCATCCAAGCCTCTCATTTAGCTTTTGTAGCTCGATCTGGGATACTAAAGGTTCTCGAATTACAAATGCTTCTCTAGCTGAAGAACCTTCGGACCTTCGCGATGCCTCCTCTTCACGATGTTCCCTATTGAAGGTCCAAGGCCTTTTAGTCGACCCCCTATTAGAATCCCTCAAAGAGCAAATCTCAGACACTAAATTTTCTCCCCTCGAGCATCCTCCTCAAACGTTCGATGTCATTACGGGCTCGAAGACAGTCTCATTCGGCTTCAGATCTTTGCCTTTCGAGATCTTTATTCCTTCTATGTGCTCTTTTCAACTTATCATCTCGACAATCAATCATCTCTCATGCATTGGAAAGCGCCTTCTCAGAGTAGTCAATTTTCTTAATCAAATCGATATTAGCAGCCTTTTCTTGCTTTAGATAGTATCTTAACCTATTGATCTCCTCTTTGGCTTCAGCCAATTCCAAAGCTAAAGCCCCAAGAATAATTTCGGCAAAATTAACTAAATAATGTCCTATCAAAGCCAAAGATCTAAGGGCACCCGTCATTTGATGCTGAGCATCTTCTCCTCTCAAAGCTTGTCTCTCCTCAAATGAGAGATGACTCCCTAGAAACTCTGCAATGGTCCTTAGAGTTTTAGCAGTAGTTGGGGGAGGAGGCACTAGTTGAGAAGTTCCACTTGTGCGCCCATCAGAAGAAGACTTATGGCAGGAGCCACCTCCTTAATTTCAATTGATCCTATTGGCACCACAAAATTGGCTGTTCCCGTAACCTTTATTGCTTCTATAGTGGAATTCCCTGTAGCAACCATCATTGGAGAACTTGGAAGAGCCGCCCTTGCAACAATCTCCACTGTTGAATCTATTAGTGCAGCTGAAACCCTTGTTGCCAAGTTCGTTGGACCGGTCCTAATCTCTAATACATCGCTTGCTAATTCGCTCGCGGGCGAAGGACTTTTATTCCTCTTATCCGTCAGATTAGGGAAAGATGCAGTCGAAGGAACAACACTCGAAACCCTAGCGATGGTATTTTCGAGAATTTGAGATTGAGCAGAGAAGGCCCTAGCCTGCTTTCTTTAGGCCAAAGACACTTGCAGCTTCCTTGCTAACATGGGATTCATTTAGTCCTCGAAACTCATGGAGGAAGCTCTGAGTGGAGAAGATGATAAACGCTGCTATTGCAATCATCCCTCTATCGTGTACTTTTCAAATGTATTTAAAAAAAAGAAGATGAAGATTAAAAGACATTTCTTAAATTATTTCCTCAAAAGAATTAATGGCCAAATAATCCCTTTGATCATGGTCATTTTCAACATCGCAAGATGACATCATCGATCATTAAATATCAAAGACATGGTTAAAAATGAAAAAACGTGTCATCTAATCCAAGGCATCACTTAGAAAATAATCTTTTCATCTGATTCTCAGGCTCAGCACTACATGATAGTATTACAGTAATAACATGAATACCTCAGATTGATCAAGTTGATGTCCAAACCCTTTGGATCAGCATAGAAACGTCAGTAGGCCGAAATAAAAAGCCCATCTGTATATTCTCCAATCCGAAGGGAAAGTCGAAGCACGCCTTCAAGTTGATTTCTTCGACAGTAGCTCATTCAACATTTAAGACTTCTAAATCATCTCAGACGAATAATCCTTCGGTGCATTCAATGGCTCCCTTCAAAGATAAATGAAAATCCGGCTGTAATCCAATCACGACTAAGCTGTTTTTCACTCCGCCTAAATTTATGGGAGCAAATAAGATATTCCGCCAATAACAACTTTTTCGTTTGGATTAAACGGTCTTAATCTCAAAGCAATATGATTAGCAGTTCAAAATTAGCGGAACAATATAACAACCTCATGATATTTTTTCTATAAATATCATAAATCATAAGAATTTAGATGAGCAAAAAAAATTTCTTAGAGAACTCGTTATTATTAAGCCGTTCTCTATTGAGTTGAGCGTTGTAAGATTCTCGTCAGAATCAAATCCTTTTATTCGAACTTGTTTTGCAGGTGACTTCAGTATTCTCTATGCTAGACCGACTATCCCGCTCTCAAAACATATAATTTCAAATTATATATATATATATATATATATATATATTAGTTTATTTCTTCGAGGATATCCATCCGAGCTGGTCAAACACTACACCTCTTCGAAAGAAATGACCAATAACATTGTATCATAATAAGATTTAAACTAGTTTATCGATATCCTTGGAAGATACTTTCGGTGCATCCACATCTATTCCTGATAACGCGAAAATGACACCAATTCGCTGACGCAAGGACCCAGTCAAAGTGGTCCCCACGTGACAGTGGAAGGGTGTATCCTCGCGTGGTGTTGAGTGGGTGTCTCTTTCTTAAAATCCCATAGTTCCCGTTTCGGCCACAGCGATTCAGGGACGGGCGAAGGGTAGTTTCGTCAACTTATACCTGTTACGTGACACATGGGGAATTGAAATTTAGCATATATTTTAGTGTGACATCTCGGGGATCGTGTCCTCGTCGATCAAGACCGTCCAATGGAAGATACCACTGGCGGTACATGGTAAGCCGCGGGCGGTCTTGTGAGTACATCGCCCACTGATTGTTCGGACCAGATTGCGAAGAGAATGGTATCGTAAGAAAAAACCTCAAACCCACGGATTTATTCTGAATTAATATGAGGGATATTTAGTTCGCAACTAAAATTAAAATTAAAATAAAAATTAAATAAATTAAAATTAAAATGGCTAAACCCTTTAAAACATTTAATTTTTGATTGAAATTAAAATAAAATTTTAATTTTTTAAAAAAAAACTAAATTTTTTTATAGACGTATCTGGAGGGTCTCTTTTTATAGATGGAGTTTATTGTAACTGTTCCGATAAATGACAGTCGTAACCATCCTGATAAATGCCAATCGTAATCACTCTAATAAATGACAATCGTAACTGTTTTGATAAATGATAATTGTAACTATTCAGTAGTGGGATCGCTTATAGGAATCCGTCTGAAGGAACAGTCCGAAAAAAGTTTAACTCCTGTAGGAATCCGATTGCTAGAGGAGTCCAGAAGGAGTTCGGCTCCTAAAGAAATATGACTACTAGAAAAGTTCGAAAAAAATTTGGCTCCTAGAGGAATCCGACTGCTGGAGGAGTTCGGAAGGAGTTCGGCTCTTGGAGGAATCCGACTGCTGGAGAAATTCGAAAGTAGTTCGGCTCCCGTAGAAGCCCGACTGAAGGAGAAATCCGAAAGAAGTTTGGCTCCCGTAGAAGTTCGATCGAAGGAGGAATCCGAAAGGAGTTTGGCTCCCGTAGAATTTCGACCGCTGAAAAAATTCGAAAAGAGTTCAGCTCCCATAGAAGTCCGACTGAAGGAATAATTCGGAAGGAGTTCCGCTCCCATAGAAGCTCGACTGAAGGAGGACTCCGGAAGGAGTTCGGCTCCCGTAGAAGTCCGACCGAAGAAGAAATCTGGAAGGAATTCGGCTTCCTTAGAAGTCCGACCGAAGGAAGAATCCAAAAGAAGTTCGGCTCCCATAGAAGCTCGATTGAAGGAGGAATCCGAAAGGAGTTTGGCTCCCATAGAAGTCCGACTGAAGAAGAAATTTGGAAGAAGTTCGACTTCCATAGAAGTCCGACCGAAGGAGGAATTCGGAAGGAGTTCGACTGCTGAAAAAGTTCGACTGAGGCTCGGACGCTGAGGAGTTCGATTAGGCTTGACAGCTGGAGGAGTTCGGCCACTAAATGAATTCGACCGCTAGAGGAGATTGGGTGGGGTTCAGCCACTGGAAAGAGAATTTTTGATCGAAGCTCTTCCATGATTACCAGCTGTATTAGGCTAAGCACCAGACTAGACTTCGATGGAAGCGTGATTTATCTTCAATAATAGTCCTTCTACTCCTGAGTTCGAAATTCGAAGAAAGGGAGTACAAAAAGAGTGATAGCTGAAGTCCTCTTCAGGGCTCTACATCAGTTCAAATTGAAGCTCGGAAGAGATCTTATCTTCAGTCAAGATTGACATTGAAGTTGAAGCTCGGGGGAGATCTTGTCTCCAGCCGAGGTTGACGTTGAAGCTCGGGAGAGATCTTATCTCCAGTCGAGGTTGAAGTAGATCTTATCTCCTGTTATCGTAGAAGCTCTCGAGAGATCTTATCTCCGGTTGTTATCGAGCATAATGGGACCATCGTCGAGGCCTTTCCTCTCATTCCATCTAAGATGAATGAGGCCTTCGACTTTACTCATGTTAGGATGAAGTTCTCCTCCTATTTCTGATGGACCATGCGGGTACATAAGGACCATTGTCAGAGCCTCTCCTCCCATCTCGTCTAAAATGAATGAGGCCTTCGATTTTGCTCACGTTAGGACGAGGTTCTCTTCCTATTTCTATTGGACTGTAGAAGCACATAAGGACCATTATCAAGATCTCTCCTTCCATCTCGTCTAAAATAAATGAGGCCTTCGACTTTGCTCATATTAGGATGAGATTCTCCTTCTATTCCTAATGGACTGTGGAGGTACATAAGGGCCATTGTCAGGACCTCTCCTTCCATCTTATCTAAAATGAACAAGGCCTTCGACTTTGCTCACGTTAGGATGAGGTTCTCCTCCTATTCCTAACGGACTATGGGTGTACATAAGGATCCTTGTCAGAGCCTCTCCCCCCATCCTATCTAAAATGAACGAGACCTTCGACTTTGCTGACCTCTCCTTCCATCTTATCTAAAATGAACAAGGCCTTCGACTTTGCTCACGTTAGGATGAGGTTCTCCTCCTATTCCTAACGGACTATGGGTGTACATAAGGATCCTTGTCAGAGCCTCTCCCCCCATCCTATCTAAAATGAACGAGACCTTCGACTTTGCTCATATTAGGATGAGGTCCTCCTTCTGTTCCTAACATGGCTACTTCTAATTACTTCTTTTCTATCATCACATAATTTTTGTACCAAGAAACAATAATATTGAAATGAAGGAGTTTTATTGTAGGAAAATTACTGGTAGTACATCCTTAGATTTTCTGAGTTCTAAGATCGTGGGAGTATTGTTCCTTCGAGCTCCTTCAGATGATAAGTTTTAAGTCGGGCGACCTCCACCACTTCATACAGATATTCCCAATTTGGAGCAAGCTTTTCCTAGCTCTGAGACTGAGAGACGGCAACTCGTCGAAGCACTAAGTCCTCCACTCTGAATATTTTACTTCTGACTCTGGAGTTATAGTATCGGGCCACCTTTCGTCTGTAGGCCGTCATCCGAATCTGAACTTTCGTCCTTTTTCTTTCGGTAGGTCGAGGTTGACTCTGAGGTCCTGTGGGTTGTGCTGCTTGTTGAAGGCCACGATTCGTGCTGACGGAAGCTTAAGTTCAATCAGGATGACTGTCTCCGTTCTAAAGGCCAAGATGAATGATGTTTCCCCAGTCAGTAGTCTTTAAGTAGTTCGGTATGTCCAGAGGACATGGTAGAGTTCGTCCACCCAGGCCCCCTTTACTCTATCGAGCCTTGTCTTGATGTCTTGCAGCAGAGTTCGATTGGTCACTTCAGCTTCTCCATTTGTCTGTGAATGAGCTACTGATGTGAAGTGGTAGGAGATGTTTAGATCTTCGCAGAATTCAACGAACCTCGTTCCAGCGAACTATCATCCGTTATCGGTTACGAGGGTTCAGGATAGACCGAATCGACAGACTATTGACTTTTAGATGAAATTCTGTACCTTTGCCTCGATAATTTTGACTAGTGGTTTGGCTTTGATCCATTTGGTGAAGTAGTCGATCGCAATCAGGAGAAACTTTCGTTGCCCTGATGCCATCGAAAAAGGGTCAAGTATGTCCATTTTCCACTGTGCATGTGGCCAAGACGCGCTTAGCGGAGTAAGCTCGAAGGTCGACTATCTTTGTATGTTTGCATTCTTCTGACAGTGATCATATTTCTTAACATACTCCATGAAATCATGGTACAAGATCGGCCAATAGTATTCTTGCTGAAGTAATTTTTGCGATAGAAATCTGGCTCCTATATGACTTTCACAGATTCTCTCGTGCACTTCCCATAATGCAAAGTCGACCTCTGAAGGTTGGAGATATCTCAGCAGTGGTAGCAAATACGATCTCTTATACAATCTGCCCTCATACAAAATATACCGAAAGGCTTGATTCCTAAGTTTTCGAGCTTCTTTCGAATCATGAGGAAGAACTCCCTCCTTGAGGTAGGCAACCAACGGATCGATCCAGTTGGACTCGAGTTTCATTTGTAAAACGACCTATGATTTCTCTAGACTTGGGCACTTCAGAGTCTCAAAAAATATTTTTTTGGATAGTTCGACTGAAGTTAAAGTGGCCAACTTAGAGAGGAGATCGGCTATTATATTTTCTGCCCTCGAAATCTATCAAATGCCAAAACAGCTGAAGGCCGGAGTCAAGTTCTTTACTTTCTTAAGATATTTCATCATTCTTTCCTTCCGTGCTTCATAGCTATGACTAACTTGGCCGACTACTAATTGGAAGTCATTGTAGACTTAAAGCCAATCTACTTTTAATTCTCTTATAATTTTTAATCCGACGATCAATGCTTCATACTCAGCTTCATTATTAGTCACAAAAAATTCAAAGCGTAGCGCATACTCGACGACGACTCCCTCGGAACTGACTAAGACCAACCTCGCACCCACTCTAGTAAAGTTGGATGAACCATCCACGGACAGAGTCCAAAAACCTTCGAAAAGGTCGACTGTCTCTTCGGGAAGGCTTGGTTGCGATAGTAGAGCATCGGTCTAATTATATTTAAGTTCGACATCATCGAAAATGGTACATTTCACTATAAAATTTACTAATATCTGAGCTTTAATCGATGGCCGAGGTCGATAATTGATATCGAATTTTGTAAGCTCGATTGCCCATTTTGCAATTCTTTCGGAAGCATCCATTCGCTGAAGGACTGTCTTTATTGGTTGATTCATGAAGATCATTATGGTGTGCCCTTAAAAGTAAGGTCGGAGCCTTCTGACAGTAATTAGAAGAGAGTAAGCCAATTTTTTTAGCTTAGAGTACTTGATCTCTGCATCCCTTAGGATTCGGCTTATGTAGTAGATCGGCCGCTGTATCTTCGCTTCCTCCTTGAGTAGAACTGCTGCCAAGATCATTGAAGAAACCGTTAGGTACAAGAATAATTCTTCTTCAGATTCGGGCTTTGCCAATAGTAGGGATGAGCTGAGGTAGTTTTTGAGCTCCTCAAACGTCCGTTGGCATTCCATCGTCCAGTAGAAATTCTTTGGTTGCTTGAGAACTTGGAAGAAGGGCATGCATCGCTCGATCGATCTCGAGATGAAATAATTTAGGAATGCCACTTTTTCAGTCAAGTGCTAAACTTCTTTGATTATCTTTGGAGCGGTCATCTCTTGAATGGCTCGGATTTTTTCTAGATTTGCTTCAATCGCATGCCTCGATACTATAAATCTCAGAAACTTTTTAGAGGTCACGTCAAAGGTGCACTTGGTCGGGTTCAGCTTCATCTTGTGCTTCCTGAGTGCATTGAAGGTCTCTTCAAGATCGGTGAGGTTGTTTATAAAAGTTCAGCTTTTGATGAGCATGTCATCCACGTACAACTCCATATTACGGCCGATTTGCTCCTTGAAGATCTTGTTGACCAGATGCTAGTACATTGCCCCTACGTTCTTGAGTCCAAAAGGCATAATTCTATAACAATAAAGATCACGGTTAGTTACAAAAGTTGTTTTTTCTTCATCCTTCGATGCCATCCGTATCTGATTATAATTGGAGAAGGCATCCATGAAGGTGAGGAGCTCGTGGCCCAAGGTTGCGTCTACCAGTTGATCGATCTTAGGTAGTAGATAACTATCTTTTGGGCAGGCCTTGTTTAGCTTCTTAAAGTCGATGTATATCCTCCACTTACCATTGGCTTTCTTAATCGAAATCATATTTGAAACCCAAGTCGGATAGCTGACTTCTTAGATAAATCCGATATTGAGAAGCTTGTTGACTTCTTCTGCTATTACCTTTTACCTTTCTGGTGCATGGCCTCGAACTCTTTCTTTCACTGATCGATATTTGGGGTCAATGGCCAACCGATATTCCATAACCTCGATGTCAATCCCTGGCATATCTGCTAGAACCCAGGAGAAGACGTCGGCATTCCTCCGTAAGAAGGCGATAAGCTGCTCCCGAACTTCATCTTTCAGATTGGAGCCAATTTGCACCATATGCTCTACATTTTCGTCATTCAAGGGGATGGTCACAAGATCTTCTAAGGGCTCATCCCGTTCTTGGGCAAAGTCATCGCGGATATCTAGCCCATCAATAGGATAAGGGTCGGACTATGCTTTCTTTCGTATGATAATTGAGTAGCAGTGTCTTACCAGAGCTTGATCTTTCCTAACCTCTCTAATCCTGCAACTTGTCAAAACTTTCATCTTCAAATAATAAGTGGATATCACTGTCCGAAGTGCATTTAGACCAGGTCAATCGAAAATAGCATCATAGGCAGACGAAGTCTTTACAACTAAAAAATTGACCTATGTCTTAGCCAGTTTCGGGCGTTGTCCTACGATCACGGCCAAAGTTATTATGTCCTCAACTGGTATAGCATCGTCAGTGAAGCTTATCAACGGGGAGTTCATATACTCCAAGTGGTTATTGAGTAGCAACATTTTTGAGAAAGCACCATAAAATAATACATCGGCTGAGCTTTCATTATCTACCAAAATACGATGTACATCAAAGTCGGTAATATTTAAAGAGATTACAATCACCTCATTATACAGGAACTAGATCCTCAAAGCATCTGTCTCTATAAAGGTTATGGGTTCTACAATTCTCCATTTCTTCACTGATCCCTTGGATCCGCTGGCCTCTCCTTACCGAAGTACTCTCGAGATCGTGTTGATGATATCGAGACATGGTCGATCTCCTTGTTGATCCTCCCTCCTTGGTGGCTCAGGCTGCGGTAATATCCTCGATCGATCTTTCCATCCTTCAGATCGTCACCGTAAGAATCGACCTAGTCTGCCTCACCTGATGAGCTCCTCGATCTCATCCTAGAGTTGAAAATATTCCTCAATGTCATGACCGTGATCATGATGATAAAGGCAGAACTTGTTAGGATTATGTTTGCTGGGATGAGAGCGCATTCTTTTCGATCTCGATAGTTGCTTCCTGATTTTCATCAGCACTTAGATTTTTAGAGCATTGAGAGGAATGTAGTTATGAAATCTTCGTTGGAGAGAACCCGGCCGTGCCCTTCTATCCGGGCTTTCCTACCTTCCAGCCTAGGGAGGAGTTCAGATTTGCTTGCGCTCAGAGGGAGTTCGGGAGCGCGGTTGAGCTTCACTCGACTTTCCTTCCTCGACGGACCCGTCCGACTCGTTGATTCACCGCTTACCAAAGGCTTTATCGTCCTTAGCCTTGAAGGCCTCTTCAGCTCGGGCATAACCTTCAGCCCGAGCTAGCATATCGACGAAGTTTCTGGGGTACTTTTTTTCAGGAAGAACAGCAAATCATTCTTCTGAAAGCCACTCTTGAGTACGACCATGGCGACAGATTGGTTTAGGTTTCGGACCTCCAACGCAACTGTATTAAACTGGATGACATAAGCCCGGATGGATTCTCTCTCCTTCTGCTTGATAGTCATCAGAAAATTCGAACTTCGGTGCAGACGTCGGCCGCTGACGAAGTGAGCCACAAACTGATGGCTCATCTGATCAAAGAAAAAGATGGTACCCAACTTAAGTGCCGAGTACCAATTTCTGACAGCTCCCTTGAGGGTGGACGAAGAAGTTTGGCACAAGATAGCATCTAGCGCACCATGGAGCAACATCATTGTCCGAAAGGCCTCCAGGTGATTGACCGAATCGGTGGTCCTATCGTAACTCTCAAATTACGAAAGCTTAAAGTTCGGCAGGATGGGTTCCTACATAATCCTCTGAAAAAAAGGAGGGTCAGTGCAAATATTATTACTATATGTGGGAAGAGTATGATGGAGCTCTTCGATTTGTCGGCTCATTTTTAGGAGCCTTTAATTGAGGAGATCTTTACGATCGTTGATCTCCAGAGTTTTCTGATGGGATGGAGGCAAAGTTCCCCCGGGGTCGAATCATGATTCGAGCTATGACTCTCCATCCTCTGTTTTTTCTTTTCGGAGGTTATCGATCGGCTAACCCAAATCGATCATTCTTCGATCAAATCATGGGGCTCCAAAAAAGTCTGCTCTAGTCGAATTTACATCAGAGCCTGTCGATGTATGTCCTGCACCACCTTCATGAGACCGCGGACTTATTGGACCAGTAAGTTGAACTGCTTCGTATCCACCATAGCTGCAGGTGGAGCTTAAGTTATCGGAGCTAGAGCAAAAATGGATGTATCTGGATGGGATCTGGCTGCAGAGGTCGTTGATCGTCGGATCGAAGCTTTTCTGAGAGATATTTTTTTGAAAAAAACTCTAGATCGCTGCTGAGCACTTTTTTAAGATCAAAAAAATCTCAACAACAGAGGGCCCTTCCTCTAGTGCCAATTCTGTTGGTGTAGAATTTGGTTGATGTCGGATCAAGCTGGAGTCGAGGAAGATGAGATCGCCGTCGGTGATTTGCAAAATAAAGTTCTATCCGGATTCGATGGTGGTGGCTCTGATAGGATCCTCTGATGGTCAAGTTAGCTCTTCTGGCCAACAGAAATGGAGTGCTCGAAAAAGAGTTCGGCAGAGTTTTGAGAAGGAGAAGAGAGCTTAGAAAAAACGTATATGAAGGATCCCTTTTTATATAGACGGAGCTTGTTGTAACTGTTCTGATAAATGACAGTCATAACCATCCTGATAAATATCAATCATAATCGTCCTGATAAATGACAATCATAACTGTCCTGATAAATGATAATTATAACCGTTCAATAGTGGGATTACCTATAGAAATCCATCTGAAGGAACAGTCTGAAAGAAGTTCGGCTCCTATAGAAATTCGACTACTGAAGGAGTTCGAAAGAAGTTTGACTCTTGAAGGAATCCGACTGCTAGAAGAGTTTGGCTCTTAGAGGAATCCTACTGCTGGAGGAATCTGGAAGGAGTTCGGCTCCTGTAGAAGCTCGATTGAAGGACTCCGAAAGGAGTTCGGCTCTCGTAGAAGTCTGACTAAAGAAGAAGTTTGGCTTTCGTAGAAGTCCGACTAAAGAAGAAATTTGGAAGGAGTTCGACTTTCATAGAAGTCCGATCGAAGGAGGAATCTAGAAAGAGTTCAGCTCCCATAGAAGTCCGACTGAAAGAGAAATTCGGAAGGAGATCGGCTCCCATAGAAATCCGACCAAAGAAGAAATCTGGAAGGAGTTCGGCTCCCATAGAATCTCGACCGCTGGAGAAATTCGGAAGGAGTTTGACTTTCGTAGAAGCCCGACTGAAGAAAAAATCTGAAAGAAGTTCGGCTCCCGTAGAAGTCCGATCGAAGGAGGAATCTGAAAGAAGTTCGACCGCTGGAGAAGTTCGATTGGAGCTCGGACACTAAGAAGTTCGATTGGGTTCGACAGTTGGAAGAGTTCGGCCATTGAATGAGTTCGGCCGCTAGAGAAAATTGGGTAGGGTTCGATCGCTGGGGAGAGAATTCTCGATCGAAACTCTTCTGTGATTACCAGCTACATTAGGCTAAGCACCAGGCTGGATTTCGGTGGAAGCGGGGTTTATCCCTAATAAGAAGCATATCAATTTTATCTAAAGAAATATCAAGACTACTTCTCTAAAATAAAAAAATTAACCTTATTTTGAAGCTTATTACGATATACAAAATCCAGCAAACCTTTGCTAATACTTATCACACTATTTAGATCAATATTTGCATTAACAAATGTGTTCTCCCTCCTCTTTTATTCTGGTTAATTTGAAATATAAATATCCAAGAAGGATTGGGGAAGAGAGTGTCAATCAGTTCAATTATTTAAGTTATAAATAATTCGATAGCAATAATCTCATCTTGAATCTTGCTTTTACCATAATTAATAATCCTAATGAATATGATAGTCTTTGCCCATCTTCTTTTAGAAAAAAAAGGTTGGAAGGATATGCCAAAGAAATTAGATATTTTATATTGTAGACAACTAGCTGCAAATAACAACAAATAAATCCGGATGAAAAAGGCCTACTAGTCCTTCAGGTGGCTTTGACTTAAAACCTTGGGTGCGTCAGCCCATGTCGTGTTGATATATTATCCTTATAGAGTGGAGACTCATCATATCTTAGAAACATAAATTTTCCCCGGATCAATATAAAAATGATCTTTTGTTGTTACTCTACCAATAAGATGCCGCACAATAATAATCAGAAGATTGGGATATCTTTGGAGTCAGGCACGAGTCAAAATGAGAAGATAAAAAATCATGGAATTGTGTAGCTCTTATGAAAACTAAAAATGCTATTAAAATGAAGATGAAAGTAATTGAATATGTAATTTTTTAAAATAAAATAAGATATACCCATATAATGTACAAAAATATGTGCCTGCACTCAACAATAAGCATGAATAAGACCGACAAAAGCATAGACTATTAATATACACGGCTCTTTGATTAAATAATTCTCAAGTGATTCGTCACTAATAAATAAATAATAAAATTCTCAAATAATTTTAAAATTCTTATGACCAAACCCTTTTCATCTTTGCCAACAAGAGCAGGACATATGTCACACCAATAATATAAACTAGTTTAAAAAAATAAAAGTCTCTCCGGAAATACCATGCCCACGTGTTGCTGGAGAGGCACCATGGGGATCATTTAAAACAAAAGAAACAAGGATGTAAAATTCCGGAACGGAAAACAAAAGAATCTTGCTTTATTGTCACATAATCCCTGGAACTATACGAAATATGGTACAAAATATTTTTCATTAATCCTCAAAGCTAACGCATTTTCACACCTTTGCAAGCTCACAACAACGCGCACACCACCATCGAACTTAAAAGAGCTACCGTTACGAGAAAACCGGCATTTCCCGCTCGTCCCCAAGCCGTACGATACCCCATACCGGAGTCGTTATGGGAGTAAGCTACCAAGAAAGAGGAGTGAAAATAAAAGCCAAGATGAAATTATCGCATGGACCAGGTCCAAGTGGACCAGTGCAATCTCGGAGCATATGGACGGTGGATTACGCGCAATCGGGAATTGGTGAAATAGAAGGGGCAATGTGGCGTGTTATCCAATGTGGGATTAGGCGTGGTTCATTAGACCTGGTTCAATTAATAATTTACCCAAGAAAACTGGGACGCGGGCCTCTGCGGCGGGGGTATTTAATGGCCTCCGCGTCCTCCTTGATCCCCCTCGATCCTCTTCTTCGTACCATTCGCCCCTTCCCCGTCTTTTCCAACGAGTCTCTCGCTCTTCGAAACTGCTCCGCGGATTTAGAGAGAGAAAGATAGATAGAGAGAGAGGCTGGGAGGTTGTCATCGCTCATCCCTTCTCGTGCTCCGCTTCTCCGGAGCTCCTATTCTCCTCGGTCTCCATCGCTCCCCATCCCATTATTATTCTTTTCTCGTCTTCTTTCTTGGATTCTAACCTTCTCCATCTTCGTTTCCTCCAAGAAGTCATTTTTGTTGGGAGATACATTAGTTCAAAGATTTCTTTTTCAGCGTGTGTATATATACTCCGAGAGATTGTTCTGTAGATATAGAGATAGGGGAAGGTGAGAGGGAAGAAGGGGAGAGATGAAGTACGTATTGGTCACAGGGGGCGTCGTTAGCGGGCTGGGGAAAGGGGTGACTGCAAGCAGCATTGGAGTAGTCCTCAAGGCGTGCGGGCTTCGGGTCACCTCCATCAAGATTGGTAATCTTGCTTCCTGTTTGGATCGTTTACTGTGGATGATTGATCCTTGTTGCTTTTTATATCTTTGACTCTGCTTTGAACAAGAAAGTAAGGTCCTTTGCTTGTTTCTTGGGGTTTTAGAGGTTTTAGCGCGTTTAATCTTTTGTTTTATCTAATAATCCGTGAATGTCGTTCTTTGTAGCTTCCAAGATTTGTGTTTTTATTTCGGAATCCAAGAAGCATTTTGGTATTTTGTTGCTTAGGGCATTGCAAGATTGGATCATTATTCAAGATTGGATCTTTTTTTCTTTTTTCCTTTCCTTCTATGTTTAATTTCATGTCATTAGAACTAATGGATAATTTGTTTCTTTCTTTACTTTTACTTAAATTTTCCTGTTCGTTGATGCATTTTGATATGTGCTTTTAATTTCTTTAGCAAAGAAACATTTTGTTATTTTGCGGTTTTGAGAATTGCAAGATTGGCCTTTTCTTCTATTACGTTTTATTTCGGCTATTTTGCGTAATTTCTTTCTTTATTTATTTTGCGTTTTCTTTAATTTCTCCGTGCTTCTAAATACCTTTTATATTTTTGTAAACGTGGCTCTACGAGACCCTAATGAGTCCCTGCCTTTTTCTTAATTTGACTACTTCTCCTTTAATTTTCAAACAGTGACAATTTATTCTAAAAAACTCTGTTCCCGAAGTCGTTGCTTCCTTGTTGAAAACTTTAGGGTTTTGTAGTTAAGCATGCTCCTCTTTATCTTGAGCAAAACTAGTTCATGCTGAAGCAAAGTCAGGAAAGAAGAGAAGGAGATGAAGTGGCAGAGCGGTTCAACCCCCCCATTTTTTTCATTTCAGTATGTTATATTTCTTCTGGTAGAGATAATACACAGGAAATGATACTTGTCATACGGTATAATCCTTGATTTGGCTCCTTGCTGGGTCACGGGGATGCACCTTTTTTATCCTAGTTTGCCCACCTTGACTCAAGTAAAAGAGAAGAAGACTGTACTCAGCTCAGAGATGGCCGAATATTGACTAATTGATATTCTTCTCTTTCTATTATTTTCGCCTACAGATTTACTGTTTCTTCTGTTCATTGACATTTCTTTAAGTTTTTAGAATTTAATTTTATATGCCTGGTGGATTTGGAAGCAGTTTCAACATTGTTGTCTTCACCCCTCTGGTGATTTTTTCTGTTATGGTGGTTTGCTGAATGCTGATGCATGATTTTATTATTGACATGTGCAGATCCATATCTGAACACTGATGCTGGAACCATGTCCCCATTTGAGCATGGAGAGGTGTTTGTTTTAGATGATGGAGGCGAGGTAAGGAAGGTCCTGAGATTGTTTTTGTTTTGGGCCTCTTCGCAATAAGGGGTTTCTGAAGTTTGGCATCATTCTTGATTCTTCTTTCCAATCCTTTAATTGTTAAGTTCATCTGGTGGTGTGGTATAAAATTTTTTTTTAGTTATCATAACCATGATTGATCATCTTATTTAAAATTTTTATATTTTTTTTAGTTGTCACTAATCATGATTGTTCATCTTATTTAGCTACAGTTCTAAAATATTTACCAACTCTTTAGCTCTTAAGTCTGAAAGCAGTAGTTCAAACAGTGGTACCTTTTAAGTTCACTAATTTTTTCATTTTGACTGTCTTCTTGTTCCTTAAAACAAACCTTGTTGCTGTGACATGTCCATCTGATAGAAAACTATTTAGACAAAGTTCTACTTCCTTTGCTACCCTTCTACTTGGCCTGAAAAAAAATTCCCAAAATAGAACTTGTTATAATTATAGGTGTTTCTCAGCTAAATGAATTTATCGACCCTGACAGATGCTAGTTTTTTAGGTGGATTTGGATCTGGGAAACTACGAGCGGTTTTTGGATATTAAATTAACTCGCGACAACAACATCACGACTGGGAAAATTTATCAGGTATTGCAATTATCAGCCTGCTTCTTGAACTTGTATGTAAAAATTCTTGGTTCATTATCTCAGATATTTGGTCTTACTAGAATATATTAAGGTCAAAATTAGCTTATATTGTACTTTCAAAATTCTCCAGTCCAGAACAATTTTACTTTCCTTGCACATTTTCTTGAAGTTCCTCAATTATTTTCTTTGTGTGATCTATAGTTTGTCATCGACAAGGAGAGAAGAGGAGATTATCTTGGGAAAACAGTTCAGGTGTGCTTTAGATTTTTAGCACCATTTTCCTGCTTTTGTGTTTATTGGATCATTGAGGTCATATTTTTAACGTGAACCTTACCTGAGTACTTTTCATGGTTCCTGTAAAGGTTGTACCCCATATCACAGATGCCATACAGGAGTGGATTGAACATGTGGCTACGATACCTGTTGATGGCAAAGAAGGGCCAGCTGATGTTTGTGTCATAGAACTGGGTGGAACAATAGGTACCTTTTCTTTAGTTTTCTTTGAAAGGGAGCTGCTTTTATTTCTTTGTGTATTGATACATTTTGTTATTGTTTTCAATAGTCATGTAGGTGTGCTACAGCAGTCACCATCAGCATAATAACAACATCATTCTTGGTGCAGGGGATATTGAGTCGATGCCATTTATTGAAGCTTTGGGTCAATTTTCTTACCACGTAGGTCAGTGACGATGCCTGTACATTCCTTTTTTTATTTTTTTTAGTAATTAATTATTGACTTTCTCCCTGATTCTAGCACAGTTTTCTTTTTTTATTTTTTCCTTCTTGGTTTAGGGCCTGGCAACTTTTGCTTAGTTCATGTTAGTCTTGTGCCAGTTTTAAATGTAGTAGGTGAACAGGTATGTAATTAGGATTTCTAACTTGATATTTACCGTGGAAATGTTTCTTGAATGATCCATTCTCTAAGAATCAGTAGATATGGTGACTTAACCTATTTTTCTACATGTAGAAAACTAAGCCCACCCAGCATAGTGTTAGGGGGCTCAGAAGACTTGGATTGACTCCAGATATTCTAGCCTGTCGCAGTGCAAAGGTACCCCTCTTATTTGCTTTCCGTTCTGTACCTACTATTTTCAATCCTTTTGGTGCTATTGTGGTGATCGCTGATCTATGGGTTGAATTTTCTGGCAGCCACTTGATGAAAATGTGAAGGAAAAGTTGTCACAATTTTGCCATGTTCCGGTATTGTAGTGCAACAAGATGATACTTAATGTGCCTTATTAGTAGGATTTATGATGATAATCTTATTGTTTAAACTATGTCTGTTATGAATCATTTAAAATGTATTGCAGGCAGCAAATATAGTTACTCTCTATGATGTTGCAAACGTTTGGTACATTCCTTTAGTTTTAAGGGTAGGTGATTTTCTCTCTGTTTAAATTGTCTTTGTGTTACTGAAGCCGTAGTTTTACCCATTTGAACTGCCTACAGGCAGTTGTGGGGGCAGTCAATTTAAATAGTCACGTGGTTTTGTTGTTTTCATTAGGACCAGAAGGCACATGAAGCTATTTTAAGAAGACTGGACCTTCTATGGTTTGTCTGTTAACCTCAACCATCCATTTTAAATATCCATTTACTCTAGGTACTGTTACTTTTTTGGCTGCATAATGATATTATCTCCATTCTACTCAGTGTTGCTAGGGAGCCCAAGTTGGATGAGTGGATGTCTAGGGCTAAAATTGGTGACACGTTGCATGATCCTGTGGGTTTCAAGCACTTATTTCTAGTATTTGGGTTATAATTATGTGTACTGTCTTTTTGGTACAATTATATGTACTGTTGATGTGCAATATATTGATGCTTTTCATGACCTACAGGTTAGAATTGCCATGGTCGGAAAATATACTGGTCTTTCTGATTCTTATCTTTCGGTATTGCAGGTGAATTTCTTCTCAGCTTTCTCTTTGTATAATGTTTCTTCATTCATGTCTCTTTTCTATAGGTTTCTATTTGTATAAGAATATTTATATGTCATGTTGATTCTGTTAATCTGTTCAGTTGTCCAGACATGGCATTCAACCCAGTACCTCTCTGCCAGCCCTACCTTCTACCGTTCGCTCTAGTGACATGAAATTACTCTTGAGGGACTGTTTTCGTGTCCATGCTTGTGGTCTAAAATTTTTACTACAACTTTTCTTTTATATATATATATTCCTTGAGGAGATATGTTTTGAGGTTTTGGAAACTGTTTAAAAAACAGTCTATGCAGCTGCACATGCAGGCCCTGACCACCCTTCATAGGGTTTAGGCTTCCTTTGTATGTGGATAGGCCCCACCATAGGTGCAAAAGTGGCTACCATAAACATAAATCCCAAAAATGTAGCCCTCTGCCTCCTTTCTATAATCTTCTGTCATTTTTCTTAATCTTTCACTGATTCATCTCTAAACCCTTCTTAGTGTTTAGGCTGCCTTTGTGGGTGGATAGGCTGCATCATAAGTGCAAAAGTTGCTAGCATATGTGCAAGCCCCAAATATGTAGGCATCTGCCTCCTTTCTATAATATTTTCTTATTTTTCCTAATCTTTATGGATCCTTCTCAAAATTTCTAATTCTATTATTATTATTATTATTCATATAATTATTTTATTTTTTTAAATGCAAACCACCTGCCTAAGTGACCAATATCACCTACAATTGTAAAGTACCTCAACCACCTGCATACCATGGCAATTTTTGTAATCTTGAATTTGGATAAAGACGGTTCTGTGAATCATGCATCACATGATTGACATACTAAAATATTCTGCACTACTTAGGATTAATGGTCCTATACTTCAAATGACACAGTATGGCTTAAATGCTGTCTTTTGATCTATTCGATATTTTTCGGGGAAAAGAACCAGTCTGATGCACCTTAATTAGAAATTTAGTTGGGATTTTCTTTTTCTTCTTTTCTGTTCTTTTCTTTTTTCTTCCTAGGTTGTGGTACTGTTGGCAGTGGTAGCAGCTAGAGTGCTCGGTCCATCGGTAATAAGCACATCAAATACTATGTTGCTTGCTAGGAGTTAGTGCACTACTTTATTTTAATTTGGTAACCTTACGAGTACCTTGTCTACTGCTTTCCCTTGGTGTTATTCTTATTTGATGCAAACTAGATGCTTAGTATCATATTGAAACTAAGGGGCATGTTTCAGATTTTAAAGAACTCATGACTGTAAAGTGAGATGTAGAAGTTTGAATGCCCAAGTGATGCTGTAAATGTTTGAACATCCAAGTGATGCTGCTATCCAACAAAGTACTGCAAATATTCTTGGATGAATACATTAACACCCGTTAAGGCATATTGTATGCATGGAATTTGCTGCTTTGCACAGATGAGAGAATCAATGCATATTATGTTTAATGGTTGTCCTCTCATTTGTTTTAACATGTAATTTCTTGCTAGAAGGATTCTTGGATATTTTATGGGAATAAGATCAATAAGTAGCTAGAATTGATTGCTTTTTTGGTTTTATCAGCTATTTGTTGGAACAGGTGGTGAGCCTCAAACTTTAAGTGGATATGGAAGTATTTAAAGTAGAAACTATACATGTAGATATGCAAGATTGAATTTCAGTTTCCCTAGATTCCAATGCATATAACATAATATTTACTAAATACAAGAAATTATGGTCTTTTCATGCTAATGTAGCTTGCACAAATTGTTTCATTTGTTTACTTAGATATGCTTTAATTTCAATTTGTGTTGCATCTTGTGATGGTTGACCATATGTGCTTTAATAATGTATATCATGGTCTTAGATGATGTGATTTTTTTCAAATAGTAACTATAGCTTCCATCAATCCTTTTAGTCGTGACCTGTTTCAGGCTCTTCTGCATGCTTCTATTGCTTGTCATCGGAAACTTGTAGTTGATTGGGTTCCTTCTAGCGACCTCGAAGACATGACTGCAAAAGAGGTTTATTGCTTGATTCAGTCCTTGTATTTTTCTTTTATTTTGTCTTTCAACTTATACTATTGCAAATTTCCTATTTATTGTGTATAGGCACCTAATCTTTCTGAAAAGGCATGGAGTCTTTTGAAGGTGAGCTGCTCCTTTGCCAATGGTGCTAGCATTTTATAACCAAACCACAATTCTATTACTATCTTTCTAAATCCTATTTGATTTTGATTTATCAATTTATATGTTTCTCTTGCAGTCATCTAAATAGTATTTCATCTCAGAATGCAGATGGTATTGTAGTTCCAGGTGGCTTTGGGGACAGGGGAGTGGAAGGGAAAATTCTTGCAGCAAAATATGCCCGAGAAAATAATATTCCATATCTTGGCATATGCCTCGGAATGCAAATTGCTGTTATCGACTTTGCACGTTCTATTCTCAACATGCAGGATGCAAACAGCACAGAGTTTGACCCAGACACAACCAGTCCATGTGTTATTTTTATGCCAGAGGTCAACTTGGTTTTAGAACCACCCTCAAAATGATTCGTTTATATTTCAAAATCAATTTGACATGGTAAGTCTTTCTGTATCATGATACGGGAGTGACATTTGCAGGGTTCAAAAACTCACATGGGAGGAACCATGCAACTTGGATCAAGAAGGACATTTTTCCATATTGCTGACTGCAAATCTGCAAAACTGTAAGGACTGAGACATATCCTCAAGAAACTTTACCTGTTTTGCGATGCATGCTTTGGCAGATTGAGTTAATACCTTTTCTTCTTTCAGGAAAAGAAAAAAGTTTGATTTTTGTTTTTTTCCTTTCTCTGGTAGGTATGGCAATGTGAAGTATGTTGATGAACGACATCGACATAGATATGAGGTTGGTCTTATGACATTGCCATGTATAGTGTTTTATTGATTTTGTAATTACATGATTGTCTGGTGTGTGTGTGTGTGTTGACTTCTGTTCTACTAGTGATAAGGAAAGTTATATTTCTATTTTGATGTTGGAACCTTTTTTTCTTTCCGAGCATCACCACCATATATTGGAGCATTAGGTTCTTATATTATCGATTCATATATGTATTTATGTGTTAATCCAGGTAAACCCTGATATGATCATGGAACTTGAAAGAGCAGGTCTTGCATTTGTAGGTAAAGATGAAACTGGAAGACGTATGGCGGTATGTTCGTGGTAGATTCTTTTCCTACTTTGTGGATGCCTTTGCATTGCTGATGGTCTTCTTTTATTCGTCTTGGTTCTTGCAGGTACTTGAGCTGCCTTCGCATCCATATTTTATTGGAGTGCAGTTTCATCCAGAGTTCAAGTCAAGACCTGGAAAACCGTCAGCTCCATTTTTAGGTAATTTGTCACTTTTTCTTGCAAACAAAAAATGATGAGATGAGATGATTCTAATCTGATTTACTTCCTTCAAAGGAAAACAAAAAGAAGAGGCTGATTTTTATTGGTTCCAAGTTATTTATTTATTTATTCTTCCACATTTTAAAGCTCCTTTTTCACCTCTTTTAAGGTTAAGCTTCAGAAAGATGCTTCTTCCCTGGATTCTTTGTGATTTGTCTTTTCTAGGAAAATATTGTCTCATTTTCCTTGAGTCAAAACAGCATGAACATGGTAACTTGGAATTTTATCTGTTTGGGTAGTTAAAAAGTAAACGTGACACACAAGCAGTTATTTAGTTTGACACAAAATCTGCTTGCATGATTTCAGTAATGGACTTGCTCTATTGATATACATGTATTGGCAATTGGGTTTTTTCACCTTCTGAACGTGGTAGATCAATCCAAAACCAATACAATCAAAACATTCCTGGATATGTTTGCCTAATATAACAGTCAAAAATCAATACAATCAAAAAAGGATCATCACACTCCTGTATATGTTTGCCTAATATAACACTGCTTCTCCCTCTCCTTAGCCAAGCTATTTGCAAGCTGATTCACCAAGTTGAGGATGGTACATGATTGACACCAAAGGTATATGCATTAGTATATCCCTAATTTCCTGCAATCAGGCTACCAGATATAGTTAAGACTTCTTGACAGTTTATGACTTCTGGACAAGGACCTTGAAAAATTAATCTCAATCCGGTCCTTCTATTTGATTGCTATGTTATATATGCTATATTTACCATAATGAGCATATAAAGATGATTTTTTTTTTTACTTATTCATCATAGGTAATGCTTCAACTAGGATGCACATCAAAATATAGATATTTATACACATGTATGTCCACCTGAATTATCTTATTCGTGGCCAAGAGAATATGACACCTTGCACCTATTTTTGATACCAAGGCACAATCTCTATGTTGTTTGATGAACATTAGTCATGTACAATCTGGTGTCCGAGTGTGCTAAAACTAGCATATTCAACCAGATAACAAATACAAATTCTTCGCTTCATATGTATAAAATTTGCCTTTTAAGAACTTGTTTTTTGTTATAATGATGGTTACACTACATATGAATGAGTCCTCAAGTTGAGATCTTTTGGTCTGACCATGTCAAAATTTACTTTGTTCTCTGGTTTTAGTGATCATGTTGATATCCATCACTATATTGTGAGATATGCATGTTACTAATAACTGTTGCATAAAAGGGATTTTGGGTTTCATTTTGTTTTGTTGCCAGCTTCTAGAGACTTTATATTTAATTTTTCATTGTAAAGATAATATTGAGCTATTGGGGTATTTTGAGTAATGTGCTTGCATAAAATTGATGAACCAAGTTGTCATTGATGGATATTAGTCTCAAGCTGCCTGGTATATGTTGGGGCAATCATTTTTCTTTTATTTTGCCTTTTGCATGCTTGTTTTTGCTTGCATTTGTGGTTCATGCTTTGGAGGTCCATTGTCTATTTATGCTTAAAAGAAATGAGACATTGTAGGATGTCCTTATTTATTTTCATTTACAGTCCCTGTCTTAGAAGTCTGCATTTCTACTGTTTAATAGGGCTTATAGCAGCCTCATGTGGACAATTGGATGCCTTGCTGGAAGGTACCACCCATTCTAACCAGCTAGCTACAAAAAATGTCCCAAGAAATGCTGTTTCAAAGCCAAAAGCCTGCCAAATTGGGAATACCAAGAAGTCTGCTAAAAGCCTATTAGAAGGGAGCTTGTACTCCAATAGCAATGGCTGGCATATCTAACGAAACGCTCGGCATGGTTTTAGGGCCGCCCCCCGCTTCTTTTTTTTTTTTCCTTCCGTTGTTGGAGTTATGATTTCATGCCAGTTTTGCCTTTTGATTTGGCCTGTACAGCTAATTAAGTGAAATATTTTCTAGCTGTAGGTCTGTTGCAGTTGTGGAGCTTGTTCCCAGGTTTTAACAAGGAACGGCTTGTAATGTATTTTTGGGTGGGTTTGATAGGGTTCGACAGTAATAGTATGTTTTTCTTTGGTGGATGGAAATACCTTTGTTCTTGAAGAGCTCTGTATTTTATCCGAGCATATGAAGGCATGGTTTCAGCTTCTCTTGGCACTGAGCCTATGGCATAGAGTATTTGCACTGATGCAATTTGTAGCCTTCCAGAGCAAAGTATTCAATTTTGACTGGTTGTGTCAATATCCTTGATGAATAAAATACTTGTCGCATGTCATTGTGGAGAATGTATTCGAATCTTCTTGTTATCATTATTTATTTTTCTTGGGCTGTCTGTGTCTTATCTAGTTTTACTTAACAAGAAGATTGTAGACATGCAAGCTGCATTAGAATTAGGCCGATATCAAGTCACCCAGGTTTTAGAGGTTCCCACTTTTGTGCAATGCGGCTATCAGAACCCAGGATTGTCTTGAAATTAGGAGCTGTTTGGAGCCCTGTAAGTGGCGCTGCAGTGCAGCTCAAGTTGTAATCCAACTTAAGGTTGCAAGCAGTCCATCTACAGGGGCTCCATCTTCTTTGTTTGGATGGAAGATGAGGGGGAGTGGAAAGAGTGGGTAGAGGGAAAAGAAGCTCAGGGCATAATGACACCATTAAAATGTTAACTGGACACCCAAATCTTCATATATGGGTTTCAATATTCTGGCTTTTTGGGGGAATTATCTGAAGTTTATCAATATTACAGGTTAGAATTCCCAAAACAAAGAAATGTTTTAATGATGATATAGAGAAAATGGGATGTATAAAAACTTTCAAGATCATTCACGAAATGTGTGAGAAGTCTGAATTCTGAAATTGTAAACCAGCTTCAGTGTCAAAAAATTATATTCAGCAATGCTACACTTTCTGAGGATGCCATGATAACGTGCAGTGCGATATAACATTGTTTCTAGTACGTGCAAAGGCTTAGATAATCTTGCATGTTTGTTAGCTCGTAACATTGTACGCCATAAAGGATACACCTTTTAACACGTTAGGGGCTTATTTGGTTTGTGAAAAGATTTTTTTTTTTTTTTATTGAAATATTTTTCTAGAAAGTTAATTCTTGGGAATATGATGTCGGAAAAAGTAGATTTGTTGTGTTCGATTTCATGAAAAGTAGCACACTTCAGAGTACCTTATATTTGATTGAATATTTATTATATCTTTAATAAAAAAGTAAGACTTAATTATATTCTATTCATGACGGAAAGAAGGATCTCAATTACTTTTACATGGAAAAGCTAAATATCCATCTCCCATATGAGTTTTTCTATCTTATAAAATATGGAAAGCTTATTTCAATGAGAATGCTGCTATCCTATATCTCTCCTTTAAAAATTTTAATCCAAGAGGATTCTTTTATTTTTTGGATTAATTATGCAAGAAACACTAAACTTTTTGGGAGATTTTAATTTCATTCTAAACTTTTATTTATTGTAATCAGTTCATCGAAATTTCAAATTATTTTAATTTGGATCTTGGCTCTAATTTCTATCATCCTACAATAATGGAGTTATCACGTAACTTGCTTATATAGCTTTAAGTTGCTTATATGGCAAGAGATTAATAAAAACAAGAAGGCAAGAGCTTACAAACATGATCTCCCTTGGAAACTCTCAATCCATTTGCAAAATCCTAAATGAGTATCACCATTCTCCTCCTCTACCAAACAAATGTAACAACAACATAAACAGTGGATAGGCCATGGAGAAGAGGCTAACAGAGAATAGCCAAAACTAAATTAGATACAAAAAATAAACAAAAGAAAGGGAAGAGGTGACCTTCCTATTATGACCATTGGGACGTGGCCCAAAGGACACACCTTTAGGAAGGGAGGGGTTGTTGATTAGAAGGGGAGAAACGGGGTCTTGGATGAGTGAAAGAGAGGGTTCCTTCCATTGATGAGAGTGAGTGAAATAGTGAAGTTGGGATAAATAAGAGTTGAACGAGAAAGAGTTGTATTAATTTTGATCTTTATCAATCCAAAAGTAGAATCTCTTCTTTATATTCCAAGAAGACGAAAAGGAGAGAGAATAGAGATCCTTAAGGAGAGGATTTTACTCTAGATGGAAAAAGATGGGAGAAAAGGGGAAAGGAGGATTTCTAGAATCTTTTCCTGTGTCAATCAAAAGAGGCCACATAAGCAGATCACATGATATCATATGACAACTCAATCATGGCAAGCAGATAAAAATTAAAGTTAGGATTCAAATTGAAACAATTTGAAAGTTTGATGATTTAATTGTACTAAATAAAAGTTCAGGATAAAATTACAAACCTCCAAAAATAAAAAACCTCCCTGAGGTAAATAAATTTTAGCCTCACTATCATCCTTATGATTTTCGAATATATCTTAAAGTGACAGGTCAATATTTGCTACCTTAATATATTTTTAATAATGATGAATATGATTAGTCCTATGAAACATGTTAGGAAAATAGAGGGATATGAGTAAGAAATGAAGATCATTAGTCACACCAATAGTGTATATATATTCATTGATCGACCAGTTATTTATGTGTTAGCTAAAGTTAGCTTCTTATATATGATTATGAATATATATCATAGAAAAAAAAACTGAGCATGACTCTTGAGGGATTGAGTATGTATTAATTATTAATATATATATCAATGCATCTAGGGCAAAAAGTGGTTCTTAAGAAAATATCTCTATATTGATTGCAAATAAATGGTAATTATGATATTCCTTACACGTGCACAACAATATGCTAAGAGTGTTCACTGGTTACATGGTCTAATTGTCTATATGAATGATTATTAAAAAGATTGTGGTTTGGGTTAAAAACATTGCTAAGCCTATCATTGTGTAAGTAGGAGATGTAAAAATTGCATGCTCAATTATGAGCTTAAAGAAAATTAAAAAAATAGCGATTAGATAGTGTTTAAATTGCCTAAACAAGAAAGTTGTGGGTGGTTACCAAAGCTGCCCAAAAGCCTAGAACTCTCGTACAAAAAGAAAGGGAGTTTGATATTGAAATCAATCTCTCTAAGATTACTCTCTAGGACCCTGATCTTTTTGAGACTCCCAAATAACTATCTATAAGAGAAAAGTTACAATTTTTTTTTTTCAAAAAGATCTTCTTAAGAAAATATCTCTATATCGAATACAAATAAATGGTAATTGTGATATTCCTAACAGGTGCACAGCAATATGGTAAGAGTATTCACTGGTCACATGGTCTATTTGCCTGTATGAATGATTATTAAAAAGATTGTGGTTTGGGTTGAAAACATTGCTAAGCCGATCATTGTGTAAGTAGGAGATGTAAGACTTGCATGCTCAATTATGAGCTTAAAGAAAATTTTAAAAAAATAGCGATTAGATAGTGTTTAAATTGCCTAAATAAGAAAGTGATGGGTGGTTATCAAAGCTGCCCAAAAGCCTATAACTTCCATACAAAAAGAAAGAGAGTTTGATATTGAAGTCAATCTCTCTAAGACTGCACTCTCTAGGACTCTGATCTTTTTGACACTCCCAAATAACTATCTACAACAGAAAAGCAATAATATATATTTTTTTTCAAAAAGAGATAAACACAGCGAAAGAAAAGAGAGTAACAACAAGTGATTAAAAAGCAATTTAAACTATGGTAATTATTTTCATTCCATTTTGTGATCGAAAACGTGACCGAAAGAACAAAGGGAACGGTATTTATTCCATTAAGATGATTTTATTGGATCGCCTAGAAGAGATAAGTTAATTTCCATTGCAATTCTCTAATTTATACATTGAATATTTACAAAATTCCTTGTCGGCAGTTTGCATATTAAATATTTGATTGCGGAAAGTTGGACTTTCGAATGACAATGGGAATGAGTGATTTCCATTCCAGCCATTTGGTTGATGAAAGTTTCATTCCCGTTCTGATTCCATGAAGAAATGAATATTAAAATTGCAAATGGGTCGGGTTGATCTATGATCTGATTCGATTCGATCCATTTAGATTCAATCCGACTCATTTTAAAGAACTCATGGAGTCAGATCAGTTCTATTTTTTAAATTGGGTTTGGATTTATTGAATGTGGACTTGATCCAACTTGATCCGAACTCAGTATATCACTAGAACCTAAAAATGTTCTAGCCTCTAGTTGTGATTTAAGAGTTATATAAGCAATATCTTTAACATAAAGATATATTTTAAATTATTTTTATATTCTAATTTATTTTAAGAGTAATATTGTTTGTTATATGTTTTGTATGGTTAATAATAGTTCGCTATATAGTAATTAAAATATAGTTGACTACATTCCGGACTTGATCTAAATCCAAATTTTTTGAGTTGGGGTTGAATTATTCATGGACCCCATCCTACCCAAATAATAAGTCGATAATTTTACCATGGATAGATCCTATCCGGTCTTCTATTGGATTGGATCTAGGTCTGGATCTAATATTAGAATTCGATCAAGAAATTGGATTAGATCAAGATCACTCATGATCCAATCTGATCTGACCTATTTATGCCCTATTGGAAATGCTTTAATTCTTCAAAACTCAATTCTTACTCTTCACTAGTATTCAAATTTCATGCTAATTCTAATTATAAACCAAATGCTTTAAGGGTTATAGCCAATCCATTTCTTATTTCAATTCATTGTGATTTCGATTCTAATTCTCATGGCAAACTAGGCGCATTCTCAAATGCAAGTTGAGAAGATAAAAAGATATCTCTAGATACTTCAATATTTTCATTTGACCCACACCAAAAAAGAAAAAAAGAAAAGAAAAAAATAATAAGAGAGAGAGAGAGAGAGAGGGAGAGAGGGGTCGCTACTCGCGAAGAACATTTGGGCTTCTTATGTAGGCATCTTCGCAATCAGTTGTAGTCAAAGTAGTCAGCACAGTAATCGATTTCGTAATGGCCTGTAGGCTGACCTTTCTTCCCAGCAAAGCTTACAGATCAAATGATCTGCCGATTCTACCTTCAGCCTTGGCAAGTGTCTAGAAGCTAGTTTGTCTTACATTGAGAAAGGTCCCACAAATCCGAAGAGAAGAAGTAGAGGAGAATTACGAGGGAAGAGTTCTACAAGGCAAAAACTGAACAAATTGATGTATGCGTGGAAAAAGGCTGATATCCAAGCTCATGTCACAAAGCCCGACATGGAAGCAATTCTTCACCCCATCATAGACATCGATGGTGTGTTAGATTCACGACTAGAATTAGAATCGAAATAAATTAAAATAAGAATTGAAATAACTGTTATCATGATAGTAATGTAAATACCTCAGATCGAATGGATTAATACTCAAACTACCTCAGACCGATATAGAGATATCAGCATACCAAGGCAAACAAACCATCCTCATATCCTCCGACCCAAAAGATAAGCCGAGGAGTATCTCCAAGCTATTTTCTTTGATAATAGCTTGTCCTGCACTCAAGTCTTTAAAACTACCTCGAATGAATAGCCCTTCAGTATACTCGATAGTGTCCTCCAAAGATAAGCAGCGATCCAACTATAATCCAGTCATGATCAAACTATTTTTTACTATACCTAAACTCGTAGAAGCAGATAAGGCATCCTGATCATGCCAGTAATAGCCTTCCCATTTTAGAAAAATGATCTTAATCTCGAAATGATATGATTAGCGATCCAAAATTAATGAAACAGCATAATGACCGTAAGGTATTTTTTCTACAAATATCATAAATCCCGAGGATCTAGATAAATAATAAATTTCTCTTAGAGAACTCATTGTTGCTTACTATTTTTTACTGACTTGAGCGTCGAAGGATCCTTGCATGAGTCAAATCCTTCAATTTGAACTTTATTTTGTAGGTCACTCTAGCATCTCTATGCAAGACCGATCGCTCTACTCTTGAAGCATATAATTTCAAGCAATAATAGATAAAGAAAGGGCATACTTTTAAACTTATCATCTAAGAAAGCATCGTCTCGTCTCACCGACGTTACCGCCTTCCATCAGCAAATCTCCAAGCTGACGATCATGTTTAGTCTCTGGTGCCGAAAATTTCTCCACTGATCCAACCGATCCCGATCATAATGGACCAGTTCAACCTGCTCCTCTAGTAGGTCAATGCCTTAATGGCTGCCGTCTAGGTGGTCCAAACTGCCTTTGCACCTCCTCCAAAGATGCCACAATCAAGCCAGGCTATTCTTGCACAGCCTTCTATGATGCAGCCTGTATTTTCTTTAGTAGTACTGATTGCACCCCCAGTTATGGTGCCACCTCAACCCCCGATTTTTTAGCCACAGCTGCAAGCCAAGCCTCCTTAGACGTTTCTTTAGAATCCGAGGAGACAAACTGATCGACGATCTTCCAGCCCACAATCTGGGCATGACTCGACTTTTGGTCGCCACTCTTCTCAATAATTCGAGGCATAAACTATCCAAGATCTGATCATAGAAAAAAGGCTTTAAGAGCTCGATAAACATATTGAAGCCATCAATAAAGCTTCTTCATCTTGACCCTATGATAGGTTCAGCAGTAAGCCTCCTTTTAATGAAAGAATAATAGAGCCATTGCCACCAAACTTCAAGCTGTCTCAATTCGAGACCTATGATGGGACCATCGATCCCGTCAACCATGTTGAAACCTTCAAGACAGCATTGCTCTTCCAAAGAGCATCAGATGTTATTCTTTATCGGATGTTCCCCGCTGCTCTAAAGGGGGTGGCCCGATAATGGTACTCTAATTTGAAAATGACCTCGATCCACTCTTTTGAAGAGTTGGACTGGTCTTTGGTTGCACATTTTATCAATAGCCAAAAGCAGCAGAAATGATCCGACTACCTCAACACCATTCGATAGAGAAAAGAAAAATCGATCCATAGCTATGTGAGCTGCTTTAATGCGGCAACCTTGAAAGTTCACGATCTGGACTAATCAATCATGATGACCATCCTAATGGGTGGACTCCTAAAAAATAATCTGAAAAGGTAGCTAATAAAGTCCTTTCCCAAGGACTATATGGGAATACTAGACCGAATGAAAAAGTATTCTCACTTGAAGGAAGCCTTCATGAAAGACATACTTGCCAACTCTGTAGTGGCAGGACCAAATAAAGAGCACTTCCTAGGGAGGAAGGAGACTTATCACCAGCATTCCTAATCTCCACCTCAGAAATAGAAGGATGGAGATCCATTCAGGAATCGCCGATCTCCAAGTCCTTAGAGAAGAGACCAGTAGCGCTCTCCCCCGAGGCGATACCATAATTATATACCTCTGAATGCCACTCAAGGAGAAGTCTTGATGGAGATTCATGTCGAGCCTCCTCAACCTCCGAAGATGCAGACAAAGCTAAATGCTGCAACCCTACAAGGTATTATTTTTTCCATCGTGACTATGGTCACGACACTGAAGACTATCACCTTCTTCGTGATGCAATTGAGAAGCTCATCCAGGAGGGAAGGCTAGACCATTTCATCCAGGAAAGAACTTTTCGTTGCCAACCTTCTTTAAGAGCTCGACAACTATCTCGCCAGCCTTAACACCCGATGCCGGCACCAGCACAAGAGGTGGAGGAGCCAGCGGTGGCAGAAGAGCGACTCCTCCGAGGTGAAATCCACATGATAACTAGAGGATCGTTTGGATTAGTGGCAGTGAAGAGGCCAAGGCTCGAGGACAGGCTTGGAGATACCATCATCTTTACCAAGCAGGATGCAAAAGGTGTACAATAGCCATACAATTAATGATGCAGTGGTTGTAACTATTAATATTGATGATTACAATATACATCATGTTTTTATTGATAATGGAAGCTTAGTCGATATTTTATATTTTTCTATCTTTTCCTAAATAGAACTTACTTCTGGTCAGTTAAGTAGATTTAACATACCGATCCAAGGTTTCTCTAGGAGCTCGGTGATACCAGAAGAAATAATCAAGCTGTCTATCATAGTGGGTACATATCATAGTGGGTACACCACCTCAGCAATTGACGATTTATGTAGATTTTCTTATTATAAAGCTTTCCTCAATTTACAACATGATCCTTAGAAGACCCAGCCTCTGGACATTAAAAGCCATGGTATCCAGCTACTATTTGATAGTAAAATTTTTTACAATAAATGGAGTAGGATGAATTTGAGGCAATCAAACTATAGCTCGTTAGTGCTTTGCTGCCAAGCTTCAAGTGGAGGATCAAGTGAAGACCCAGCCTAAACTCTCAATAGGATTGGACACTCGGGAAGACCTAGCCGAGAAATGTGCTCAACTATTTGAGAAACTTTTGAAAATTTCATTAAGGAAGAAGAATCCTTATCAAACTGTAAAGATCGGCTCATGCCTCGATCAGGTAACAAAAAATTAACTAATCGCTCTTTTGCAAGCAAATGTGGATCTTTTTGCTTGATCAGTAGTGGACATGTCTGAAATTAATGCAGAGGTAATGTCCCACTACCTAAAGGTGGATCCAACCTATCGTCCAATAAAATCGAAGAAACATAATTTCGCCTTAGAGCACAAGAAGGCCATAGCCAAGGAGTTGGATAAATTGATCAAAGCCGACTTCATCCAGAAAGCAATGTATCCAAATTGGCTGGTGAACATCATGCTGGTAAAGAAAGCAAATAAAAAATGGCATATATGCATCGACTTCACCGATCTGATCAAGACTTATCCTAAAGATAGCTATCCGCTTTTCTGAATCAACCAACTAGTTGATGCTACTTCAGAGCATGAGCTTCTTAGCTTCATGGATGATTTCTCTGACTATAATCAAATCTGGATGGCTCTTTAAGATGAGAAGAAATAGCCTTTATTACTGACCATGGGCTCTTTTATTATAGGATGATATCTTTTGATCTGAAAAATACAGAGGCCACATACTGAAGACTAGTGAACAAGATCTTTAAAGATCAGATCGACAGAAATATAGAGGCATATATCGACGACATGCTGATCAACAGTCATGCAATACCATACCATATCGCAAACCTCTAAGAGACCTTCAATACTCTTCACCAATACAAGATGAGGTTAAATCCTGTGAAGTATGCTTTTGGAGTCATTGTTGGTAAATTTCTTGGCTTCATGGTCTCACACAGAGGCATTAAAGCAAATTCAAAAAAAATCAAAGCCATCCTGAAGATGTCACCATCTAAAATTATTAAAGAAGTATAGCGCCTAACCGACAAAGTAGTCTCTCTCAATCATTTCATCTCTAGATCAGCCAAGAGGTGTCTCTTTTTCTTTCAGACCCTCAAATAGCCAAAGAATTTTCAATGGACTCTGGAGTGCCAAGAAACCTTTGAAAAGCTGAAACGGTACCTCAGCTCTCCATCATTGTTCACCAAACTTCAACCAAGCAAAGAGCTCTTATTGTATCTTATTGTTTCTCCAGTGGCGATCAGCATAGTCCTTGTTTGGAAAAAAGGATGAATACATAAATATATCTATTATACCAGCAAGGTCCTTCATGATGCAAAAATCAGATACTCTAAAATAAAAAAATTGATTTTCATACTGATTATCATGGCAAGGAAGCTTCGACCCTTCTTCCAAGCTCATGCTATGGTGGTTCTCGTGAATCAACCAATTAAGGCAGTGCTACATCATCCAGATACTTTGGGTTAGATCACAAAATGAGCCTTGGAACTCTCAATTGGATATACATTACTGATCGAGATCTTCCATCAAAGCCTAAATCTTAGTCGACTTTATTCTCGAATGTACCATCCTGGATGGAGAAAATTCAAAAGGAGGAGAAGTCAAGGAAAGGTCAGAAGACCCTATTAATTCAGAAGATGATGAAGACTTGGGATCAAATCTCGAAGAATTATAAACCCTCCATGTTGATGGCTCATCGAATTTATTGGGGTCAAGGGCCGAACTTATCTTGGCTAGGTCTGAAGGAGATGTAGCTGCATACACCCTACGCTTCTTTCCAACCACGAATAATGAAGTAGAATAGAAGCTTTAATTATGGGACTAAAAATCGTTAGAGAAGCTGGAGCCCAGCACTTGAAGGTCTTCAGCAATTTTCAGCTGATGGTCGGACAGATCAAGGATAAATACAAAGCTCGAGAAGAAAATATGAGAAAATACCTCCAAAAGATAAAAGATTTGATCTTATTCTTTAAAAATTTTGATATCCAATAGATTCCTAGGGCACAAAATGCCAGAGTTGATGTCTTGTCCAAGTTGGCATCATTGTTGCCCACCGCTTGAAGAAAGAGATCTATTTTGAGATCTTAAGAACCTCAAGCTTAGAGGAGCCAGCCGTCATCTAATAAATCAATGAAGAGCCTAGTTGGATGGATCCTCTTCTAAAGTATTTGAGATTAGATGAGCTACTACCTAATCGAAAAGAAGCTCAAAAAATTAGAAATAAAGCTGCTCGATATATATTGCATAATAATGAACTGTATAAGTGGTCTTTCTCATTTCCTCTCTTGAAGTGCTTATGTTCGATTGAAGCTGACTGTGCCTTATGAGAAGTCTATGAAGAAATCTACAAAAATCACTTGGCGGGTCAGTTTTTATCATATAAGATTCTTCGATAAGGCTACTATTGGCCCATAATGCAGCAAAACACATAAAGTTTTGTTAGAAGGTGTGAATAGTGCCAATGGAATGATAGAGTCCAACATCAACTGATGATAGTTCTGACTCCAATTGAAGCTCCATGGCTATTCGTCCAATAGGGATTAGACATCCTAGGTCCATTTTCTCAAGCCTCAAGCCAGCACAAGTTTCTTCTGATGGCCATAAACTATCTCACAAAATAGATTGAAGCTGAACCTTTAGCCCGCATCACTGAGACTAAAGTTTGAGATTTTATTTGAAAATCAATCATCTATCATACAGTCTTTCCAAAGTATTAATCTCCGATAATGGCAGACAATTCAGCGACGTTCGACTTTATGGGTTTTATGAAGATCATGGGATAGAACAGTGCTTCACCTCAGTAAGCCACCCACAAACGAATGGAGAGGTCGAAGTCACCAATAGAACTCTCTTATAAGGCCTAAAAGTCAGACTGAATTGGACTGAGAGGTCATGGACAAAAGAGCTTCACCACGTCCTCTAGGTCTATTAAACCATCCAAAAAATTTCTATTGGTGAAACATCCTTTAACCTGATGTTTGGAATGGAGGCAGTCATACTTGTGGAATTCGGGCTCTCTTTCCTTAAAGTTGAGAAGTATAAAGAAGATACAAACCCAGTATGGCTTAGAGCTAACCTCGACCTGATCGAAAAAAGTAGAGAACATGCTACAATGAGAATGGCTGCTTATCGTCAGAGGGTGGCCAAATACTATAATACTCGGGTCAAAGCCAAAGAATTTTAAGCTGATAATCTTGTTCTCCAAAGAGCCAAAGTCTCACAGCCTATGGAGCAGAAAAAAAATTTCACCTAATTAGGAAGGCCCTTACCAAGTCGATGAGGTGGTATGCCTAAAAATCTACCGTCTGAAGCAGCTAAACGGGACTTTACTCTCTAGACCTTACAATTTGGCCAACTTGCGCATATATTATCAATGATTTATGCAAATAAATCTTCAAAATTCATTATCTTGTGCTTACATGACAGGAAGGATTCTGAAGAAATTCCTATAAGATCCTTTTGATTGGGATGTCAACTAAGCAAGTTTCTCAGATTGGAACTGCTTCGTACAAAGTCTCTTTGATTGGGATGTTAACTCAGCAAGTGCCTCAGATTGAAACTACTTTGTACAAGTTTTCTTTGATCAGAATATTAACTCAGCAAGTTTCTTAGGTCGGAACTACTTCGTACAAGATTCTTTTGATCGGAACGTCAACTCAGCAAGTTTCTTGATTTGGAACTACTCCCTACAAAATTTCTTTAATCGAGATGTTAACTCTATTCTCTACAAGATTCCTTTGATCGAGATGTTAACATTATAGATTGCTCAAATCGGAATTGCTCTCAATAAGGTCCCTTTGATCAGAACGTCAATTCAGCAGGTTCTTTAGATCAGAACTGCTTCCATAAAATTTCTTTGATCGAAATGATACCATAGTGAATTTCTCAGATCAAAATTGCTTTCAACAAAATTTCTTTAATCAATATCATCGCAATAGATTTCTCAGACTGGAACAGCTCCTTATAGAGTCTCCTTGATCAAAAAGATATCTCAGCAGATTGGAACTACTTCCTATAAGGTCCTTTTGATCGGGACGACCACACAGAGAATTTCTTTAATCAAAATTACTCTCTACGAGGTTCCTTTGATCAGAACGACACCTAGACGAATTTCTTTAATCGAAATCACCTTCCACTAGATCCTTTTGCTTGGAACCATCCATAGTAAAGTTTCACTGGTCGAAATCCCTTAGAGAATGAACCTCGAACATAGAGTTTCTTCTCCCCTCAAGTGTCCTCCTCAGACGGTCTATGTCTTCACGAGTCCAATGACAGTCTCGTTCAACTTCTAACCTCCATCTCTCAAGGACTTCAATTCTTCTGTGAGCTCTTTTTAACTCATCATCTCGATGATCAATCATCTCATGGGCTTCAAAAAGCATCTTCTTGGAGCAGTCAATTTCTTTAGTTATTTTGGTATTGACAATCTTCTCCTGCTCCAAATTTTACCTCAACCTGTCAATCTCTTTCTTCACTTCAACCAATTCTAAGGTTGAAGCTCCGAAAGTGATCCCCATGAAATTGATCAAATAATGGCCAATCAGAATCAAGGATCTAAAGGCACCCACCATTTGACACTGAGCACCTTCTCCCTCTAAAGCTTGTCTCTTCTCAAGTGAGAGATAGCCCTCTAAAAACTCAACTGTAGTTTTAAAGATCTTCATAGTGAATAGAGGAGAGGCCAACCATGAAACCTCTATCTGAGTTTCAACTGGAGGAAGGCCAGAGATAGAAATCACCTATTCTAGTGGATCCATGACCCTAATTACTTTTGTCAGCTCAGAAAGCTTAGCTGCCTTTGTGAGCTTTGCTGCTCCTGTAGATAGATCTACTGTAGAAGTTTCTTCTATCGGGTGCTCCTCTCTAGCAATCTTCATTAGAGAAGTCAGCAAAACTACTCCCGAAACAGCCCCTACCGTCGAACCCACTTGTGCGACCGCAACTCTTGTCATCAAACCCATTGGTCTGACCCTAGCATCTACCACTAAGTTTGCTGGCTCGTTCTTCAATAGAGGACTTTTGTCCCCCGTATTTGTTGGAACAAGAAGATGCACGACCAGAGGAGCAGCATCTGAAGCCCTAATGGCAGTACCTCCAAAAATTGTAGATTGAGCAGATGAAGCCCTAGCTTGTCTCCTTCAAGCTGATGACAACCACAACATTCTCGCTAGCGTGGAATCCATCTCATCTTTGAAACTCATAAGAAAAGTTCCAAGTGAAGAATGGAAGGTGTTATTCTCGGAGTTGTCTCCTTTGCTTATCTTCTAACTATATTTAAAAGAGAAAAGATGAAAACCAAAAAGCATCTCTTAAATTAATCTCTCAAAAAAGACCAATAACTAAGTGGTTCCCTCGACCACGGTCGCTTTCGGTAGTCCGCGCCGCATGCTGACATCATCAGTTGTTAAGTGCCAAAGCGTGAGTAGAAGTAAATGAGTATGATACTCAATCTGAGATATTACTTAAAGAATAGTCCTTTCATCTAATTCTCAAACTCAGCACTAAGGAATAGTGTTATGGTAGTAACATAAACATCTTAGATCGATTGAATTAATGTCCAAACTATCTCAGATCGACATAGAAACATCAGCATACCGAGGCAAAGAAACCATCCTCATATCCTCCGACCTAAAGGATAAGTCGAGGAGTATCTTCGAGCTATTTTCTTTGACAACAGCTCATCCCACACTCAAGTCTTTTAAACTACCTCGAATGAATAATCCTTCAGCATACTCGATAGTTTTCTCCAAGGATAAGTAGCGATCCAGCTATCATCCAGCCATGATCAAACTATTTTTTACTCCATCTAAACTCGTGGAAGCAGATAAGACATTTTGATCATGCTAGTAATGGCCTTTTCGTTCTACAAAAATGGTCTTAATCTTGAAATGACGTGATTAGTGGTTCGAAATTAGCAAAACAACATAACGTCTGTAAGGCATTTTGTCTATAAATATCATAAATCTCGAGGATTTAGGTAAGTAAGAAATTTTTTTTAGAAAACTCATTATTACTTTACTATTCTCTGCTGACTTGAGCATCGGAAGATCTCCGTCGAAGTCAAATCCTTCGGCTCAGACTTTATTTTGCAGATCATTCTAGCATCCCTGCACGAGACTGATCACTATACTCTCGAAGCATACAATTTCAAGCAACAACAACTATATCCTTTGATGCATTTAAGGGTGTTTGGTTTACGATTAGAATAGAATCAAAATGGATTGAAATAGAAATTGGTAAGGTTATATTTTCCAAAGTGTTCGATTTGGGTGAGAATCGATCCAATTGGACCTGATTTGGAATGAAGTAGACGAGGCTTGCCGGCTTCATCATAATTCTTCAAAATTTATTTTGGATTAGAATAGAGAAATCTTATCCCCTATTCGATCCCCTACCGTAGGAGAAGATAAGACTACGAGAGCGGTCGGATGACCATTATACATCGTTGATGGATGGCCAAAAGTTGTTTGGATTAGTTATACCATGAAGGCAAGCTTTATCCACAGACAAATTGAGTTTATCTCCTTCCCACCCTCTTCTTCTTAAACCCAACTTCACACGGCTAATCCATCACCAAAACCCCTCCCTCTCCCTTCTCTCTCAACTCTAGTTGCTGTCGGACTGCCACAATCGAGCCACCATCGCTCAAAAACCCATTTTTCTCTCTAAATCCCTTGTTTTCTTCTTCCTCAGATTTTTGGACTTGTTTTGTCAAGAGTCAGTAGTGTCAACCGAGCCATCGCCACCATCAATACTCAACCGTGCCACCACCACCCAACCATCGGACCCATCTCCTTTTTTCTCTTCCCTTCTCCTTTCTTAAAAATCCTTGGGAAAACCTTTGTTTTAGCATCCATTGATGGCCTCAGGAGGGGGGAGAGAGAGAGAGAGAGAGGAAAAGTAAAAAAACAAAAAGAAAAAAAAGAGAGAAGAAAAGGAAAAAAAAGAGAAGAAAAAAATGATGAATTAAGAGGGAAACCCATTTTCTCACCTCTTTGGATTGGGTCCATAATCCGAATGAGCTCAGATCGAGACTTTTATTGGTTGATCTAGTCCAAATAGGCTAGGCCCCTGACTGGATCTAAATCCCATGGATTTGATTCAAAAAAAAAAAAAGGTCTATACTGAGCATCTCTCTCTCCTTCCTATGTTGGTTGAGTCGAACCAAATAGATTAGGCCTTGATAGTATCCTAATAGAGTTTCTCTTTCCTTTTTATGATTGATTAGATCAAGCTTAGTTAGTCTAATTTTCTTTTGATTAATAAATTAGATCTAATCTATGATCCTAATTTAGATCGAAGGAGCACTAGATCTAGATGTCGGGTTGTGAATATCGTAGAATTTTGGATTTGGTCGACTATAAGTTATATTTATCTCAGAGATTTTACTTAATATATTTCCTGTATGTTCTAAATTAAAAATTATATAAAAATTATAGTATTTAGAAAAATTGAAAGTTTGAAAAAGTATATATCTTATGAAATTTTATATTATGGATAAAGTATGGTATTATCCTTACATGTTTGTAAATTTTAAATATGAGGACTCCTCTATGTTGCATGATTTTATGCTTGCATGAATTTTTGAATGAAAAAATATTTTTTTTATTTTTAAAAATAAAATATAATAATTTATGATATATAAATGAATATGTTGGTTATAAAAAAATTCTCTAGTTAGACTATAATTTGGATCTGATCAATGGGATCGATCGTTAGCCATAGATTAGAAACTAATTTTTTCTGGATCTAGTCAGTTGGAGTAGATTGTTTGGTAGAGTTAGTCCTTCTAGACCTAGCTAGTTGGACTAATTGCTGGCACACACTGATGCATCACACGTTTATTTTTAAGACTAATCTTTGTACTCTATCACGAGACTAATCATCACCGTATAAATCAAAGCTTGTCTCTTTCTGGACCTAACTAATAAGATTGATCACTGTTATACATTGATGGATCATGTATTCTATATTTCGAGGCCAATCTCTTTTGGATCCTATCACGAGATTGATCATGGTTATAATCACCGAAGACTGACAGAGGATTTCAAGTTTTATTATTATGCATGGTGTGTTTTAAAAATTAAAATTATTGATTTATATATCTATTATTATCAATTACTATGTTTCGAAAAAAATTTAAATATACTTGATCTTTCAGAGATATTGGTAGTGTACTAAGCCTATAAAGCTCTCAGAAGAATGTACTTTTTGAATAAATATTGATCTTAATTTATATTATTGAACTTTATGAGTTATTAGTGAATTATTTTTTTGAATCAATAAAATTAGAAGTTTACTTTTACTACCATTTCCTAAGTATAATTTGATATAATATTTTTGGAAGTAAAGGTAGGCCTTGCATGTCTTAGGGGTTAAATCCTAGGGGCATATGGCCATTTGTTACCCTCGGCTTCGAAAGCCATAGGTCGGGGCATGATAGTTCGTGATCAGAATCAGAATTACATGAAGATTTGAATCCTTAAGAAAGGGATGGGATTAGATTTTAAGGAGCTTGGGCCATTCCCATTCTGCCTCAAAATTGAATTCGGCATGGGACTCCCTCCAACCAAATTGTTGGATTGAGAGTCACCTATTCTCATTTCCATTCCATACCCCAACTCTCCCCAACCAAGCATCTTATTAATTTATGACTAGATTGGAATCAGAATTGAAATGGGATTTGAATACTAGAAAAGCGTAGGGATTGAATTTTGGAGGCTTAGGACATTTTCATTCTCCTTTGAAATCAGAATGAGAATGTGACTTTTTCAATCAAATGGCTAGAATGGAAGTTACTCATTCACATTCTATAGTTAACCCTTTCCAACCAACATACCCTGAATAAATGAAGCAGAACTCCTTAGGAATCGTTGATGGTGAGTGTTTCTATGAACTACAAAGTGCTAGAAAAAATGTAATCAAGAAAAATGATACCACAAACTCTTTTTTCCTCTTTGTGCAATTAGATAGGATAATACCATGATTCACCAAACAATAATAATATCCATAATTTATACAATTAACAAGCAAAATAATCAAGCAACCCACAAATAAGAGATCCCGTAATTTTTAATATGGAAATCCTTCAATGTAAAGAGAAAAACCATGAAACCGATTCCAACCATGATCTTCCAATATTTAGAATAATGATATTACAATAGATCCTTTCTAGTTTAACTAGATGTTGCACAAATATCATTAAGATTGAATCTGTGCTTGTACAATAAGAACATTCATCAGCAATAAGATGGATTTCAAAGATAAACAATAAGTAGAGGATGGATCTTATCAATTATTTATGCTTGAAATATCCAATGGCGAAGGCTTTTCAAAGATCCAAGCCATTCAATTTGTAGCTCTCAATACTGAAAAAAACATATTGAAATTTCAGCAAAATTTGAATACAATCAACTATCTGATCATTCGATAAGTTAGCACTCTTTAATATTTTTTCTATTCTTCTTCTCCATCAATTTGAATTTTCTACCACCCTCCAGACAAGCCAAAAATGGCTTGGGAAAGAGAATGCCCAAAGAGTGGCCACATGCACCACTCCTCTTTTTTTTCTTTCTTTTCTTTTCTTGGTTTTAAATGTTGTAGATCCCACATGAGGAGGGAACCTGCTCCAACAAATCTCCTTCCAACATATATGGGGGGATTTCACCAAGCCCACTTTTTCTTTACAAGCAATAAATTTTTTTGTGGGCAAGATTTAATTATCATATTCAGTTATCATGGGTATAAATTTTCTCAAGACACAACAACTTTATCCTCAAAATATCCTGAACCCAATAATATCTTACATTAATGTGCTTGGATCTGGAATAAAATATTGGATTATATGAGAGATGGATGGCTCTTTGACTATTACAATAAAGCACAAGCTTCACTTGTTCCAAGCTCAACTCTTATAGAAAATTTTTCATCCACAAAAGTTCTTTACAAGCTTTTATAACTCAGTATACTTGGCCTCCATGGTGAACAAAGCAACATATTTTTGTAACTTAGATTGTCATGATATTACTCCATTTAAAAAAAAATCATCAAGTATCCTAATGTAGATTTTCTAAAACCTCACTAGTCATAAAAAAAATTTTGTTGCTAAAAAATAAATTTCATTGTCTAAAGTACTTAGTGATGAAAAAAATTTCATCACTAAGTTCATATCTAATGCCCCCTCACTAAAAATCATCAATGACAAAAATAGTACGTCATCATAAAATATTTAACATCTTATGATGAAAGGAATTTCATCCTAAATATATACATAATTTGTAACAAAATAATTCATCACTAAAAATAAGTAAAAAATATTGCCATGAAGAAAGTACTTTCATCATAAAATATTTTGGTGATTATCATTTTGTTTATTACAAAATGATAACCATTACCTATACAATGATTCAAGCCTAAGACCTCTTCATTCATTACCTACCACTCAACCACCACTATGATTATATTAGCTTGTGATATAAGTTATGATTTATTATACTTATATAAAACTTGTTTGCATTATGAAATATACTCATTTCAAATATATTATGATATTTTTATATTTTAAAAATTAATTATTTTTATAAAATATTCAATAATCTTTTTTTCATAAACATAAAATATAAATAACCTTATTTTTTTTATTATTTATAATATTTTAAAAACTTTTTATTTAAAATAATTTTAATATATTTCAATAATCATGCATACTTTAGCTAAATTCTTTCAAAAATAGATAATCCTTGCTTTCTTTTATCCATGCCATAATTAAAAAAACTAATAGTATTTGTAGAGGTATTTTGTATTTAGATTAACACTGGTTATAGAGTTAATAGGGGCCATTCTATCTTGTTAGATGGAGTGTAAGTGAATCTAAAGGGAAAAAATCATTACCATCTTGATGTGATGCTTCGACTGAAATTCGGGGGTGTGGAGATGGAGCTCCCATGGTGTAGATTCAATCCAATTTTATTTATATCTTTGTGTACCTATTTTGAAAGATATGTTATCTTTAGAGGCATGAGTGTTTTTCTAGAATTTTTTGCCTCATACTCTATAATCTTTAAGTTGAAGATAGTGAAAAATCTTTATCCATCTTCGTCCATAATTTTTTTTCCTCTGGTTTAGAGGGTTTTCCACATAAATTCTGAGTTTGTATTGATCTTTATTTTTTTCTTTGATTTCTTTTTTATTTGATGTCTTACTATAATAGTATTTAATATAGAATACTTTTAATACCTAATATTACATAGTATACATAAATAATTTTAGTTTTTAATATATTTTTAATATAAATTAGGTTGGATCACAATATAAATCCTTGGTTAAATTTATCTTCATACGAGTTCTGTAATTATGTCTTAAACTATTATTTGATTATGGTATATTGCTTCCAATTTTGATAGTTGATTCTATTCCTAATATTTAGTGATAAAAATAAATTATAAATAATTAGCATAAAAAATTATTAGTTATAAAATAATATATGGATGATAACATCCATTTTATCATTAAATAGTTAATATTCTACAATCAAACTATATATATATATTGCTAATAAATACATATTTAATGCTAAAATACTGTCATCGCTAAATCATGTAAATAATTTGCAACAAATTTTTTTCATCATAAAAGCTATATAATAATGTATAAGTGACGAAATCTATTTCATCATTAAATAATTAGTATTTCATGATAAAACTATATATGTTGCCCATAAAAAAAAATATTTAAGTATAATATATTATCATTGCCAAAAGTTATTTAGATAATTAGTAATAATAATAATTTATATTATAAATTTGTATGTTAGAAAATGCATGATGAAATATTATTTTATTATTAAGTAACCTATATTATGTGATAAAATTATATACATCACTAATAAATAAATATTTAATGATAAAATTTTATCATCGCTAAAAAATAAAGATCTATCTACAATGAAATATAATGTTGTTACCAAATACCAAAAATATTAGTAACAAAATAAATTTATTAGAAAAAAATATTTTATTTTTAAAATTTTATGTACCCATAAGTATATATTTGAGAACGATTCTAACATTATCATCAAAATTGATAATTATTATAATTTAATAAATAAAAATATTAAAATATATATTAATATAATATTTATTTTAAAAAATTGATACTTTTATAGATGTTTTGTAGGAAAGAAATCTATCAATGCGAAGAGCTCGATTTATGGGTTCTAATGCAATAAATTTTACTTAAATTAAAATTAAAATAAAAAAATTATGAAGCTTGAAAGTTTAAAATAAAAAAAAATTAGACTGGTGCATAGCTGACCGACCGGTCGGTCCATGAAAAAGGCACGGACCGGCCAGCTCAATAAGAATTGTCAATCAGCGCGTGCCACGTGGCGAATCTTGATCGCTTAGATGTCTATAAAAATTATATCACCGCGTACAAGGGTATTTTGGTAATTTAAGCAAGCACGACAATCTCTAGTTGGTTGTGGCCTTCGACGAGCTTGGTCCACAGTGGTCCATGGGAACAATAGTATGCGATCCGATGGTCATCATTGCAGCCAATGAAGATCTAACGGTAGGGATTAATTTTGATTTTTAATAGAATTTTCCATCCTCCATTGCGTGATCCGATGGTCAAAAACCATCATGACTTCAATCCAATAGGTGAAAATCAATCCAGAGCTGATTTCAGTGATTTTTAAGAGGGGGCCTTTTGATCAAGATCCGATGGTCAAAACTATTTTAAGTGATTAAATTCGATTCGGACTCCGATTTGAGCTCGACAAGGATCCAAAAATTTTTGATTTTTTCCCCTATTTAATGGTCTGAGTCCAGGAAGCCGACAAAGATCCCCCTTAGGGAAAAATTAGTTTTTTTTTAATTTTTTCTCTCTCCCTTCTCTTCTCCTTTTCTCTCTTCTTCTTTCTTTTTCTTTTCTTTTTCTTTGAGAGATTTGAAGATGTCCGGAGCTGGAGAATTTTAAATCATGTATAGCTAAAGATCAGAATTTTAAATTAAAGATGAAGTCTTCAAACATGAATTATATTTTTTTATTATTTTTTATAATTTTTTTATGCAATGAATAAATTATTCTCCTGTCCAATCTTAAATCTTATTCTCCATGCATGAGATTTAATAACATGCTTATTATTGATTGATATTCAAATAGGCTATGTTTATGGAGATGGATTATGATCGGAAGATACAATCCATGCTTGATTTAATAGTTTATATTAGAGAGAATTGGTAAAAGTCATGTTATCAATTTTTAAGAATTAAAGTATTGAACAGCTTATGATTCTATTAAGATGGATCGTGGTCGGAAGATATGATTTATGTTCAAAAAAAATAGGTTATAGTCATAACTAAATTTTTAAAAATTATTAAATTTTTATATTAAAAAAATTATCACAACCATGCTAGAAATAGATTCAAAATTTCAGAATATCTTTAACTGATTCTTCAAACCCCACTTTATTATTATTTACTTTTTTTATTTATAAAATTTAAATTAATTATTTTAAATTTATTTATTTAAATTTTTATTTTATAAATTAATTAAATTTTTTTTAATTAAATTGAATGCAACTCAGCCTTCAATCCTCGAGGAAATCGACACCCGACTCACCAACTGTCTTACTAAATAGTAAAATCGAATTTAATCTTTATTTAATGATGTAACGACAAGCAATCAAAAATTAATAATTAATTCATGATAAAACTATGTCATTACTAAAATTCATGATATTCATGACAATAATTTCTCGTTGCAAAAATATCATAAACTATCACAAAAAATGATTCCCACCAAAAAGTCGGTCGGAGTATTTGGCACCACAAATTTAGTGACGTAAATTAGTAATAAAATAAATTTATTTTCAAAAATATTATTTGACTAATATATCATGATGAATCTTTTATTTTGTTATCTTACGGTACTTATTAGCAATAAATTATGATTTGTAGCAAACTATTTTATTGCTAATTGATCATTTTTTTGTAGTACCTATATCACCAGCCATGTCCATATCTATATACCCATCCAACATAGGTTTGTCATTACCAAAATACAAACAAACTCTAGATATGTCTCTGAAATATATGAGCATCCATTTAACAGTTATCCAATGTTCCTTACCAACCAATTCACAATACCAATTGCATTAGTAATATCTATCATAGTGCAAACCATGGTGTATATTAAATTATTAATAATTGATGCATAAGTAATCTTCTTTATTTCTTTTTTATCATTCTCAATTTAGGATATTGCTTGAAACTTAAAGTGATCTACAATTAGACTTGCTTATATTAAAATTTTTTAGCACCTTTTTGATATCTCTCTCTTGAGATGATCAAAATTTTCTATTATTCATATTATAAATAATTCTCATGCCAAAAATTTATTAAGCCGGCCTCAAGTCTTTCATGATAAAAGACTTGCTCAACTCTACCTATATATTTTCAATCTTATTAGCATTATGACCAATAATCAATATGCCACTACATAAAGCCAGAGAATAATGAAATTAATCTTTATCAGAGAATCTCTTTATAAATATATAATGAGCAGAAGTAATTTTGCTACACTCATGGTCTATCATATATATAAAGGATCAAATCTTTTATATCACTACTGAGATGCCTCGTTAAGCTTATTTAAGCTCTTCTGTAATATATATCCAAAATGTTCTTTGCCTTTAACTATGAATTTGTCTAACTACTCTATATAAATTTTCTCTTCTAAGTTACCATAAAGGAAAGCAATTTTTAAATCATGCTATTCAATCTCCAAATTCAAACTTGTTACTAAACTAAGAACAACTTGGATTGAAGACATCTTGGCCACATATATAAAAATTTTTTCAAAGTCAATATCCTTTTTCTAACTAAATCCTTTTATAACTAACCATACCTTATATCTTGATCATGAGTTCTTCTTTTCAGTCTTCAATCTGAACATCTACTTAGTTTTGAGTGCTCTCTTATCCTTATGTAGTTCCGTCAACTCAAATGTATAGTTTGATCATCTAAGAATTTTGTACCATTTTGCATAATCATTCTCTCTTTTGCGCATGATACAAAGCCTCTTGGAAGCATCCTATTTTTTCCTCATGGCTTATCAACGGTGTTACCATGATCTTTCTATACATCTTCCTTGTTATCATCATTCACCATGGAGAAGGCATTGAACTCGAAGATCAACATAATTTTAGGGACAGAATTTGGTTTCTCAACCTTTTAAGAATCTTTAATAGTCCGATATTTTAGAAACACAACATCTTTGTCTAACCATCTTCTTATCAACAGAATCTCATAATCTATAACCAAACTCTTGATGTATATAACCCATGAAGATACACCATTTAGACTTGCTATCAAACTTGCAACTCTCATTTTTAGGAATGTGAATAAATATCCTATAGTCAATTACCCTCAAATGATTGTATGATATATATTTTCCAAACCATACTCTTTCTAGTACATTACCTTTAGGTTGCATTTGGTGCATCTCCAGACAATCTTGAAAGGTACTATTGATTGCCTTCAAGATTGATTGTCACCATTAAATTGTCAATAATATTGATTACTGTGTTTGGTATACATAGGTAATGTTACAGTAAAATTATTGAAAATATTGATTGACATATTTGGAATGTAGTCAGATTATCAATAATGTAAAATCAAATTTTTAAAATATCCCCAGTAATTTTATCCTGATGTTCTTCTTTCTTCCTAGTGAGAAGCAGCGGGAGTAGTGTGGGTGTGATGGTAGCATGAAAAAGCGGCAGAAAAGCCAAAAAGTGCGGGCCAAGGGGTGTGGAGAACTATAGCCCACAGAGGAGCCATAGGGACGATGGGGAAGAGCACGAAAGTGCCCCAAGGGGGGGGGGTCGAGGGGTATGGGGGACTGCAGGCATCGGGAGGGGGGGGGTCGAGGGTATGGGGGACTGCAGGCATCGGGAGGGGGGGGTGCAATTGAGGGGTGTGGGGGATTGCGGCATTGGAAGGGGGGAGGGGATGGCATGCGCATAGAAGCCATGGGGGTACCGATGGGGACGAGCCTAAAGGAGCCGCAAGAGGGTATGGATTGGGGGGTGTAGGGAACCACAGGCATCAGGGGAGAAGAGGGGAGGGTTGGGCGATAGATTTTATATATATTTTTTAAAAAATAATTTTATCTAAAAATTATTGAAGCATTGCCAAAAAAGTAATAATCTAGATAGCCATCTCTTTTCAATGCTATTTAGATTGTCTCACGGGAGGTATTGTGATTGCTAAGGTAATTTAGATTGTCATTCTAAAAATATACCAAATACAGCAATCCAGTAGGTCCATTTTAAATTATCAATAATATGAAGAGATTATCAGCAACCAAACACAACCTTAAAAACAACTGAAGAAAAAAGGTTGATCAAACCTACAGTAATTCTCATTGCTTCATCCTTATAGGATTTAGACGATTTAGTATGAAAGAGTATACATCGATTTTTCTCATAAATATTATGATTCTCTCCGTAACTCTATTATGTTGAAGTATTTTAGGAATAATTTTCTTAAGTATGATGTCATAATCTCTGCAATATTTATCAAATAGATCCATATATTCACCATATATCAAAAAGTACATATCGAAATCTATAAGATTTCTATCCAAATCCAATCTGATACTAGATATAAATAGATATTCCACCAACTTATTTTCAGCCCTAATTTGCAACAAAAATATTTTATTTTGGTCACATGTGTGTTATCATTTTTGGGTTATTTATTGATAAGTTTTCAATCTTTTGTAACTGCAAAAATCGTCACAAATGTTGGTCTTTAATGATCATTTCAATTTCATTACTAATTATATCATAATGATACGATCATTAAATAGTCATTAATTCCTTATCAAGTTATTTTTAATGATAATTTTTAATTTTTTATCATAAATAAAATTATCATTAATATTTATTTTTAATAATTATTTATATTTTATCACTAAATATTGTAGTTTCTTAATGATTTTATATTTTTAATGACTATCTAGTAACTAAATATTTATAGTTATCAAAAATTTTTAATATTAAAATAATAAAAAAAAAATTCACTAAAAAATCTAAATTTTTGTAGTGCGCAACAAGTAAGGAGTTGAGATTGTAATTATTGTGCTTTCCGATTCTGCATGCAAAGTTTATATATATAGTTTTATTAGAGATAATTTTATCAAATATGGATTATCATCATTCAAAAATTTATTAAATATTATTTTTTTATGATATTTATTTTATCTTTTCTTTTTAAAAAATAAGCATGGAGTTTATCAATTTTTTTTTACCATCTATCTTTTTTATTTTTCATATCAAATATGATAATCTAATATAAAAATTATTTTTTATGCTAAATTATCTCCAACCAAACGCCTCTTAGAAGAGATCGAGGGTTCAAGTCTTGGATGTGGCAAGAAGGCCACTATATTGCTCCAAAAAAAAGAAAGAAAAGAAACAAAATAAATCTATTGCTTGTAATGCAAATCCAAAATGCACAATAATCTCTTCCACATTTCTAGTGAAACTCTAGGCCTGTCAACTATTAGTATTCTCCATTTTCATAAGATTCGGTAGCTCAGGGTTTACTATGAGACAATAATTTTATCCCCTTCAATTTTTGGGGAACTTGCTAGCTGATCCCTCAACGGAGCGGGTTATAATGACAAGCCTTTTTTGACCATTCTTTTGACACCGGTCCCCTTGATCAGATGTTTCTTTTTGTAATTTTTTTTAAAAAATAATATTATTTTAAAAAAATATTTTTTAAAATATGATCGATTAAAACTTATTTACCAAACTGCCATCCACATTGAAATCGCGAGTTCAACCCGCAATTTCATGGCCACCTTGCCTATTGATGTGGCGCGGCCTATCAAACTCGCAGGTTGCAGATATGATTTCATGAAATCGCAGGTTCATCAGGCGATTTCTTTTGTTTTTTTGTTTGGCGGATGGAGGGTGGAGCACCGTCGGGGGCGCGTGAGGGGGGGGGTGGGTGGGGCGGCGCGAGCGGAGCGGGCACGCAGGGGGGGTCGGGAAAGATTTTTTTTTTCTCCTTTGTGGTGGATGGAAGGGGAGGGCACGGACCCGCGGGGTGGGACGGGACGGAGGGTGGAGGACCGTGGGCTTCTTTTTTTTTTTTTTTGGGTGGCGGATGGATTTGTGCCCACGGCCTTTCGCCCTCCGTCTCGTCCCACCCCGCGGGTCCGCGCCCTCCCCTTCCGTCTGCCACAGAGGAAAAAATATTTTTTCTCCCCCAACCCTCCCGTGCGTCCGCAAGTCAGCGCCCCCACCCCCCGCGGCGCCCACGGTCCTTCGCCCTCCCACCTGCCCCACCGCCGGGTCTACGCCCTCCCCCTCCGTCCGCCACAAAGGAGGAAAAAAAAATCTTCCCCGACACCCTCTCCCACCCCATGCCCGCTCCATTCGCACCCCCACCCCCACCCCATCCTACCCCCCCTCGCCACCACACCCTCCGCTCCCGCCCCCACCTCCGTCCGTGCCATCAACCCCCTACGACATTCGTGGGTCCTTCACCCTCTGCCCCACCGCCTGCGAATAAAAAAATAAATAGACTCGTGGGCCGTTCCCGCGATTTCAATGAAATCGTGGGTTAGCCCTGCGATTTCACTAAAATCATAGGCCACAACTATAGCCCGCTACATAAATAGGCCGGATGGACTTAAAATAACTGAGATGAACTAAAAATTGTCGGTTGAATCCGTGATTTCGGCATGAACACTAATTTTAAAAATAAATTTAAAATAAAATTATTTTAAAAATAAATAATAAAAAAAATATTTAAATTTTTTTTTTTTGAGCTACTAGTCCTTCTTAACGATATGGGAGAGTATTGTGGAGGTAAGGTAGATCACTTTGATGTGTTAATCCTAACCTGATGAGTTACTTTGAACTCCAAAGCATGTGTATTGATTTAGGATGTCCATTCATCAATAACGTATACTTCTTGGTACCTAATGGTAAGATTATTAGAAAGTGATGATGATGTAATATACATGTTGGAGTTACATTAGGAGTGGAGAGTGTTTTACATGGTGATTTATGTAGAAACTAACATGCTGCCATTGAATATGAGAGAGGGCTCCACAGCTATCTAAGAGGATGAATTTAGGACCTAAAAGACCCGGGATGAGATTATAGGTACATAAGTCATTATGGAGTTTGTAGACTTATCTATTAATGAGGGGGCTAATGAATTTGTTGATAATAGGGCTGATGGGATAGTTGATGCTATAATGGATCACGATGCATAGAATGATAGACATAAAGAATAAGTTAGACCTGATAATAAGAGAGGGGATGGCAAAGATGGTTGGGCTGATGATGATGATGATGGTGTAGATGCTAGGACAATAAATAATGATGAAGATCAAGATCGAGATGAAGATGACTCTACTTGGTTGAATGAGGGTCTTGAAGGTTCTAATGATAATGACATCTTCAATACTATAACTTCTGATCTCACTCATGAAGATTATTCATCTATACCCTTTTTTGATCATTTTGATGCTGCAGGGCCATCTACAAAAAGAAAACACATCTCCTTCGATAATTTTGCTAAGGACTCTCTATACAATGAGAAATTAAGAAGTATGCATAGATCTTCCAAAGATGAGAGTAAACATGATCCAGAATTCAATAAAGAAATAGACATGGCAAACCAGATTTATAGCTAGGATGAAGTTTAAAAATGCTAGTCTTTAGAGCTGCATTGAGGGAGTACCTAGTAAGAAGATTCATTAACATAAAGTTTAAGTTAAATGAAGGTCATAAAATATCATATGTATGCAAGAATAAATAAGGGTGTGAATATATGCTTCTAAGATTAGGGATGAACTTACAGATTAAGATATTCCACTGAAGTTGTGTTTGCAGGAGAATCTTTTCTAACTTCTAAGTGAAGTCTTGTTATTTGGCTAAGAAATACTTGAGTTCAAAACTAATCCAAAATAGGATATTTTGACTATATAGACTGATGTTAAAAAGGATATTACTGTGGATGTCAGTAGGAGCCAAGTTTATAGAGCCCAAAAAAAAAGTCAATAAAATCATTAAAGGAGATGAAAGGCATTGTTGGAAGTCATGTCATTTTACATTATGAAACTTCAAATGAGGGTATGCAACCTATTTTTAAGAGGATGTACATCAGGTATTATGCCCAAAAAAAGGATTTTTTGTCTGGATGTAGAACCATTATAAGTCTAGATAGATGCTTTCTTAAGGCAATATTTGGAGGATAGCTGCACTCAGCTGTAAGAAGAGTTGATAATAACAATGTCTTCCCCATGATAATGGCTATTGTAGAGTAAGAAAATAAGAATTCATGGAGTTGGTTTCTTCATATCTTTATAGAGGACATAGGTAGGCTGGATGACATTGGTCTAGTGTTTATTTTGAATAGGCAGAAGATATGTGCTCCTTGCAACATCTTTTTGATATATCATAATTTATCTTTCTATTTTTCTTATATATAAAAGTACTTACATTCTACGATTTGGTCCCTACAATGAAGGAGCTATTTCCTAAGATGGAGCATAGGTACTGCATGAGACATATATATACCAATTTTACAGCATCTTTTAAGAGAAAGGTGTTAAATGATGCAATGTGAAAAATAGCATGTGCAACTATTCCACGAGAGTTTGAAAGAAAAATGGCATATATCCAAATAATTGATAAGAAAGCTTGGAGATGGCTCTAGAAAATCCCTCCACCCCAATGGTCCAAGCTTTCTTCAGTGATAAGGCAATGACTAATTACCTCCTCAACAATCTCAATGAATCATTTAATGCCATGATCATGGAGGCTAAGAACCTGCCTATTCTATTAATGCTAGAATGGATCAAAATTCGTCTGATGAAAAGATTCAACACCAAAAAACTAGGTATGAAGAGGTATAGACCCATTTGTACAAACATATAGGACAAACTAAAGATCCTAAAAATAGAATATAGGAACTTATGTGCTACATTATAGATAGATTGAATTATGAGATCGACAATGGACATGAAATACATGTAGTTGATTTGACTACAACATCTTGCTCCTATCAGATTTGGGATCTCACTGAAATCCCATGTAAACATAGTGTGGCAGCCATTATCAAAAATTTGCAGTGGTCAGAGGACTTTATCCATTCATATTATACCAAGAATGTTTATCTAGCCACATATTAAGAAATAACTCATCCAATGCCAAGCCAAAATGATTGGATTGAAGATAGATTGCCTGCACCTACCCTTCTAGTTATACATAGCACTATAAGAATTCTGACTATTAGCGATGGCTAAACGTCATCGCTAATAGTCCATATGTCATCGCTAATAATCTTACCATCACTAATATCATTGTAAAATCCAATCTAATAAATTCTTATCGCTAATTATCATTATTAGCGATGGCAACTATTGTCGTCACTAATAACTAATTAACAACAGCATTAGCGACAAAGATGCCATCTCTAAAAATTTTAATTTTTTTTAATTAAACCAGCCATAAAAATCTATTAGCGATGATATTTTTATTGTTAATGCCATCGTTAATAATTTTTATTTTTATTTTAAATTTAAAAATTATTAACGATAATAATTTTATCGCTAATGACATCACTAATATTTTTTATTTTTAAAATTTTAAAAAATTATTAGCAATGGCAATCTACCATTGCTAATACCATCGCTAATAGTTTTAATTTTTTTTAAAAAAATATAATTAAATAATTTAAAACTTACTAATAAATAATAATATTTTTTTAAAATCTATTAAAAAAGATAATAACTATTTAACACAATCATGTTGCCCAAGGATGGCTATCCAAGAGAGGAGGTGAATTTGGTTTATAAAATTTTTGATCAAATTTAACTTTACACAAGTATATGCTTAACTTAATTCAATTCAATAAAATTAATTAGTGTATACAACAAAATCAAGTATGAATGATCTTAAGTAGGAGTTAATCTAAATTAGTAAGTAATTAATAATTTTAAACATGTAAGATATGTAAAATAATAGAGAAGAAAATATAACACAAATGCATAAAAATTTTATAGTGGTTCGGTGCAATCCCACACTTACATCCACACCCCAAGCTCTTTTTGAAAATTCTACTATAATCCTACATTATAGTGTATTTATTTTAATCTGAGATCACAAAAAAATTCAGTTGGTTTTGCCAGGCTCACCAATCACAATCCTACACCGATAGTTTTTTCAGGATCACTATCAATCTGATTGATTTTACGGGCTCACCAACCAAAATCTATAAAGTCTAATTTTAGGCTTAGATCGATCTAATTCTCAAATTTCTTTCTTTCCAAAAAACTTGTAAAGAAACAAAAATACAAAGTATTAAATTCAACATAAGAAAGAAAATAAAAAAAACTCTTTTGGAGCTTAAAGAAGTGGCTAAATATGTGCTCTTTTGAAGCTTCACTTCTCTTCTTGATGCTTGAGAGGATGTAGAAGATGATGGAGATAAATTCTCTTAAAATTCCTCTGATTTAGAAGCTTGATTCCTCTCTATTCTCTCTTTTTTCAATGATAGTCAATATTTCCTCCAAAAATTGATAATTTCTCTTTTTAGATCTTCTTATCTTCTTTTTTCATTGAGTCTCTAACTTTTTATATGCTTGAAAGTGGCTAATGAAGGAGTTTTGACCATTGGAAAGGCTGAAATAGTCATTGGAGTTAAAAACTAGCCATTTAAAATAGTGCAGAAAATTAGCCGTTATAGTCACTAGGTCAGCTCAGTTGTTGACTGAGTCGGCTTCGTCCAAACTGGGTCAGCTCAGTCCCTTGAGTCTTAAAAATCTAATTTTTTATACTTTCTATTTTTTACTTTCATTGAGACTAGATCGGCTCAGTTTCAGACTGGGTCAACTTAGTTTGCATGCCATGTGTGCCAAAGACTGTTTTGATCCTTTTTTTTTATAAATTAATTTATAGGCTAAACTTATCTTTTTGCCTTGATTTAATCTTCATTATAACCTCTTGAAAGATATAATTTATGGGCTTGAAATTTGTAAACTTTTGAGATATACAACTATACATCCTCACAAACAACGTAAGTAATTTAACAATCTATACTCAAATGCTTTTGTTATCATCAAAATCAATCTATGATCAATAATCTTCTTCTTTTTGATGATGATAAAATTTTGAGTATATGCATAATAAAAATAGATGATATATTTCAATGCATTTTGTCAATATGTATCATGAAGTATTATATCAAATACATGAGTGCATACTTCATGAATGTTCTCAATTAGTCTTTAATACATTGCACATATTTAGTGCATTACACATATTTCATAAACTTATTTCAGATGAATGAGTATTAATATTTCAAGCATCAAATTAATGAGTATCTTAATAATTAATTCATTAAGCATATACTCAATATTCCTCTCCTCCTTTTTGACAACATCAAAAAACTCAAGGGAAGGTTGAATAAAAAATTATCAAAATCAATAATATGTAAGAATGTATCAAAATGTGAGATATATCAAATCCAAAAAAATAATTCAAATGAATCCTTTCTACTTTGAAAACTTATCTTTTTATTCAAAATATGCTTAAAATATTTCTTTTCATTTCAAAAATTGGCTTGAATTTAAATACCAAAGGCTCTCCCTCTTTTTGAATGAATATAATTTTTTAATCAGATTTTTAAATATGCACTTGTAAGCTTTAAGAAGAATAGAGCTTTTTAAAATATTTGAACATAAAATCAAGCATAATATGCACATCAATATTCATTCTTTTTTTCTTAATAAAAATTTATTATTTAAATTCAGAAAAGACATGTATCAAGAATGTATCGAGCAAATTAATGATAGTATCAAAGTAAATAAAAATTATTTTTTCAAATTTATTTCTTGAGTAAAAATTACTTTGATATAATTGATTTTATAAGAATTTTCAAAGCATATTAAAAGTTCTTTATTATATTCAGATTTTCCAATAAGTTTCAAAATTAGAAGTGTGTATCAAATATAATTCTTGGAGTAAGATTATATTTTAATTTAATTTAACTCTAATTAATTATCAAGAATAATTAGACTATAAAATCATGCATATCAAATTGAATAAATACATGAATTTAAGAAGCTCATAAAATAATGATTAAAAATTTAAGATTAAAATTTATTTTTCATAATGCAAATTAATCAAAATTTTTAATCAAATCAAAATAAACAAGCATTTCTCTTCTTATTTTGGAGATACTAAGAATTTATTCTTTTTTAATATTTTAATAACATTATCTCTTCCTATTTTTCATAATTATAGCTAGATTATTTTATCTTTCAACTTTTCTCTCTCTTTTTTTTCAACTCAAGCATATTTAATCATGAATTTAATCATAAAATTTAAATTTTTTAAATTTGAAAGACAATTTTAATTTTAAAGTTATTTTTAATTAAATGATCATTTCTTCTTTAATAATTTTTTTCTCCTTACTTTTACAAATAAAGTCATTTTAAAATTGAACAAAATTTAAAGGTATAAGTATCAATTAAGTGAATTAAGCATTAATGAATCCAAATATCAATCAAACATAATATTCATTCAAGAAGACACCAAATTTTTTAAAATTTTACTTATTTTTTTAATTAAATTCAAAGTATGTTTACAAAAGGATGTATATAGTAAGAATAAATATCAAGAAGATCAAAAGAGTATGGCAAGTAATTAAAAAATATTCTATTTAAATTTATTTTTTTTATCATAAAAAATATCAATTAATTAAGTTTAGAAAAATATAAAATTCTTTGAATTTATCTCAAATGGTATCACTTTAAGAGTATATCAATATAAAATAAATTTAAGATATTATATTTAATTCTTTTGCCAAGAATAATGCAATAAAATACAGGATAAGAATGATACCATTGATATCAATTAAACTAAAATTAAGATCAAATCATGATTTTTTTGTTAGTTGAATATTACTTAAAGATCAATTTGCAAATTTAGCTTAATGCCAATAGTTTTAGTTTTGAATTGGTAAAGATGAATTAATTCAAATCAAATAGTTTTGAAAATATTGAATGATAAACCAATTTAAATTGATATTAGTAAATTAGTCTAGGTAAATCATAAAAAAAATTTTGGTTATTCTTCAAAGAGATCATCTCTTTCTTTTCTTAAGAAATATCAAGTAATTATAAATTTAAAAAATATATATTTTTAAATTTTAATAATTTAGCATATTATAAAAAATACTAAAAATTAGTTTTTCTTATGGATTTAGCAATTAAAATATTTACATCTAATTAAGCATTTATTTTTTTAAATTAAATTTATTAATTATAAAATTAATATGGAGAGGCTTAAGATATCATGCTAAATTTTAAGATAAACCATTTCATCCATAATATGATGTATAGAAAAGAGCATATTAATTTAAAAATTAAAATATTCAAATTATTGCTAGCATCAAAATCAATCATACTTATCAAAGCATGAAAAGAGTTATCATATGTATACATATTAGTAAATCATTAAAGTCAATACATTCAATAAATCAAACTTTCTATTCATGGAGTATGATCATTTTAAGCAATGATAAAATCATCAAAATCAATCTAACATGCTAAATATAGAATAAATTTTTTATGTTTGATCAATTAAGATGATACATAGAGAGAATTGTATTGATGTTGAAGTTAAATTATTTAAGCCATAGTGTAAGATCATTGCAAGTATCGAGAAGTCATCAAAATCTATTAATTATAATAAATTTTGACAATACATTAAAAATATTTAAGGCAAGAAATTATATTATCAATAAATTTAGTAAAATAATTTTAATAATCATTGATGATGAGATATTAAAATAAGTTTAGCTTTTATCAAGTATCATCACCCATCCATTTTGAGTCCTAAGCATCCATTCCTTAAGAATTTGCTTCTTTCATTTTATTGGATGCTTGACATACCTGCAAAAATCATTTCATAACTTTTGGTACCCAAGTCATCTTGGGTCCATGAAGGTTAGAGCATTTGGTTTCTTTTGAATCCAAATTTATTTGATTAAAGTTTGATCAATTCTTTTAATATTATAATTTAAAATTTTATGATCAACTTAGTTGCATTTGAAGCAAATTATAGAATAATTTTTATGTGAAGCTTTAGTGAACATATTATTAATAAATTTTTATTTTCTTAAAGGATTATAGCCAATTTTTATTTTATTAAAAATAGCTTTTTGATTATTCAATATTGCTTGAAGCTTTTTTAATCCAAGTGTAAATTTTTTAAGCATGGATTTTAAATTTTTAATCTATTTTCTTAGTTTTGTATTTTCTTTCAAAAGAAATTTTTCAGATTTCAAGAGCTTTTCTTTTTCTTCAACTAAGAATTTTTTAGATTTTGATAATTTTTTTTATTTTCTTCAATCAAAGATTTTTTTCTTCAATAATTTATCCTTTTCAATTATAAACTTATTCTTTTCTTCATCTAATATCTTTTTTCTTTCAAAATATTATCTTTTTACATCAAAATCTTATTCTTTTCTTCAAATAAAGATATATTTAAACTTTTAAGCTTCTTATTTTTTAGCTTTAATTTTTTATATTCATCCATTAGATCATTGAAGGCTTCATATAATTCATTGAATGTAACTTAGAAAGAATTTTTAGAATTTACCTCATCTTCATTGGCCATGAGGCAAAGATTTATAGCACTTTTTTCTCTTTCTTACTTTTATTTTCCTTGCTTTGCTCTTCTTTAATTGATGTTTTTTTTTATTTTCTTTTTTTTTATTTTCCATCCTCATGAGCCATGAGGCATATGTTGGGATGAGCTTCATTCTCTTCATGAGAGCTTGATATTTTTTTTTGAATTTCTCTCCCATAAGTTGTTTCTAATTTCTTTCAAACTTCTTTTGCTAAGATGTAAGAAGAAATTAGATTGAACTCATTTGCATCTAATGAATAATAAAGCATATTTAAAGCCTTAGCATTTAATTGGATTATTTCTTCATCACTAATCAATGCATTAGATGTGTATGAGCCATTGATTATAATCTTTCATAAATCATAGTCATGTGATTGTATGAAGATTTTCATTCTAGCTTTTCAATATATATAATTTGATCAATTTAATAATGAGGGTCTATCTATGGAATGACCTTCAATAAATAAGAAACTAAATGGATCAGCCATAGGATCTTTAACTTAGAATAAATAAAAAAATCAGAGCATCCGCTCTAATACCAATTATTGCCCAAGGATGGCTATCCAAGAGGGAGGATGAATTAAATTTATAAAATTTTTGACCAAATCTAACTTTACACAAGTATGTGCTTAACTTAATTTAATTTAATAAAATTAATTAATATATACAACAAAATCAAGTATGAATAATCTTAAGTAGGAGTTAATCTAAATTAGTAAATAATTAGTAATTTAAAATATGTAAGATATGTAAAGCAATAGAGAAGAAAATACAACACGAATGCATAAAGATTTTATAGTGGTTTGGTGCAATCCCGGATCTATGTCCGATCTTCAAGCTCTCCTTGAAAATTTTACTATAATCCTAGTTTATAATGCATTTATTTTAACCCAGAATCACAAATAAACTTAGTTGATTTTACTGGGCTCAACAACCATAACCCTACATCGATAGTTTTTTCAGGATCACTATCATTCTGGTTGGTTTTATGAGCTCACCAATAAAAACCTATAAAATTTAATTCCAAACTTGGATTGATCTAATCCATAAGTTTCTTTCCTCCAAAAAAACTTGTAAAGAAATAAAAATATAAAGTATTAAATTCAGCATAAGAAAGAAAATAAAAAGAAAATTCTTTTGGAGCTCGAAGAAGTGGCTAAATATGTGCTCTTTCGAAGCTTCACTTCTCTTCTTGATGCTTAAGAGGATGTAGAAGATGATGGAGATAAATTCTCTTGGAAGTCCTCTGATTTAGAAGCTTGATTCTTCTCTATTCTCTCTCTTTTCAATGATATTTAATATTTTCTTTAAGAAATGATGATTTTTTTTAAAATTTTTTTATCTTCTTTTTTCATTGAGTCTCTAGCCTTTTATATGCTTAAAAGTGGCTGATGAAGAAGTTTAGACCGTTGGAAGGACTAAAATAGTCGTTGAAGTTAAAAATTAGTCATTTAAAATAGTGCAGAAAATTAGCCATTATAGTTACTAAGTCAGCTGCATTTTTGACTGGATCGGCTCAGTCTTCTAGATCTTGAAAATCTGACTTTCTGTACTTTCTATTTTTTACTCATAGAAACTAGGTCGGCTCAGTTTCAGACTGGATCGATCTAGTTTGCATGCCATGTATGCTAAAGACTGTTTTAACTTTTTTTTTAAAATTAATTTATAGGCTAGACTTGCCTTTTTGCCTTGATTTAATCTTCATTATAACCTCTTGAAAGATGTAATTTATGGGCTTGAAATTTATGAGCTTTTGAGATATACAACTATACATCCTCACAAACAATGTTAGTAATTTAATAATCTATACTCAAATACTTTTGTTATCATCAAAATCAATCTATGATCAATATTCTTCTCCTTTTTTATGATGACAAAACTTTGAGTATATGCGCAATAAAAATAGATAATGTATTTCAATGCAATTCATCAATATATATCACGAAGTATTAGATCAAATACATGAGTGTATACTTCATGAATGTTCTCAATTAGTCTTTAATTCATTGCACATATTTAGAGCAATACACATATTTCATATACTTATTTTAGATGAATGAGTATTAAAATTTTAAGCATCAAATTGATGAGTATTTTAATAATTAATTCATTAAGCATATACTCAACATTCCTTTTTTTTCTTTTCCACAATATCAAAAATCTCAAGGAAAGGTTGAATAAAAAATCATCAAAATTAATAATATGTAAGAATGTATCAAAATGTGAGATATATCAAATTCAAAAAATTAATTCAAATAAATCCTTTTCACTTTGAAAACTTATCTTTTTATTCAAAATATGCTTAAAATATTTCTTTCTTTTTCAAAAATTGGCTTGAATTTAAATATCAAAGGCTCTCCCTCTTTTTGAATGAATATGATTTTTTAATCTGACTCAAGCCTTATCTAAATATGTGAAGCTTCTAAATATAAAAACTTAAAACAAGTAAAAGAGTTTACTAATAGAATTTTCTAATGAGATGGCTAGAGCAACAAGCCTAACTGGTTGCTCAATCATGGATCTTGAAGATTCTCCACGACCGCATCGTAGACGATATTTCAGATGCTCTAAGATCGCTGGCTCAGAAGCCTCTGCACAACCTCCTCCATATGGGCATTACTCCAAATCTAGAACGTCGAGACATGTGAGGATACTAAAGAGGATTGAGTCGCTGGAGGATCAAAGCTATGGTCGAATCCTATGATCCGACTCCTACTCACCCCTCCACTGACCCTGAGCTATCCCTTAAGATCAAGAGTGGGCTAAGTGGATGGGTCATCGCTATACCGCATAATAACGTACTCTATATAATCCACCTACATAGTTCAAAAATATATTAGTTCTAATATACATATCAGATGCTGTAATAATTTAATAAATATAGTTTGAAATTCTTATCATGATCTATTATGACTTAAAATCTAAATAATCATCAGTCCTTTTAGACTGGTGTGTGGCCTCCCACAACTATAGCTTGCTTGATGGATGATCCAGTTGCCATATCTATAATAAATAAATAATTAAATTAAATTAATTAAAATATATATAAAAAAATTTTATAGTTCTAGTGAAAAACTTTGGTATAGATTTCTTAATAGTCAATCAACCACAGCATATATACCGATGAAACCACTCATGTGCCTGATCAGATCCTACTGGGTAACCCGATTCTGCTGGACCCTCTGTCACTTACTGGCATACTCCTTGTTGCTCCACGAGGCATATAGAATAATAACGTATCAAAATTATATACAAATCAAAAATAAATAAATAACATTCTTCTCATCTTTCTGCTTATCTCTAGCAGCTGGTAGATGAGAGTCGGATATCCCAGCATCTTGAAACGAAGAAAAATAAAATATTATTCATAAATTTTGATACAAAGACGTATCTTTTGATATGGAGGCATATCTTTCAATACACTTCTTCAATTCTCGAATAGATTATTCCTACACGTTCTATTCGATGATAAGAAACTATAGATATCTTCGCTCCATCAATTGAATGATTAAATTAAATTTTTAATTTTTAAATTTTTTTTTTCGACTCAAGCTTAGTCTAAATATGTGAAACTTTTAAATATAAAAACTTAAAATAAATAAAATAATTTATTAATAGAATTACTCAATATAATGGCTAAAATAATGAGCCTAGTTAGTCACATAGCCATAGATCCAGATATATGATATATTATATTATTTTATAAATTTATACATTAATTAATTTTTTCATAACTTTTCTCTTCGCTTGTACTAAAAATTTAAAAGTAAATATTACATTTTCATGTTATAAACTTACATACATATCATAATTTAATAAAATAATCATAATAGCAAAAAAAATTGTTTAAAGTTAAATAACTTGATATGCATTTTTTCTTCGATGATGATACTATCATATCTTTATACAAGGAAAGAGAAGTTAGTTCTTTTTAAAAAAATAATAAAAATATATAAAGTATAATAAATGATTAAATAAATTAAAAAGAAAGATGGATGGAGTAAAATTTATTATAAAAAAAATATTTTAGCAACCAAAAAATTAATTATTAAAAGCCAAAAATCGATCACTAATAATTTAGCAATTGAATATTTTTTTATCGCAAAAAGCCTGGTTAGAAATATTTTTCAATCAATTTTTTTATCATAAAATCTAGCGATCAATTTACTGATCAAAAAAATTATTAAAATTATTAAAATTTTCTAAAAAATTTAAAAACTTGTGATTGATTTTTCAACCAAAAAATTAATTTCTAAATTTCTAAAAAAATAAAAAAAAAATAAATAATCTAATTTCTAAAAATTTAAAATTTATAAAAAAATTAATTTTTAATTTTTAAAAAGAAAAATTTATAAAAAAAATTATAATTTTTTTAAAAAAATATTTTTTTGAAAAAAATTGATCGTAAAATGTATCATAACCATGGCAAAATGAATAAGCAAGCATAAAAATTTAGTAAGCAAAATCGATTGACACCTATCAAGTTTAGCACATCATATGAAAATAAAAAAAATGCTATAATATATCTACAAAGCTATTTCCTTCAATATCCAATAAGTTTGGATCATCATCAGTGAAAATCAGAAAGCAACCAAAAAAATACAACAACCAAAACCAATATTGAATCCATCAGATTTAACACATCATATGGGAATAAGAAAAAAAGACCATTGCAAACCTCATACCAGATATATCACTTATTTAGTATACCTCATGCCAAATATATTACTTATTTAATATACCTTCAAACTATTATCCGTATCAAAAATAAGTAATACCAACATAATATATAGAGCCTATGAGAAGAGATTATAAAGAACTCTATTATCACCTAAAAGTATGTCAAAAAGCTAAAGTAAGCTAAAGTAATATATATTCATAAAATATATGCATAATCCTCAACATAACATGAATTCAACGCCACCACCACACCCCCCCCCGAGCTGCCTCTCCCTCTCGATCCCCTGCCATGATCCCCTCCCCGAGCCGCCTCTCCCTCTCAAGATGGGCTGACCTATCTTGACAGCTCTAATTATCGACTTATAATTTATCAATTATCAATATATCATTACTTATCAATTATTAATTTTTAATATAAAAATTATCAATTAATAAATTTAATAAATTTTAAATTTAATTAAATATAATATAATAAACTAATAATAAATTGATAATAATTATTTATATATATATATATTATAAAAAAATAGATAATTAAAAATAAATAAAATTATAAAAAAATTAAAAAATCAAATCGACCCAAATCAAAATTCTTGATTCGATTTTGATTCGATTCCTTTCTTACTTGGATTGGTTAATTTTTTTATTATTTGATTTTTGGGTTGGGTTGGGTCGGATCGGGTCGGTTAAAATTGAATGAATAGCCCGAGTCTAAATATAAAACATGCTTAACAAAAAAAAATATTCATGATTTTATTTTTTTACTAGAGGAGGGGTGACGAGTCGGAGGAGAGGAGTTCTCGGACAAGCTCAGAAAGAACCGACGAAGCAAGAGGAGATGCGCTGCGGACTGAGAGCCAGGAGGAGGCCACGAACCACTGCATGAGGGGTGACCGACAACAAGAGGGAGGGCTTCATCAATGTCAGGATGGAGGAAAGGAGGGGAGGGAGGGCTCCAGTAGTGGCAGGATGGAGAAAGGGAGGAGAGGGAGGGCTCCAATGGTGGTAGAATAGAGAAAGGGAGGAAAAGAAGGGCTTGATACATGGCAAAAATAAATAATGGTGATCGGAGGCAGGATGGAGGAATTAAGGGAGGGTAGGAAGGGCTCGACATGCGGGGTTGGGCCGGCAAATATGGGCATGGAGGAATGTGGGCTCACAGCTGTGGGGTTGGGCCGGTAGTGTTGGGGGCGGCAAAGTCGGGGTGACCGTGGGATCGGGTCAAGGACATCAGGATCGACAGGGTTGGGACAACCACGGAGTCGGTCTAGCGATGTCGGGGTCGGTAGGGGTGGGGCGGGCACGAGCATGGACGAATGCAAGCTCGAGACCAAGGGGTCGGGCCAGCGAGGTTAGAGTAGCCACAGGACGCTGGAGGAATGGGGTGGGGAGAGAGGAAAGGAGGGTTGGGGGTAAGAGGGGTTTGGATGTCGGTGAAAGGAGGATGAGGGGCGAGAACGAGAGAGAATGAGCATGAGAGCGAAATTTATTTTTTTCTCGATTGTTTTGATGTTACAGACTATTAGCGATGGCAAATTTGCCATCGATAAAAGCATTAGCAACGAACTCCATCATTAAAAATAAAAAAACCATTGCTAATACTTCTATCAGATAATTAAATTTTTTCATAATTTTTATTAGCGACGGTAGCTAATGCCATCGATAAAAATTATTATTAAATTATTTTTATTTTTTTCTAAATATGATATAAATTTAAAATTTAAAATTTATCTTCATCATTCATTATCTAAATAATTATCGTTAGAGTATCATCATAAAAGATCGTCTTGATCCGATAGCCCTAGTTATGTCGATCAATAAAATTTAATTTTGATGATCATAAATGATCGTTTGATGATTTGATAGATAGAGACCATCAATGGATTTAAAAACTTATAATAATAATCTCAATGATATTTATAATATACTATTAAAATTTTACTTCAATCGGACATCACTATCATGGTCAATTTAGCATAAGATGATTTTGATTATTAAATAAAAATGAGTGATTAAAAAATCAAACAGAGTTCGATTAAGAAGATTTTATAGATAAATAATTTTTGCTACTACTTTAATCATTTGTATGGTGATGATCGTAAAATCCAAACCATATGTATATGAACCATCTATTCTAAGTAGATCTTATAAAAGTACAAGTATGTTTCTTAAGGACTTTAAGAATGAGTATCAAAAGATATATTATTTTAGACCATTCATATATACGTGATTTGAATTTTATGATCATCATTGTATAAATGATTAAAGTAGTAGCAATGATCATTTATCTAAAAAATTATCTTGATCGAATGCCATTTGGCCTTTTGATCACTCATTTTTATTTAACGATCGAAATAATTTCATACTAAATTGATCATGATAATAATGTTTGATTGAAATAAAATTTTGATAGTATCCTATAAATTTTATCAAGATCATCATTATAAGTTTTTGAATCCATCAGTGGTCTTTATCTATCAGATCATTTAGCAGTCATTCATGGCTGTCGAAATTAAATTTTATTGATCGACATAACTAGGGCTATCAGATCAAGATGGTCTTTTGTGATGATACTCTAATAATAATTATTTGATAATAAATAATAAAGATAAATTTTATATTTTAAAATTATATCATAATCAGAGAAAATAAAAAAAAATTAATTTTTTATGATGGCAACTTCATTGAAAATAGTGCCATCACTAATGATTATTAGTGATGGCAACTCCGATCACTAATACCTTTATTGTTGTCACTAATAAATTTAATAAATAACTTTTTTTTTGCAACGGCAATGTCCATCGCTAATATGCCATCACTAATACTAATAATTATGATCAATGAATTTTTTTTATTATTATTTATGATGGCTATTTTTGTCGCTAATAATGCCATCACTAAAGAGTATTAGTCTTGGCATTTGCCATCTCTAATACTTCTTATGCCATTGCTAATAAATTTAATAAATCAAAAAAAATTACGATAAAGATTTCTATCGCTAATATCGCTGTCGCTAATGATCATTAGCATCAACTTTCACCATCACTAATATTCTTTTCACCATCGCTAATAATTATAATAAATTAAAAAAATATTTTTTGATGGTTATTTTTTGATTGCTAATAGCCGTCGTTAAAAGTTATTTAGTGATATTAGTGATGACAAAAGCCATCGCTAATAATGATTTTTTATTACTAATAATTTTATAATTAAATTAAAAAAATAAAATTACTTTAGTATTAGTGACGATCTTTGGCGTTGCTAAAAATAATTTTTATAGCTAATAATATTAGAACTAATATTTAAAAAATTATTTTTATTAATGATGCACCTTACCATCGTAAAAAGCCAAACTTGCCATTGTTAATAATTTTTTTTATTTTTACGATGGTAGATTATTTGATCACTAGATGTTATCGATAAAAATATTATTAACGATGATAAATGCCATCACTAATAAGTATCTATCATCACTAATAATAATAAAATTTAATTTTAAAAAATAAAAATATTTTTTATTAGCGACGATAAAATGGCATCGCTAATAATTATCTACCATCGATAATAATAATAAAATTTAATTAATAAAAATAAAATTACTTAGTATTAGCGATGGTTATTTATCATTGCTAATATTATCACTAATAACTATAATAATGACATTGCCATCGCCATTACCATCGCTAACAATTATTAGCAATGACTAAACTTCCAGCGCTAAAGCTGTCGGTAAAAAGAATTATTAGCGACGGTAAGATTGTCATTACTAATTTTTTCACTAATATCCATTATTAGCGATGGCAAAAATACCATCGCTAATGTACATCGCTAATACTCTATTTTCTTATAGTGTGGGCCTCCTGAAAGATCCAAAAAATTAAGAAGAAGAGATCTAGAGGAGCCAAGAAATCCTCATAAGGTTTTTAGAAAGAATATAAGGGTAAAATATTAAAAGTGCCATAAAGAAGGGCCCAACTCAAGAGGATATAAAGCAAATGTTACTGAAGAAACTGCTTGGCAAAGGAAGATGAGGATGCACAAAAAAAAAAAAAGAATGTAAGACACCTTGTATTGGCTACATGGATCCACTTATGTTATATTAAATATAAGTTCATTTATTTTCATGTGCTGCATGTACAAGCTCACTTATATTATACTGCCATTTTGCAGACATAAAATCCAACCACTCAATCAATAAGCACCTCCCACCCCAACAGAGGGACCATAATTGCTTTTAGGGTATCATTAAAGTTATCTATTAAATAGTGATTTAACTATATAAAATATTAGCTTTATCAAGGACAATATCCTAACCAAGACTCTGATTAATATTATAGCCTCCAAGGACATATGAAACAATAGCTTAGTTCTGATCACGTATACCACAAGGAAGAGACTCTTGAGGAAGTGGTTCTCCTGCAACAAGTACACTAGGAAGAGAAGGTCCTAAAGGTTCATCTACAAGAGGTTTGCACTCTTCAAGGGGAAAGGGTTTATCAAGCAGAGGAATAGTCAATACTATTGTCAGAAAAGGAGCTTCAAGAAGAGGAAGAAGTTTGCCCACTGAATCTTCAAAGTGGGAAAAAGGTTTGGGCATTGAATCTTCATAAAAGAAAAGAAGTCTGAGCACTAAATCTTCAAAACGAGTAAGAGGTTTGGGCACTGCAACTTCAAGGAGGAGTAGTTAGGAAGAGCTTCAACTAATAGATCGATAAGTGCCATAGGCATACCACCAAAGTTTATACCAGTTGGTGAGAAAGGGAAGAAAATATAGTGAATTACGTTGTTATGTTGAATGTAGTATTAGAATCAATGCCCTATGTAATGTCCTCCGAAATATAGAATGGGTGAAAGTTGTTTCATTTATTGTATGAAACTTAATGTAATAGATGAAGTGCTGTTTATGGAACTTCATTCCTTTAATGAATATGTGATGGACTATGTATCAGTTGATATCATTTCTTTAATATAGTAATGTATCAATTATTTGGAAATGTAGTGGTATCAATTAATATGCAGTGGTGTCAAGTAATATGAAACTTGGTTATGCTGTGATATAAAATTTGGTTACAAGGAAATGATTAACTTATTGTGAAACTTGATTTATATACATGAATTAGTGATGAGGTCATTAAATAGTGGAATGTATTGGTTGTTTAAAATATTGTGCCAAAGAAAATGCATTGTGCCAACTAGACATATATTAGGCAAAATTGAAAAATATTGTATCAAATTAAAATGTATTCTGCCAAATGGGGGTGTATTGAAGAATAAAAATGTATAGTGTCAAATGGAGTGTATTGAAGAAACAAGAATGCATTGTGCCAAATGGGAATGTATCATCCATGCGAAATGGTTGTAACAAAGACTCGAAAATTTATAGAATGTTATACATGCTACTGTGAATTATGTATGAAACTATAAGTAACATATCAAATTATGACTATATACCAATAACAAATCAAACAGTATGTCACACAATATCTTAATAACAAATTATCATTACACAGGGTCAATACAAAATGCCATTCATAATAAATTAGTCTTCCAATGTCATTATATTATGTTATTATTAATTATTGTTGTGGATCATAATATCATTTTGGATTTTCTCGATTATCATTCGATGAAGATGACTCTAAGGCAAATCCAACTTATTCTATCAAGGCATGGGGAGTCCAGTCTGGTTCAAAATCCACTCGTAGACAAATAGAAGAAGGGGATGGATGGCCACTTTTGGTATTATCAATAGAAATTAAAATTATGTACGTCGTGTAAAGACCCAGATTTTTGTAAAATACCCGATACAAATCCTAAGGCAAGCTTAAAAAAAACAAAGAAAAAATGAAAAATATGACGGGAGTCTTCTCTCCCGTAGACTCCTAATTGGAGTCGATGAATGACTCCGAGGAGTCCAACTCCTCCTCCTTTATTTTAAGGGATGGTGTCTCTCGTGAAACCCCATCAACTCTGACCTCCCCTCGTCACCAAAATCTCTCTCTCACCATCTTTCTCCCTCCATTAGTCTTGGATGACCTTCTTCATGCTGTCGGAATTAAGGCCATAGTTCATCGAGAAAAGGTAATAAGAATCCTTCTTCTCATCCTCCACAGCTTATGGATGATGGGATCCTTCTGGCTATCATTCGAATCTTTTTTTTGAAAATATATCCTATTATTTTTTTTGCTTTTCATGGCTATTCTTGGATGTTTTCCACCACCATCACCAAATGCTGATCCTCGGACCTGTGCCTCCAATCGTCACCATGGCCTGTCCCTCCAGCCATGACCATCGATGGCTAAGAGGAGGACCTCCCAGCTATGGGAACAAGGAGAAAAAGACTTCTCCTATTCGGATAAGGAAAGAAGAAGAACAAGAGGACATGTGGATCCTCTATTCATCCAAGAAAAAAAAAAGAAAAGAGAAGAAAGAAAAAGAAAGAAAAAAAAAGAAAAGAAAAGAAGAGAGAGAAAATTCTTTTCTTCCCCTCTCTCCTTCTCTCCTGGCTTATGCTTCCTACTTTCTCTCTCTATCAATTTCTCTCTCTACCTTCTTTCTCTAAAAATTTTCTCTCATTAAAGATTTTATGGACTAGAGGAGAGTTCAGGTGTCTAGAAAAACTTGGATTGACTAGCTAGTCTTGGAAGGGATCTTGAACCCGCAACGTTAGATCCATTAATCTGATTTTTATGCTTGACCTTGAAGAGAAGTGAGTGTCTATATAAGGTATCGAGTGGAACACCTTGCTTTCAAATCCATAGATCGAGAGGATCATCGATTTTTATGTTGGATCAATCATCGATAGAGGTAAGGATTCTTGGACACATACATTGGTATATATATATTTATTATTGTACTGCATGATTTGATTTTCTATGATTAATATTTATTTTATGTTCACCAATATGATCATCTGTATATTCTATATCATATATTTATATTAAATAATGATGATCAAGGAAGAAATATTTGGACTAGCCATGTTAAATTGAGAATAGTCCCACCATGAGTAGGAAGCGATTTTTGAAGATTGCCACCATAGACTGAGCGCGGTTGGTATGGTTTGCCACCACGGACTAGATTATAGATATTTTGAGATTGCTACCATAGGCTGGATCATGAATATTCTAAGATTACCACCACCGGTTGGAGCACACGGCTAGTATGCTTTGCCAGACGGGCTAGAATGTGATCGTGATTAGTCCAAAATTCTGAAGGCAAATGTTGATTGATACGAATTATGTTATAAGATATAGTTGACAAGATATATATGAAATTATAATTAAGTAAAAGAAGTTTTGCTTGATTTATATGTGGTATATCAATTTTGAAAATGATGGTTGTTTGAGAGTATTTGATGCATATTTAAATAAGTTAACATTGAATTATACTGGTTATTTGACGTGATCCTTGTTATGATATTTTATCAATTTTGATTTCATTATGCTACTGTTTAATAATTATTTTTGAATCATAATATCATACTAGTGTAAGTCTATAGGAATTTAATTTTATTGGGCTGTAAAGCTAACCCTCCTCCATTTCTCTTTTTCTTTTTTAGAGTTGCAGGATATTTGTGGTTAGCTATAAATTGGATTTACGAGTGAATGGATGAATAGATAGAGCATCAATGATACCTCATCGAATGATTGAAGGATAATCAAATTTGTAATTATACAAGTTTGTCAGTTGATATGAAATTAGATTATTTTTTTATTTATGGATGTTGAGGTTGTATCGGATTATTTAGGCCTTGCATATTCTTTAGGACTTGCTCTAAGAAGTGTGCGGCCATCACATATCTAATCTTGGTGTTGGGTTTGGAGTGTGATAGAGTGGTATCAAAGCTTAGATTTAAGATCATTAGGGATTGTGAGTTAAGAAATATTTGAACATAATATTATGATTACTAAGGATGTGACAGAATGATATTTGAACTTAAGATAATGATCAGTAGAGACATGATAGATATAGCAGATAGCATTCAAAGTTTGAATTTTAAATAAATAGGCATTGTGATGAAATTTATGCATAAGAGGCATATCATGATAACAAAACTGATGAATTATATCCTGAATTTCAATAAGTAAGGTTTGACCTAATTATAAGATATTTTGACCTTAGAATAAAGTATGATATATTATGTGGAGTATACTTGTTCAATTGTTATATAAATGATTTAAAATTCTAAACTTGATATGGGTGAAGATCATGATGGCCTTTCTAATTCTTGATGTTAATTATTTTGATTATTATAATTTTAAAAGTTATTTAGGATATGGTCTACAGAAAGATTTTATTGTATAATTAGTAAAGAAGAAAATTATATTTTTATTGGTGGATTGAAATTTTTTGTAAGTGCACGACATAAAGAATATTGAAATTTATGGTTATATCACTAAGGATTGTGATAGTGGTGATTTATAGGATTTGAATGGATAATTTATATTTCAAATTATAATTAGAGGGATTAACAAATTTATGATCTAATTAGTTTGAAAGTAATTTAGAAAATTTAAAAAATTTAATGGATTTAGATCAGAGTGCACAATAGAAGCATGGTGGTTTAAATCATTAAAATTTGATTGAAAATGTTGATTCTAATTTGAAAAGTATTATGATAGAGAATTCAAAATTTTTTTTCAACGAGAGGTAAGAGGTCAAGGATGGGATAGAAATTTGATTCACCTAAAATTATTGACTTTGCAATATACTAATTTCAAGCATGAAATTATTTTAAAAAAAGAGAATGTAAAGACCTGGATTTTTGTAAAATATCCCATACAAATCCTAAGGCAAGCCAAAAAAAAAGAAAAAAGAAAGAAAAATGGTGAGAAGAGTTTTACTTAATGATTTATATGTGGTATATTAGTTTTGAAAATGATGGTTGTTTGATAGTATTTGATACATGTTTAAATAAGTTAACATTGAATTACACTGATTATTTGACGTGATCCTTGTTATGAGATTTTATCAATTTTGATTTTATTATGCTACTGTTTAGTAATTATTTTTGAACCATAATATCATACTGTAAGTGTATAGGGATTTTTACTGGGCTGTAAAGTTCATCCCCCTCCATTTTTCTTTTTCTTTTTTAGAGTTATAAGATGCTCATGGTTAGCTATGGTTTGGGTTCATGGGTGAATGGATGAATAGGTAGAATATCAATGATACCTAATTAAATGATTGAAGGATAATTAAATTTATAATTATACAAATTTATCAGTTGATATGAAATTAGATTATTTTTTTATTTATGGATGTTAAGGTTGTATTGAATTATTTAAGCCTTACATATTCTTTAGAATTTATTCTAGAAAGTATGTGGCTATCATGTATCCGATTTGGGTTCGAAGCATGACACGTCGCATCTCCAAGGATCGCATTTATGGAGCGAGGGATGTCTTTCAGATTTTCGTGGAAGACTGCAAGTTTGAATACTATAAGATCTCTACCATCTAGTGGTTAAAGGCTAACGTGATCAAGCTGGGCAAAATTAGAAACAACCTTCCAAACATATTCAGTGTCCCAAGCATGAGGTGGCACACCGTATAGATACAACGGTGCATGAACCTGCAAATTATAAGGGTTGGTCCATTTCTGTAGAACCAAGGTCGAACAAAGAAAGTAAAAAAATTATGATAGATGGAGCCACATCAGACAGTCTACATTAGAGTGATTTAGGATAGGAAAGTGACCAAGTTGGTATTATCACATAGCTTAATCTGATCCTAATCAAATCCTAATGGTTGAAGGCGTGTTAGAGCTTATGCAACTTCATATGCATTAAAAAGGTGCCCCCCTTCTCTTACAGGATGCACGTGGATCACTCCACCATTATAGAATTCCCAATAAGCATAAATGAATATCTTGAGTTGGCAAAAAAATTTTAAAATTTTCTCACTTGCCTTCAACAATAAACTCTTCCATATTATCCATGTTTTCACCCTATAGTCCAAATAAATCCTACTATGCTGGGAAATTTATGATGCTCTACAGCCATCCGTTGGAAAAACGTGGAGACTATTTTGCAGCAACGTCACATCCCTACGAAAATCCAAGAATGGTTGGAAAGAGATTCAACACTATATTAAACAGTAATGTTTAAATGAAAATAGAGCATGATTAACCATTGTAAAACTAGCAAAAAGGTGGATCAATAAAAATTCATTGTGGATCAAATGAACATTCATTAACTTGAAATGTTTCTGCAGATAATCGAATACATTTTTTGAAACCAAGAAAACTAGAAGACTATCCAAATAAAAAAATACCAAAGCAAACATATCTGCTTCTTAATTTCCTCCAAATTTTAGAGCACCACCAATAATAACAAATATCCAAGATCCAATCAATGTATACTCGTAAAACTTCTCCCTTCCCCGAGCTATTGCTTTCCTTTCTAGAGCAAGCATCTCCTTCATATATATGAGCAATTTCTTTCTTCTATTTTCCAACATCTGCTGCTTGCGAAAATCTTCGGAATTTATCCAAAATCTTAGATACAATTTTAGTCCCATATCTGCATGTTGAAAGGTCAACTCACTCAAAGTACCAGCAATGCTCATCAACCTATCAAAAAAATTAAACAAAAAAAGGTCAACTCACTCAAAGTACCAGCAATGCTCATCAACCTATCAAAAAAATTAAACAAAAAAAGCATACCAGCTCTCTCATATACCAACTTCCGAAATTTTACGCCATCCACCAAGTTCTAACCATGGATCATTCTCCACAATAGCAACAAATCAATCCAACACTGCTATTGCTTGAGGAAGATAACGACGACATACCTTCGATTCGGCGGAGAAAGGCTCAATTTGGAGAAGTAAGCGACGGATCAAGAGATTTGGAGGAAAATAGAGCATTCAAACCATGGTGAAAACACCATCTTGAGCCTATTTTACGGTGAGATGGGTAATGGAGCAAGACTCGATTTGACTGTAGGTGAGTTAAGTGCTACTTTTCAAACGTATTTAGTGAAATCAGAGCTAACTTAAGGTGGGTAAACTGTAAATATCTCTAAAAGTTTTTTTGGATAATAACACGATATTAAAGGTTGTATAGGAGCAACTGTCAAAACAGTTTATGCAAGCGCCTACACGGTTCAAACTCCTTCACAAATTTTTCAGGAAATGATTCTTTGGAGATAATGTTTGGAAGCTTCGTTTCCTATCACAGCAGTTACATATTCGCTACGCTATCTATTTCAGGTTTTAAGACAATGCGGTCTTCTTCGTTCTCTCCGAGCACCATGCCTTCTTTTGACTCCAATAATTTGAATAATTATTTTTTTTCTAGATGATTATTTAATGGTGCTTCCTTTTCCATCGTAACAACCGGAACCATATCTTCAAGGAACGGTCGAGTGTATATATGCTTATTATCAGTGGCAAACCATAAAGATACAAAAGAAAATGCCTAAACAAATTTGGACCTGCAAAGTACCGAAAGGGAAGATGGCAAAAATGTGGAATGGTCGATTCATGTCTGCCAACAAGTCTGATCCTGTGAAGGTGAGAAATTGCACCCATTAGTTGGCCAACGTCAGGGAGGAAGGCGTTCGCTTAGATGTTGCTCATAGCTAATAGAAAGCTTCTCTACTTGCTCAAAATCGTGTAATTAAGAAAATTCCGTAACTCTTAAGCTGTCTTTGCAACAACGTTAGAATGATATGACTCCACTATCACTGTATGCTTTTCACCAAATTCTACAGGCCAATATCAAAGGTAGGAGAATATAACCCACACAACTCTGTGCGCTAGCTGCAAAGCAGTTAATGATGACCACAAGCCCTCGATTAGAATCTGAACAGATTCCAATAACTAGAAAAAAGCCTTTAGGCAAAGGCATTCAACTTGCACACGTATATATATATAGGTCTCACTCGTGCAATCGGAACACCACCAACACCCATTTCAAATATTTTGGTCGTCACCAGCACACCCATGAGCAGAGAAAGGGATCCTTTGGTTGTCGGTAGAGTGGTTGGGGATGTGTTGGACCCCTTCAATAGAACCACCACTCTTAGGGTGTCTTATGGCTCCAGGGAAGTGACCAACGGGCGTGAGTTCAAGCCCTCGCAACTGGTCACCCAACCCAGGGTCGACGTAGGTGGGAATGACCTCAGAACCTTTTACACACTTGTAAGATACTTAAAATCCGATCGAAGCGCGCATTTCTTTAATCCTTTCCATCTTCCAATAGGACACATAACAACAAAAAGATAGGCCTATACATTCATAAGAGAGTGATATACCAAGTGGCTTTGGTGTTGTATATTCAGGTGATGGTAGACCCAGATGCTCCAAATCCAAGTGATCCAAGCCTAAGGGAATATCTCCACTGGTAATTAATTAACCTCTTCTTCATGTATCTCCACCGATCCTACTAGCTCTTACATTAACTCTTTCAATGGTTAACTAGTCTCTGTTGATGATGCAGGCTGGTCACAGATATCCCGGGAACCACGGGAGCAACCTTTGGTAACCAAGCAAAAAGCTAGCATACGAATTCCCATATACATTTTAAGAGCACAAACTTCGTACCTTCCGCATTCCCCTTTGATTATTTCTACCAATTTCTGATGGTCGAGTGATTTCAGGGCAGGAGGTTTTGTGCTACGAGAGCCCGAGGCCGACGATGGGAATCCACCGCTTCGTGTTTGTACTCTTTCAGCAGCTCGGGCGGCAGACCGTCTATCCTCCGGGCTGGCGCCAGAACTTCAACACCAGGGACTTCGCGGAGCTCTACAACCTCGGATCCCCAGTTGCTGCCGTCTACTTCAACTGCCAGCGAGAGTCCGGTTCTGGTGGGAGAAGGATCTCAACTTAATTAGTAGTTGAAGAACTTGCATCACTCGTGATGCATGCACAGGTCTATCTCGAACTTCTACCTGCGTAGAATCCTTTCCCCTTTTTTTTTTTTTCTTTTTTTTTGTGGGGGGGGGAATAAAGGGAGTCCAAGTGCCATCCTGAATCTATTAAAGAGCAAGGAGTAATTACAATATATGGTAAATTTACAAGGTATAAATGGGAGAAGAAGAATGCAAAAAAAATAATGAGTACAGGGAGAAGAATCCAATTGCAGAGCACATAGCTGCTTTAAAATAATGGCAAAGCAGGGGAATGAAACCACACTGCAGCAAGGAAACGTCAAGAGCTGGATAAAGGAACTAGGGTATATATTATGGCTAACACACCTTTGTACCATCACTCACTAAGCTGCTTCTTACTCGGTCATGAGCCATGGTGTGTAGTTCAGTGCTCTTGCATGTAAATCTTCTTCTTGGACTGCATGGTATATAATGTGAGGTGATGTGATATGTAAAAATGAAGCGTAAATCTAAAAGTTAGATGCTGAAACTACTTCCATGGATTGATTGATGATGGGTTTCTTGAGGCAAGGAAAATTTGATCGGGACAGGATGGATTGATGCAAGGTTTAACAGAAGTAATATTCCTCTTTGTTGCTTTTGTCAAAAAATATTCCTCCTTATTGCGATTTGATTGTTTTTGTTTCTGGATGCTGAGGATGACGAATTCCCATGTCAATGTGGTTCGAGGATAGGTGGAGAAAAAAAGGGTAAATTTTCAGCGTTTCTTCTCGTTAAAATTAGGGCAAGTCCCGGCTTAAACCAGGGTTGAAAATCGTACCAGGTTATCTACAGTACGGATTTTGATCAGATTATCGGGTATATCAAATCCTAGCCTTGCAAAACAACCGTTTGACAAGTTATACAGGATAAACCGGGGACAAAACCCCCCTTATAATGAATCCGAGGGAAGGAGAGGGTTTGGCTTTGGGTCGGACGAACCGGGTGGTGGTCCCCGCGGTTGGTGCCCAATCCCTATTCTTAGTGGTAAGCCAGTGTGACATAGGACGAGCGTCTGGACCCACGTATTCGTTTCTGTACGTAATATATGCATAAAAGGCTCATTCATTTCAGCCTCTGCTTTTTTTTCCCTTTATTTATTTATTTATTTGAAAGTTGGGACATGGCAGGAAATTTTAGTACTTCCATGGACTCGTCGTTGACCCATATTTTACCCTTTTACTACATGAGAAGCATTCCAGACTTAATTGGTACGATAATTTACTTTGATTTGTGTATGCACGCGCACTCACGCATACGAGCGTATGGAAGACAGTAATTCCCTATAAAAAAAAATAATAATAATATATATATATATAGGAAGAGAGATAGATTGAATTTTGTTCGATCGAATTCTAGTTCATATTCAATCGAATCTCCGGCTGAACATACATCTTAAAAAATAAGGCACGTCTTTAGGACTAAAAAAATAGACGTGTTTTTGCACCTAAAAAAAACTTGAAAGCGTCTTCAAATTTTTTTTTTCAAATGACGCTCATTCTTTTTTTTTCAATTTTTTCAGTCCTAAAGATATCTTCAGAGTTAAAAGAAAATTAAAAAAAAATAGACGCCTTGAAAAAAAAAATATTTTTTTTTTAAAATTTTTCAACCCTAAAGGTTATTTTTTATTTTTTTTCAACCCTAAAAATATCTTTAAGGGTAAAAAAATGAAAAAAAAAAGTGCCTTAAAAAAAAATAGACGATTTTTTTTAGCCGTGAAGGCACCTTTAGGACTGAAAAAATTAAAAAAAAAATAATGGGGCTTAAAAAAAACATCATCTTTGATTTTTTTTTTCAGATGCAGGCGTGCATCTTTATTTTTTCAAATATCTATTTTTGAAGATGCATGCTAATCAAATAATCAAAAATTCGATCGAATATGAACTGAAATTCAACAGAGCAAAACCCAATCTATCTCTCTCTTTCTCTTTCTTTATATATATATATATATTAGACTTGTGATGCTCTTATTTATACTTTACAAGTCAAGGCCCAGGTTGGATGCTAAACATCTCTGGTCAGAACCTTTGGAGATCTTAGCAATCTTGGATTAGCGCGCGATGGCACAAAAATCTTATGGTATGTCGACGATAATTATTAGAGCTAAGAAAGACCACACGGCAGTCTTAAAGAATATCCTTTATTTGCTAGGGGAATCCTTCTTTTGTATGAAAGAACTAACCCCGATCCCCTCTCATAATATCTTCCGTCCATGTTCTCTATCACTTCTCTCTAGTGCAACTTTCTCATGCTAAGTCAAGGTTCTTTGCCATGCGTGCTTTGCAATAGTCATTCACAAAAAGCTTGGACACCCTTCGATGGCCGTCATGTCTCCGAACATGAAGATATATACGGCTATCAAGACATCTAAGAATGATGTGCTATGTATAGCACACAACAACTTCGTGTGACCTATAGCAACCAATTTGTCCTAGTCGTCTGTCTCCAAGATTGGTTGAAGTGTCAGCCGGCAAGGGTTGTATAGCTCTCTTCGGTGCAAAACATGCACTGCAAAGGATCCAAACCCCCTTCTACCTCTCTCTTTAGCATGTGTCTCTCTCCATCCCTTTAGAATGGAGAAGTGTTCAGATTCACAACTTGGTAAGATTTGTCCTCCTGTCCGTGCTTTTCTTCTTTAATTAGAATATGTAACTTAGGATCTTAGAATTAATTATTTTAATTCTTGAAACTTAGACGCCATGATTTTAAGGTTTTAAGGTAGTTTAGAATTATGAAAAAGGAGAGAGAATGTAGTTATATGCATACATGTGATCCTAGCAAAGGTACACCCTGCCTGTTAGAAAAAAAAAAAAGAAGAAGAAAATTATATTTCAAGATCTGGCAACCAGATCTAGACTAATGCTAGTTGAATCTTATGGCTTTTTGTTACTCTCCCGAGATTCATTTAGAAGAATCCCAGTTTTTTATTGGAACTCACGATAATTTTTTTTTTTTTTTCATCGTAGATATATAAAGAATTGCTGGCTGGTGTTCTTCCTACCGATTCTATCAAAAATAGAAGCGAAATATCTTCTTCTTTCTGACGTTTGGTTCGCTTATTGCAATCCTTTTGACCATGTCGACGAGGAATTTTAACGAATTTGTGGCAGCTAATTAAGGCAGCACGCAATCAGACAAGGGCATCGTGATGCATTACATGTCATACAAGGGTTGACAAGAAGTAAAAGGCCGCATAGACAAAGTCTATGAAGAGAGTAAGGGAACAAACCACATAGCCGGGTCATGGTATGCCTTTGCTTGCCTTCCGCTGATCAATCAAAAGACCGGCAAAGTATCCACCTTTGTGAGTGGGGCTCAAATGGAGGAAACACATATATATAACTTCATCACTTTATAGCTGCTAGAAACCGAGAAGGAAAGCAGATTCCATTGGTGGACGAACCAAAAAAATTTCTATACCCTCACATAAAACACTTGAATGTGTATTGACATGGCACTTTGTATGTATATCCATTCATGCAACCCTTCGGACAAGTAATCCCACGAGGGGATTGGTTCTTTGCCTACAAACCCTTCATTCACTTCTGTTTCCTTTTGTTCCAACGACCGCCCGCGTGAGTGGGAAAGGTACCCATTGGTCGTCTCCAAGTGTTGTTGGGAATGTGTTGGACACCTTCTCCACAACCATCTCGTCGAGGGCAGCATATGGCTCTAATGAAGGGCTTTTTATTTTTTTATTTTTGGATCCAAGCTCTAATGAAGTTTTTAAGGGACAAGAATCAAGGCAAGATTAGCGCAGAACCAATGACGTGTGCACGAGTCCTAACGTAATCTCTCCAGCTTTCCAGATTGAGAGTCTAAATACAATTATAAACATTACGATTAATCTGGTCAATCTCAAAAGTACTCGTGCTAAGTATCCTCGAATCCATATGGAGCTTATCCCAAAAAAAAAAAAACTAGCTGGATTGTTTTTTTTTTTTTTAATTCTGTATAAAGATTTAAGATTTTTCTAATATATAATCAATATATGATTGGATTTTTTTTTTTTCCTCTCCTTATAGAAATATAAGATTGTAATCTCTCAAGCTTTCTTTACAATTCCAAACTATGGTGATTTCCGGATAAAATTAAGGACTTTGTTCAATCATGATCTTTTGCTCAGGCCATCAATCTCCAACATTGACAGCCATGGAAGCAAGATTCTTTTAGCCATTTGTCCCTAGTGTCTGCACCAATCACAGACATACCTCTTACATAATTTATTTTGTGAGAGATTTTAGGATCCAGTTCCTTCAATTTCAAGGGATGTCTCAATGATCAGATCCGACAGGAGGACAGAAAGGTGCAGTTCACAAAGGATGGCCATAGGTATCACCCTTTACCTAAGCATTTTAACATGCCTGGTGCGATATTGTTAGTATGTTGGCTCATCAAAATGACTCATTGTCTTGATTCTTTTTGACTTAGATTTTGGCTTTGCTAGACACGGACCTGGCTCGTTAATAGCCTCGCACCCAGGCGCCATTAAACTCTGGTATAAGGGTAAAGACAAGTCAAGTATTGGATTGAGTTCAACTAAGGTTGACACAATCTAGACCTTAACTACTACAATGTCCAAACTTGATTTAAATACATTTGACTGAGCTTTGGCTTGCTCGTGAGCTTAACCCGACTTGTTTAAATAGGATATGTTAAACTTCTACGGTTCCTTGGTTTCATAATTGATTGGATTACCTCTTACGAGGTTTAGCAAATTTGAAACATTTTCATAATGTAACACATCTGATTGTATGTTAACTTTCCATTCAAATATGTTGCTTTTGTAAATCTCTCAATGGCTTATGTTTCTATAATTGAAGCTTAAGTTTTTATGAACCTAAACAAATAGAACTTGATATTTTTTTTTTTATAAGACGGATCATTCACACAAATTTAGTATGAATAGAACATAAAAGATTTGAAAAAAGATGACTCATAATGACACTGGCAAAATTGAGGTATTAGTCCAAAGACTTCCTCTAAAGTAATAGGCGACATAGCTGGCAACTCAATTTACAGCGTTGTTCGTCTCTTAATAGATATACCTGATGTCCATTGAGATGGATCCCCCTAGTAATCTCTAACTATCCCGAACAAGTGCATGCATAGCAGCTGTGCCCCTCCGTCTCCGCATCTAGCTACTCACCACCATAGAGTTACCCTCTACCACACCAACCCCTAGAGCCAGCCTCGCATGTGTGATGCTTGGAACATATTGAAAATAGCAATCACCACCTTGATTTATTTAAGTTGGTTTGGTATCTCAAGATTGAAAGTTATGCTTGAGCTTGGACCATTTAGTAGTTCTTGCATGAGACTAGATACACTATAGTAAAAGATGAAATTAACGATTATTTTCTACCGATACTTTTTAAAAGCATCGTCAAGTTGCGCAGATCTACCGACGCTTTTAAAAAACATCATGGATTTAACGATGCTTAAAAATATCATAAAATTTCATAATAGTCAACGCTGATGCTTTTGGAAAAGCATCGTTAAATTTTAAAATCTCTGATGCTTTTTAGCATCATTAATTAACGATACTAAAAAATATCATTAGGTTCACTTAATCCTCCATCCACCATCCTTTTGTGCTCTAACCTATCCACCGCGCCCCCCCGGCCCTTTCCTCTCATGCCCCCATGCCCTAATCTCCTTTCCACCCTCGGCCCCCATTTCCGTCGATCGATTCTCCACCGCCGACGCTGCACCCACCCCCCTCCGACGCACCAGTCGTCCATGCCGCACCACCATCCGCCCCTCCCCTCTGCTACTGCATCTATCCATGCCGCATCCGTGTCATCTACGCCGCACGCCGTCTGCCCTCCTCGAGACCACCCCATCGACCCTCGTCCCCTCCCACCTTCCAATGGTCATCTGCGCAAGCCCAAAAGACCCCCCCGATCCCCCTTCCTAACGCCGCACCCATCGCCCCCTAACCAGCTTAGCCACCAACCCAGCCGATAGGTGGCCCCCTGTCCTCCCTCCTCACCTCTAGCACCCATCCCCAGCCCTTCCAATGGGCCATGCTCCCCAGCCCCCTTGCTCCCCGACCGCACTGCCTCTCTTCCAGCTACCGGTGCTCCTCTGCATTCCTCACTCTTCGACCTTTGGTATATTATTTAAAAATTATTTTTTTAATATATTTTAGATAATTTAAAATAGATAATTATATATTCATTATTAACTATCATATTATTTTATTAAACGCAGGTATTTGATGAAAATAATATCTACTAGTCTTTTCTTGTATCATTGTCCATTGTAAGTAATTTATTTCTCTAATAATATTTTGTTTTATAGATTGGAAGATTATTCTTAATTTTAGCCCTCACGTGCCCTACGTGCTCAAGCCGATGGAAGATGTCGAACAACATTAATTATGAATTAATTTTAATAAAATTTGCATTACATGGAATCATAGATCTATTTTTTTAATTAATGTACATATTCTATTATATCCATATATTTATTTATTTTTATATAAATAAAAGAATTATATATATTAGTCAATTGATTGTCCAGTATGGACAGTTTAGAAAATGCAAGTAATTTTATAGATCATTACAATAATTAAATGGTATGCTGAGGGTTCAGAAAAAATTTTGGATAGTATTTTTTTTTGTTCTTCCTATACGGAAGAACTAAAAAAAAATACTGTCAAAATTTTTTTTGGCTCTTATTGCATATCGTTTGATTACTATAATTGACCTATAGAATTAATGCATTTTCTAAATGGGATAGAATCTTCTTTACCTATTAGTTGATGATAGCAAGCATTTATTATATAAACTATATCATATTTAGATGTATTTTTGAGTCTTCAGTTTTTATAATGAACTACAATAGCTATTATTTTTTAAATTTTATGAAATGACTGATATTTTTTACTCATTGCATTAATATAGATCGTATATTTTTTTTTTATTTTTAGATAAGTTGCAAGTTCGATCATTTTTATCCTATAATGGATAAAAGTTGAATAAATAAACCAAAAAATAGTAAAGAATATTTAGATGGAGTTCATGATTTCATTAAATTTGGTATGGAGAAAAGTAGTTTGAATGAAAAAATTTTATATCCATGTCAAAAATATGTAAATAGTTCTTCTCTAGATCCATAAATTGTTAAAGAATATTTGGTATGAAATAATTTTTTAAGAGGTTATACTGACTAAATTTTTCATGAAAAATCTATATTGCCATCATCATGTAACTAATTTCTGACTCATTTTGGATCCACTAGCCTACAAGATAATCCTGTAAGAGATGATAATATAAGGAGTTTGATCATAGATGCTTTTGGACTTGATGTTCAAAATTTAGAAGAATCTAGTAGTATACATGAAATAGTTAGGATGTTTGATAGATGTATGCATACGGAATATATGCATATTGAGGAGCCTATACATACATCTAATGATGAGACAGCTCGTTATCACACCTTAATGAAAGACACAAATGAAGAATTATATCTGGGTTGTATAAAATTTTTTAAGATTTATTTTTCTATACATTTATTTTATTTAAAATATTTGAATGGATGGTCTGCGAAGAGTTTTACCATACTGCTCAAGTTATTAAAGGATGCAGTTTTAGAAGGCACTGATTTACTACCATCGTATTATAAAGCCAAGAAAGTAGTAAAGAAATTCAATCTTGGATATGAAAAGATTCATAATTATCCAAAAGATTGTATGTTATGTTGGGGTGAAAATGCTAATCAAGAGTATGTAGATTTTCACAATGGATAATACAAAAAAAAGATCGAGATGATGTACTGAATGAATTGAATGCAACGTGGAGTAAAAAGTAACTAGTGAAGGTGTTGCATTACTTTCCTCTTATACCTAGATTGAAAAGGATTTATACATCATCAAAAATAGTTTCATCAATGAGATGGCATGATGAAGGATGTACAAAGGATAAAATGTTGAGACATCCAACAGATAGTCTTTCATAGAAAGTATTTGATGATAGGCATCCTGATTTTGCCTCTAATATTCGCAGTGTTAGATTGGGCTTAGCTTCTGATGGCTTCAATCCACTTCGAATCCTAAGTTCTACCTACAGCACTTAGCCAGTTATTTTGATATCTTACAATTTGCCATTGTGGATGTGCATGAAACAATTATCACTTATCTTGTCAATGGCTATTCCAGGTGATAAGGGTCCAGGTAATGATATTGATATTTTTCTACAATCTTTAATAGAGGAATTGAAACAGTTGTAAAAGGGTATTGATGCTTTGATGCTTCCAATGACCAAATATTTAAACTACGAGCAGTTTTGTTATGGACTATTAATGATTTTTCAATATATGCTAATTTATCTGGCTGGAGTACAAAGAGACAGGTTGCATGTCCTTGTTGTGGAGATTCAACACATTCAATTTGGGTAAAACATGAAGGTAAATTTTGTTACATGGGATATCGTTGATGGTTGAAAGCAAATCATCTGTTTTAATTTTAGAAAGATTTATTTGATGGTACTATAGAATTAGGATGTGCCCCTATTCTACCTTCTAAAACTGATGTTCATAAATAAATGGATGGCATCAATTATAGCTATAGTAAGCACTCAAAATCCTCTAAAATAAGAGGAAGGAAGGATGTTGAAAGCTTAATGCACGAAGGATTACCAGAGAAAGTCAGTATCAATACTATAGATGCAGAAATGTTTCAAGATCTTGATAATTTTTTCAAGGATGAAAATGAGGAAGACACCCAGATAGCATCTACACAACAGCCGAGTAAATATTTATGAAAAAAATGAAGTATCTTTTTTGACTTACCTTATTGAAAATATAATCTTATTCAGTATAATCTTGATGTCATGCATATAGAAAAAATATTTGTGATAATTTACTTAGAATATTTTTAAATCTTAATGGAAAAAACAAAGATAACATGAAGGTGCATCTTGATTTTAAAAAAAATGGATATCTGACAGGAGTTTCATCCTAAAATGCTTGCTAATGATAAAATTTATGTGCCTCCTACATGTTACACAATGTCTTCCCAAGAAAAGAATAATTTTTTGATAGTTTTGAAAAGTATCAAGATAACTTATGAATATGCATCAAATATTTCACGATGTGTGCATCTAAAGGATCAAAAATTTTCAAATCTTAAAAGTCATGATGATCACATATTGATGCAAGATATCTTTTCAATAGCTTTAAGATCGTCATTGCCAAAACAAGTTGTTGCAATTATACTTCAATTATCGTCATTCTTTAAGACATTATGTTCTAAAATTATTGATCCTCGAAAATTTGATTAGTTGGAGTTCGATATTGCAATTACACTTTGCCAGATGGAAAAAAAAATTTTCTCCTAAATTTTTCATTATTATGGTACATCTGCTCATTCACCTAGCTTCAGAAGTTAAAGTTGGTAGACCAATATATTATAGATAAATGCATTTTATTGAGAGGTATTATTGCAAACTTTAAATCTTTTAATAATTTTATTAGAAACAACATCATATTGATATTTAATAAATATTTAATTTTTGAAGATATCTTATGCATCTTAAAGATTATGTGTGAAATAGAGCCTATCCAGAGGGCTCGATTGCTGAAAAATATATTGCTAATGAGTATTTAACATTTTATTCAAAATATCTTCAAGGTATAGAGACTATTTTTAGTCAACCTCAATGACATAATTACTTTGTGGAGAATGCAGAATTGTATAAATTCTCAATTACTAAAAATTCTTAGAAAAAGCTGAAAATATTGTACTTGATCAAAATTCTTAGCACAAGCACATCGTTATATTTTACTTTATAGTGACATAATATCTAACCATCATAGGTTAGTATATTTAAGGCATGACATCAAGATTTAAATATTATATTAGATATAATATTTAAAATTATATATTTATATTTTATATAGTAAATTTTTAATTTATCAGAGATGAGCCAACTATAATATTCATCCTAATGTAAGGATGGAACAGCAATGGTTGGTCGAGTTATTTTCTATGTAGCTTTTAAATCAGATTTGATTTATATTTAATTAAAAAATATATTAATTTTTGGTACATATTTAATATCAGATAACTCAACAATATTTCATATCATATTTTTTAGATATCAAAGATGATGGAGAAAAATAATTTAGATGAACTAATAGCTCTTGCTCGAAGACCAAACAAGATTGTGAATAGATATAATTGTTTCATAATTAATGACTTTAAATTTCATACTAAAAAATGCAAAAAATTTAGAAAAACATAGAATAGCCATGTTATGATGAAAGTGGATAGAAAATTATATTATGGTATACTTAAAGATATCTATAAGTTGGATTATTATGAAAAATTTAAAGTAATATTGTTTAGATGTGATTGGGTAGACATAAACTCACCAAGGGGTTTTAAACAAGATGCAAATGGATTTACCTTGTAAATTTTTTAAGATTGATATACACTGGTATGTTATTGAAGAATGACCCATTCATTTTTTCATCTCAAGCTCGTCAGGTATTTTATGTACAAGATGCAAAAGATAAGAATTTGGTTGCTATCATCAAAACAAAATCTGGAGACTTATATAATATAGAAAATCAAGTAAAGGATGATGATGATGACACTTATACATAATGTATGCCCTATAATTTTATGGTAGCTGATGATTTAAATGCTACGACAATATTGGTTATGACAAAATTTGAAGAAAACACTATTGCTTTATTGGTAATAAATATTTATAATGTATATAATTTATATTAATTATTATATTAAATTACTATTTATATTAACTGATTCTATCTTTTATTTATATAAATGCTAGGTGACATCATGCACCATAGGGGATGATATGCTGGTGTGGAGTTCTAATTTTTATAGACAGAGGTTGATACGTCTTCTTTAGCACAGCAGCCTACGATCAGTTCAGCTGCACAGCATTCCGAGTCTTGTCCTCCTTCATCAACACAGCACGATCCTCCTATTCATTAGTCAGATAATGAGATATATATTCAGAATATATATTATCTTTTATTTTAATATTTTTATTTTATTTTATGTATATTTATGATTTCATTATTTTTATGTTTTTTTTGTAGATGGATCCGAGATAGTACATCTCAGACGTGGATCCATAATAGTATGAGATGTGTGGCAGATGCGTGAGGATGAGAGAATTGTTGTGGAGTGCAATCAGCTAGGTCAATAATTAAAAAAGCTGCCAGCTTATTGACTTTATTTTTGGGGATTGTTGCTCGGAGGCCTCAGCTATGTCCATTGGGCTATGCAAAATAAAATGACATATTTTCAACATATAAAGTTGAGCTCCTCCGAGTTATAGAGGTAACAAATTAAATTTCATAATATATATTAATTATTAAATATTTATATAATTTATTTGATTTAATTTTTTTTATAGAGCAAGTTTGTTCTCCCTTCATCCACTTATGATTTTGTAATAAAGTCTTTCAACCGCAAATAAAAATAATATAGAGCACAATTGAAGAGAAACTATATAAGATGGGATATGACAGAAGAGGAGGTTGCTAGAAATTATCCTCCTGATGTACTCCCTCATCAGTGGATGGAGCTAGTTCATTATTGATTTTTCGAAAGAGCACAAGTACATTATTGATTTATTATTTTTTTTAATATTTTATAAAATATTAATTTATATTATATATTATATATATAACAAGTTGTTTACTTTATTTTATAGATTTATTCTGCTATTGGTAGAGCTGCACGAGCAACTCAGTCTGTTCCTCATACATCAAGGTCGAAGAGTTATACACGACTTCGACAGAAGTTTGTATGTTCTTTAAACTTTCATAATTAATTTATAATTTTTATATTAAAATATTTATATAACTAGCATCATGATGTATCGTGAACCATGCATATATCATGATACTCATATTTTTTTAAAATTGTTATAACTATTTGCTTAAAATTAAAATTATTTGTGTAGGTGGATGAGCATGAGAAGGAACCTGGTAAAGTAGAGTTTTACTGAATGACTCATACTCATCATGATGGTCCTTTTGTTCAGGATAAGTCGAGAGATTTTTATATATGGTATTATTTATATTCTATTTTATGCAATAATTTTAGTTTGATTTTGTTAGCTATTAATGTATAACTCTTATTTTTAAAATAAATACAGGAAAGAGCTACATCTCTCATTGTGGAACGTGAGGATGAATCCGCAGCATCTATGCAGCAGAGTCCTATCAAAGTCGAGGTATTCACAGAGTTGATAGGACCAGAGTACTACGATCGAGTGAGAGATTATGGAGTAGGAGTCATCCCCACTCAGTTATCTGAGATGAGTAGATATACGCAGGATGCTGCAGTAGATGCTCAGAATTTATGTATTTGCAGACTCGAGATGGAGATACAAGAGATTAGACAAAGTCATGCCGCTGAGATGGAGGAGATGCGATAGAGCCGTGCTGAGATGCAGGCCATGAGGGGGCAGATTGATCGACTTACATCTTTGTTAAAGATGTATAGCCCACCTCAGATAAACACATATTATTAAATATATATATATTTTTATATTAATTTAATAATTTATATATTTTTATATATAGATTTGTAAATCAAGCTTTTCATATGTTTCTTGTAGGCTTCTGGCACATCAGGCACCCATCGAGACGGCGGCACGTTACATGGAGACAACAACAACCATCAACTTGTAGATTGACATTATTTTATTTTTGTTGTAGGCTTATATTTTCTGTATGCTTTTAGTTTATTGAACTCTTGATTGTAATGGATGATTAGTACTTTATTTTTATTTATATAAAATAATATCTTTTGGTTAAATTTGATATTGATGTTTGCTTTTGGTGTGAATGGTGGTAATTGTATAGGTTTATATTTTAATAATTGATATAATTTTGTACAAAAATTTTTATATTCATATTTACTGTATATTTTTTTCTATTAAAAAAATTAACGATGCTTATAAGCATCATTAATAGACTCATTAACGACGCTTATAAACGTTGCTAGTATGTTATTTCATGATACTTCTAAAAGCATCTCGATAAAGAGCAAGAGTCTTTGTCATTAACGATGCTAAAAAGCATAAATAAATTTTAAATTTATGATGCTTTAAAGCATCGTCATAAATTATTGTGACGCTTTTTAAAAGCATCGGTGCTTTTTGTCTTCACTCTTACATACGCGATATTTTTTCGATATTTTATGAAGCATCATGATTATTATTGCCATTGCTTATTAGCATCATAAAAAACTAATTTTAGCATCATCTATTATCATTTTCACTATAGTGATAGCCTAGATTCATGAAGAACAAGATTCATTTGCGGCCTATTCTTGCAGCCATCTAGAACTTGTGTTCTTAATTGACTGCTTATTTCCTTTTTCACCATCTTTTATGTTACAATGAATGCTATTTCATCACTAAAATATTTTGTTTTTGATAAAACATAACCAAAAGAATACAACAATTAAATAACCACTTGCTGGCAGATAAGTTTTATACTTTTGTTACTGGTTGGCCATAAACATCTCAGGAGCAACGGGAGAAAACTTTGGTAAGTTCACACCAGAGTGCATTGATATGTTGTAACTCATTTTAATCCTAGGTGGTAAAAGTGATTAGTATCTTTTGACTCCATGCCACACGCTCGTGTGAGCTAAGCACTGGAACAGATGCCAGTAGATGGCTGAAGGAAGTGCATCAAATTGCGAAAACTATATACATATATAAACGCCTATCATGCATTTGAAAAATATGATTCCATGCAATTAATTTTAGTCCGGCCTTTTTTTTTTTCTCTACATGGAATCACAAAAATAAACGTAAAATTATAAGTATGCAAATCTAGTAAAAATATAAAAAATAAAAAATTTCAAAAGAAAGAAAATTAAAATGTATACAAAATTATAAATAAGAAATAAATAGATCTAAGCTACAGAATAAGAAAAAAGGGAACAACTTGAAGAGTTAAAAATAGAAGATAAGTTAATAGAATGGAATAAAATAGATTAAAGATATCAAATAATTGATATGACAATAAAATTTAGTTAAAAAGTTATATATATTTGTATAAAAAGAATGGATAAATTAGCATATGATATTATATTGTTGGGACTTGGGATATCTGCATACCTGGCCTTCTACAAGTTTTGAGGTACCATTTAATTACAAGCTGATTTCGAGGAATATTTCAGCGAAAGATAAAGATTTAAAATTCAGAAAAATAAATATTAAAAATAACAAAAAGTTTTTAAAAAAAATCAACATTATGATAACTAAATCAAAGATGTAGATGTGGGGCTGTTGAAATGTTTATATTTATTTCTTCAGCCTTAGAAACAACAACGCTCTGAGTTCCAATCTCTTTTTTTTCCTTTTTCTTTTCTTTTTTTTTTTTTTTTTTTTGATGAAAGCATACATGCACCCTAAATTTTTTGCAACCTTAGGCTTGCATCATTACATCACTCATCAATCCACATGCTATTCATCATATATAGATCATCCATCATGCATGCATGATTGGAATCATTATGCATTCATGGTACCTTCTCATGCGATAGTCCCCTGCAGATGCATCTAAATAATGCTATATCATGCGGGCCTATCAAGAGATGCTTTTAAAGGAGCCGAAAAATTATTATGATCGGTGCTACATATTGGTGAAATCACCTACCATCGAAAAATTATTGGTCAGACTAGGTTCACCATAGATTATAAATATTTTATTAGTTAAAAGGCAAAAAAAAATAAGACACGTCATGCATGTTGTTACCACGTACACATGGAATACGGAAAAAGAAATTCAACACATGTGCTTCAGTGTATTTAATTTTTTTTTATTTTTTCAACTAATAAAATATTTGTGGTCTACGGTGAACTTGGTCCAACCAATAAATTTTCCTCATCCTAGCAATTAATAAAAGCCACAAATTCTCGGTGGAAAAAAAATGGGCCACTTGCTCGGTGTTCCTCTCAAGATAACTAAATGGATCAAGAGAGTGTGAGTAGATTTAAAGGACGGAGAATATGGTATCAGGCATCAAAATAAGTGATGGCATGTGAAAAGTTCTCTTTTCCAATTCTAGGATGACGTGATGTTAAAGTTATTTCCTTAGATGATCGGGATCATTCTTTAGCTTCCTTATCCTCTATATCTCATCGTGGAAACAAAGGGAATAGATTTTCTGCACCTGGCCGCTCATGAGAATGTCGACAATGTGAGCTTTTACCAGCTCAAAAGTATTAACACGTGCGAATCTCGACAATGTGAGCTTTTTACCAGCTCAAAAGTATTACCTTATGCAAACACGTTGGCCGAGCCACCACCACAAAAAAAAAAAAAAAAAATTGTGGCCTACCACCACTCAAAACTTTAGCTATCTGAATTCATGCGGTTTTCTCTTTTTCTTTTCAGCAAAGCAGTGCATGCGGATGTTGTGCCTTGGGTTCTTCATACGAAAACCCTTTAAACTTTTCAGATAAAAATTAAAACCTTGGAATAAGATACCTCATTTTCTCAAAAATTTAAACATAACATGCATTCATTTCATTTATTAGTATCTTCTGCTATGCTTTTGTCTTCCAGTCCAACAAGAACTGAGGAGTGGATTCCATGTCTTTTAGTTTTACTTTCAAAGATGTCCCTTTTGGTATTAACCGGTGAGAGGAAACAGGGTGAAAGACATTTCATCAATCTGAATAGAATATTTAACATTCACCTTTGGCACTGATGATTTGGCAATATAAATCAGGATCGTAAATACCAAGAGATTTTACTGGCATTCGACTGATGTATTTAAAGAGCGATGGGCTTCATAATAATTCTCGTACATTCTATCATATCCATTAAAATAAGTGAAAAGAATATGCTAATAAGAATATACATTATTCTACCAGCTAAAACTTACTCCAACCATCTAGATCTAGATGTTCCATAATTTTTTGGGTTATCATTTGTTCCAAGCCATCCGAATTTGCTATAGAAGGGCGGATATATTTTCAGTATTTATTTAAGAAAAAAATTATAATTTCATCTTCTTAAGTTTAAACGGTTTTCACGTACATCTTCTCGTTCTGGGCCATGTCGAAAATTTTTAAAAATAAGAAGATACGTAAAAATTGTTTATATTTGAGTGGATAAAGTTGTAATTTTCTAATTTAAAACTAACTAATGTTTGGCTTTGATACGGTGAAAATAGTCGCCACGATATTTTTGGGTGTAATTTTCTTTTTATTTTAAAACTAGCTAGTTAATAGAATATAATTTTGTTTTGATGCAGTGAAAATAGTTGCAACTCTCTTTCCGTACTGCGTGCAAGTGCTGGTTGGGTTGGGGGGTTGTTGGGGTGGTGTTTAGTTGCCGTGGGCCTTCCTCCAAAAGAGAGAAAATTAAGCTAACGACTAGAAGATGCCCTGTTCATTGCTTAACGTGCATCAAGCCATGTCGGTAGAAAGCTACGATGTGATTTCTATGGTTATAGCTAAAGGACAAAAAGCTCAGGAAGTCAAATGAACACAAGGAAAAAGGCATATGGTATCGGGAACCAATGCGCTGGGAGGCCCTTTTCCGCACGACCAGAAACTTCTTTCTAGGCTATTATTCCGCTTTCCCACCAAGAACGATGACTTAGGTTGCATTCGTAGCATCTTATTAGTAATTTAAAATAGACCAATCAAAATATTATATTTAATATATTTTTAAATAATAATTTATATTATTTTATGGAGAGATGATTATTCAAATTATCATTTTTTTAAAAATATTATAATAAAAATTTTAAATAAAATTATTTTAAAAAAAATCAAAAAAATTCTATCATCTAATCTTCTCCCTCGCAGGCAAGTCCTGCCTATGAATCCACCTTATATTTATATATATTATTATTATTTATATATATAATATTATATTTATATATAATATTATTATATATCATGTATTATATAATGTATAATATATGGTTATAAATATATATATATATATATATATATATATATATATATATATATATATATTTATAACCATATATTATACATTATATAATATATGATATATAATAATATTATATATAAATATAATATTATTACATATAAATGTAAAATATAAATATAAATATAATAATATAACAATATAATATATATGTATGTTATATATATTTTTATATTTTTATATTATTTTTATTTGTTATTAGGGAGAAAGAAGAGTATCGTTAATAAGAGTATTTTGAAAATTTGATTTTATATTATTGATAATATGATTGTTATACTAAACATGTCAATCAAACTTCTTAATAATTTTACTATAATATTAGCTATATGCATCAAATATAGTAATCAATATTATTGATAATTTAATGATGATAATTTATTTTGAAGATAATTCATATATCTTTTAAGATTGTCTGGTGATGCACCAAATGCAACCTAAGAGATCAAAGAAGATGCTTGAGGCTATATTTTTTTATAGATAAATATTATAAAAAATAATTTATTTTTTTATTAATCAAAATATTAATATTTTATGCTTTTATGGATGGATAAGTTATTTTTTTATGAATAGTATTTACTGATGAAATAAAGAAAAAATTTTACCTACTTAGAAAATGAATATGTCATTTTCTCATCAATGGAGAATAATCTTTTTATTTTATTTCTAAAATATCCCAAGCCCCATAATAACAATAATAATACTATAATAATAATATAATATACTATTACATTACATTATTCTTATAATATTTTAATATAATATATTTTATTTTATATTTTATTATATGATATCATATGAGAATATAATATAATATATTATATTAATATTATCAATATAATATATAGTATAATATAATATAATTATATATAATTATATTTATATAATAAAAATTATTAGAGAAATATGGATAAATTTTAGTAACTTATTTAGAAAAGCAGTATTGCAAAAAAAAAATTAGTTTGAGCAGATAGTTTAGAAAAATCACCGCCGACGGTGTAGCTCTGCAAACACCGTCTATAATGATTGGCTCTCGTATGGGATGATCAGAGTAAAAAAAGAAAAATTAAATATCATATTCTGGCTTTAATGCAAGAATGAGTCATCGTAAGAGGTGGTGTTCGTGGAACTACACCACTGTCGGTGTAAAAAAAAATTGTCCGGCAGTTTAATACTTCTAGGTGGTGCCAAAATTTCAACATTTGGGACTTCGCAAAGCCCTACAACCTCGGATAACGAGTTACGGTAGTCTGCTTTCGCTGTCACAGAGTCAGGTTCCAGTGGGAGAGGGATGAAATCTTAAACTAAGGCTGCTATGGTGAAATCTTAAACTAAGTGAACGATACTCACCCATCTCTAGAATTGCATGATCATTTATTATTTACGTCAAGAATATGTTTTCCTTCCAAGCATTCTACAAGCAAGCAATGAATCTCAAATATCATCACAGGCAACTTTGAAAGTTTAAGGTGAGTGTTTGTATCCCACCTTGTTTAGTAAGGTCATGAATCAGATTATATTGTCCATGTTAATCACTTTTACATTTTGACACTTCAACTGCAACACTGCATTATTTTGTCTGGCCACGTGAAAGGGCATGCACTTTATCTTGTCTTCTTAATCTATCGCATACTATCTTGATAACGTAGCCTCTCCATCCAATATTCTGTTTATCTACTGGACCGGGCATAAGGTTTGGTTGTGGTTTCTTGCTGAGGTTTTCCGAAAGTTAATGGAGATTCAAATCAGACATTCAAGATAGTTGAGAAACGATATGAGATAGCATGGTCATCTATTTCTACGGAGGTAAACAAGAAAATAATGAATATTTCACTTTGCTGAATTCTTTCGGAAGTAGAGAAGAAAAATGCACCCTCAAAATCTAACATTATTTTGAATAATAAGAAGACTTGGTCGAATCAAGAAATCAAAACAGGTTTGATCAAATCGAGAACTCACAACCTACAAGCCTCACGTGCCAAACTGAAATGAAACAAGGGAGGCTCCAACTGGGGAATGGCTCGAATTTGTGTTGCTTAGAGGAGCCCACATTGAAACCATGCATATTTTTGACCGAGGAATATGCATCTGATAAAAATTCGACTCAACCTGGGAACTTGCACAGGATTGATAAAGTAATATCATCTGACCACTTTCGGATCTTGAGCTTGCACAACTTTGGAAAAGTATACAGAGTAAGCATACTTATCTGATGTTATCTTGGTTGCATTATCCTATGGCCCTGGTGCCTTGACAACCTGGAGGAACCCTTTGCAGAGAGAATACAGAGATATAAGAAAAAAGAAAAAAAAAACATTTTTTTTTTTTTAATCTTTTATCTTTTTGATGTGATTTTCTCTTCCATTTTTTGAGGAACTGCATGGTTTTCTATTCTGCAACTTTCACATTTATTATCCGTACTCCCTTACATAAAAGCTACCTGCTATTAGCACCATGCATGCCGAGAAAAAAAGAGCTTGAGCGCACAGAAGACAATTGCAAAAGGTCCAACAAAAGTGGGCACATGTAAGTATCAACTCTTGCAAAAAAGGCATCATCTATGTTCATTCATCCTCCATACTACGTTGAGGTTTAACAACACTATATAGGAATAATCAAGCCAGGTTCGGCTTATATCAATCCTTCCAAGGCATTTATATCACCACCTATATACAAACCATCTCATGTGATCATGCCATGAATGGCTGGTAGGTCGAGGCTTGTCTCTGCTGATCCATGGCTTGGCTAGGGAACTTCAGAGATTTGATGCATTTTCCAGAAAAGAAAAAAGCGACTCAGGAATGTGAAGTTGTGAGCATCAGCCCTAGCACAGAGAATGGCAGCAGAATGTAGATGATCCATCTTCACATAAAAAGGGCACTTTTTTTCTTTCCTAACAGCTGCTTCCAAGCCAAATCGTGACTTACTGCGACAGGCCCATTGATTGTTTATACATGTACAGAATCATATTGTTTCTTCACATTTAAAATGCTGAGTTCGCCTCTTCAATGGCAGTGGTCGGGTTAATGGACTCAAGATGCCAGTTCCGTCCAGTGTTGTTCCTTGAATTGAAGTTAGATATGTGTAAGACCTTGTTGTGGTAGTTGTATAGTGTCTTGCGGTGTCCAATACTGATATATGTAATCCCTGCAGCTTCAATCTGCCTGTACAGATGAACCTGGGGATATAATGCAATCGTAAGAAGATACTGGTGCAAGTTGGAACTCTAGCTAATTTATGTATTATTTCACAATGATAATAAACTATCTATTAGAAGCTCTCAATATCTACAAAATGCCTACATCCATGTTTTGATGATTTAAGAGTGGGGACAAGGGTAAGAGATTCCAGTCCTAAATAATATTATTTAAGACTTGAAGTTCAATAATAAGTGCTGCAGACAGTGGACCTTTATTTCCATGAAGAGTGAATTTCAAATGCTACCAAGTAAAATTGTTGAGAATTCCAAGGAACAATCTAAGGGCCTGCTTGGTATTGTTATGTTTTTTTTTCTCTTGTTTGTGTCCCTACAAAATAGCAAAAGACCGAATGGAAATTGACATTGAAGATAGCATTTGCCCAAGCTTCTGCCATTCCTTGTTTTTATTTTCATTTTTTTGAAAGCAAAAAATTCTTTGCAACCAAAAGCTCTAAAAGGTTTTCCGAACAATTTAACAAACAGAAGCGTTTCATTATACATATTTGCACAGTCTAGTTCAATTTTCTTCTTCGATTTTTGAAAACAAAAGCAACACCAAGCTGGCCCTAAGTTATCTACCTTTTCTCTTTTTTCCTTCTTTTTTTAACAAAAATTCAATGATGCATGGCATATTCATGTCTCACACCTGAAAATTTTAAAACCTGTGTCACTGGTAGTTTTAGATGACTAAAATGGGAACCTAAGAACCCAATTATTGCTGAGTTAAAGAAGATTCACTATCACAACATACCTCATTGGTATCATCCAATGCACTTGTAGACTCATCCAATAAAACCAAGTTTGGCTTTGAAAGTAACAAACGAGCAAATGCAAGGCGCTGCTGCTCACCAAGAGAAAGAACACTTGACCATTCATATATGGAATCCAGGCCATTGAAACGAGACAAGATGTCTCCAAGCCGAACAACTTCAAGCACATGAATCAGATCATCAACCGTGGGCTTCTTAGGCTTACTATATTCATCTGCTGACCTCGACAGTTCAGACAAAGGCAGAGAGACTGAGAAGTCATGCATGACACTACCTATGAAAAGCTCTTCTAGGTTCTAGTAAATAGTGTGAAACATTTAACAGTAATTCAAAAGTTTATGCAAGAATTCACTATTTTGCACAAATTTAACTTATAAAACAAAAATAATGCTTTATAAATTATCATAATTTCCAGAACTACTGTGATCACTGAAAAGGCCATTAAAGGACATGCAGATCTTCAAGTACAACTGCATTGTCTGTAAGTACTTGCAATATAAGGAGGATTAGGATTTTAAGCAAGCACCCCACTTCAGAAGCATACAAGTTTGCAAATGCATGTTGCATTACAGACAAGTGGATATAACATGGAAAACAAGATTGGCTCTACAAATCAGAAAAATGCTAAAATTATCAAAACTGTTTTCCATATTTTCTTTTCTTCCCATTCTGCAAGTCTTCTATAATTGAACGTTGAGGGTTCCCCCCATTAACTGAATGTAAAGTGAAAACATTGCTAATTGAAAAACATTACTTTCTAATGTTAAACTGTAATTCAGCAGTAATATAAGATTGGATTATGCCACAGATACACATCTAATATTATTGTTGCAGGCATATGTTTTTTTTAGATGACCCATTTTGGCTTAAGTATTTTGTGTTGATAAAACTTCCTGCAAGACATGCATTTATTAATGTTTCCTTCCATTTAGGAAGTCAAGGGTAAAGCGGACATCATCTCTCAAAGTCAAGCACCAGATTTCAGTGATGCTAGGCAAGTAGTCAATTCTCATGGCCTTTGAGCATTGGATTCTTATGGCCTGGCAAGTACCCAAATATATACTATGGAACTACTTCCATGACAATGGTTCTTTCCTTCCTATGAAACTCTAGAAATTGTCCCAACTTCATTTTTCATGAATTAGTTTCAGTTTTCTACAAATGAAAATATTATCTGATTAATGAAATGACTTTGTGAGAAGTAGAGCTAATCCGACCCATCAACCCAACCTGCATTCAACCTGCCATATGCAGATTTGGATTTGGGCTAAACAGGTTCAGATCATCAACAGATCGATCCATTTATTTACCTATTTCACGCCCATAACAGGTTCAGATTTCATGCCCATAACATGTTTAACCCATTTATTTATCTATTTAAGTCCCTAACCTATATAATGGACCGAACCAAAATCCCATGCTCGAACACATCCTTGATCTCCAATTTCCTACCCGTAAATCAAAAGTCCATGGAGGAGATCAATCTGATGGTAGCTAGGTTTGTCACTGTCGTCGATGGTGACCATGAAACACTGGTTTGGTCCTTCCCTCTTTCCTTCTTATCTTTGCTTCCCATCTTTGTCTCTTTTCGTAGTTAGGATTAGGGTTTCTTGGAGAGTGGAAGAGCACCATCCCCATCACTCTATTGCTCGAATCACCTCTTTCTCTAAGACTCTAACCGAGAAGAGGAAGAGCCCCTCCTCGATCTTCAATTTCTTACCTCAAATCAAGATCCTGTGGAGAATGGAGACGGGTCCACCACGACTCTTTGAGTGATCAGGGTTAGGGTTTCTTGGAGAAGAGGAAGAGCATCATCCCTGTCACTCCATGACTCTGATCGGCCTTCTTCTAAGGCTCTGATTGAGAAAAGGAAAATCCCCTTCTCAATCTTCAATCTTCTGTGGAGAATCAATCTTGTCTCTTTGCCCTTCTCTCTCTTTGCCCCTCTCTCTGTGTGGTTCCATCCTCAAACCCCACCCCGCTCTCTCTCACTGTATTGTGTCCTCTACAAACCCTACCTCTCCAGTCTCTTTGTGGCTCCTTCCTTAGCAAACCATGTCCCCTCCTTTCTCTGTGGCTTTGTCCTCTACGTCTCCCACTGGTTGTCATCCATATAGATGGGAGGCTCTGTGACAGCTGCAGCTTCACCAAATTCCACCCGGGAATCTGTTTTTAGGTTTGTATAAAGAGACTGGGATGATTCTTGGATGAGAGTTCAGTGCATTGTAAAGCAATCTTTGCTGATTCTGATGGCAACATATCTTGGATGGACTACTTCCATTCTGCTGGCATCATTTGCAGCTGTTCTGATTTAGCTGTGAATTTGAGCCGCCTCTTCCTTTCTTCGCTCTAAATAGGTTATTGAACATGATTTAGCAGTGAATTTGAGCTGTTTTGTTTATTAAACAGGTTAAACCGATCAGGCTAGGTTACTGGTTTATTAAACATGGCAAGTTCAAGTTGGAAACCCTGATCTGTTTAATAAACAGATCATGTTCAGGTCTAGGTTTTCTGACCTGACCAGACACGTTTGCCACCCCTAATGGGAAGTGACATATCCCTTTCTTCCTAATCATTATGTTACTCTTAAACAAGTCCATTCCAGTCTATTTTTTATTTACTGTTTGTATATTGCAGAGCTACACAGTTCACATCCAAAAAGGGCAAAGTTACTAACAAAATATGATGACTAAAGAAAAAAAGGATGAATAAAATTGAACAAAGACTTGAACAATCTATCAACTAAGAGAAGTAGAGATGGTTCTCAAAAACTTTTCACCCAAATCAACTAGCATTTGACATTCAAAAAAGCCATTAACCTTGATTATACCAAATTTAGGTTGTGTGAGAGATGTCGTATAATCATGCAGGAAATGTGAGCAGATACAGGAGAAGGAACTATTTTATGGGAAATCAAGAAATTCTAGAAAAAATAGTTCCCAGTGGTTCCCATGTCTTTCTCCTTGCATTTCACAATACCAAAGAATTTCTCAAGATCAGTACCTGTTTCCTAAGTCAAACGATTTTTGCTGTATGTTTCCAGCTTTTGTATACCATATCCCTTCTAACGTGCATTGCATGCATCAACTAAGTAGAAAAGAATAGCAATGGTGTTGACAATGCGTTATACGACCAAAAGCCCTAAATATGGAACAATAGGCACAGCCATGTGATGATGAATCCAGTGGTAAAGCAGATCACTACCAGGTCAAAGGCTTTGAGATTGGATGGCTCCTGGCGCCCAACACAACCCACAGTAAAAGACAAATGGAAGTGAATTTTCAACTATTGCATTCCAGGTATCTCTATTGTTTCTCCCTATTGATCTATCATGTCCCTAGCAGGCATAGATTAAGCATATGATGGTCTCATCTTATGAGCTTCATATGTCAGCTGTTCAGTTCATGTCAAGGAACAACAGTAGTGCATCCTCATGATGCCAATTATATGTGAAACCTCCATTCAAGTGAAGATGGACAACTTTAAAAGAGACAAGTATCATAGAGTTGAAATCTCCATTAATTAGCAAAGAAATTTTGGAGTTTTAAGAACTTATGCTAGCATGATCACGATGAAGTTTCTCCAATATGTGGTTGGGATCAAGTTTACCAACCAAAGGAAACTTGACTGCAGCTTCCATTCAAGATGAAATTGAGAACATGGTAATAAATTTGCGAGTGATCATGATGTGGTACATGCAAAGTGTCATCCTTTGATCAAGACAATATGAATGAGAATATCCACAAGTGGAGAATCCAAAACCAATTGAACCATGGCATCAAATTGAAAGCCACGACACCGTTCAGCCAAAATCCTCAAATCTTAATTTTTCTACGTTCTAATGATATGGAAAAAATTGTTTCTGAGGCAATGCATCACAGTTTTGGTGATTAGACTTCAAAATTCTATTATCTATATGAAACCTTTAGATGTCATATTAATATTACTGTATAATTTCAGTTAAAGATTGATTATCAATATAATTATTGGAAGGAAGAGTGTTTTTCTTGAATCAGCAAAATACTTTAGCAAGGATGTTTCTTCTCTTGCAATGTTGAATGAAAATATTTGTTTTCGTTCTTCTCATTTCTCCATCAAACCAAAGCTTATTGTCTGCATTATAAATCTGACCTTAACACAGGTCAGTAAGAGGATTTTGATTCACCAACTGGCAAATAATTGAAACTAGGAGGGGTTTTTTCATTGTAACATCAATCCCTCAAATCTTCTGGACACATGTAATTCTGCAATCAGCATAAATAAGCACAAAATGTTGCAGGATTCAAAGCATCGATCATGCAACTGGTAGGAACTACCTTATGCCGTATTTAATCGGTTGCAGAAAGTGCTAAAAACAACTAAGGAGATATTAGGCCTTAAATTTCCAGGGCGCAAATGCAGATTGTCAGGTCTATGAAGATACATTCAGTTAGTTACTGTTTCAGGAATTTCCTTTTGATAAAAGAAAGCAAGTCAACTTATGACCTGCAATGATGGTATTTAGCATAAACCAAAACTTACCCATCTTTTGGGAGTTTTCTGAAGGAAAAATTATATCCTCACTCCATGTTGGATAGAGTAGTTGCTGGCGAAGTGTTCCCAATACCATATACGGCCTTTGGGGAAGGAAAAAGACACACCTAGCTCTCCTGTTTTCAGAACTTTCAAGTTCTTCATCTTTTTTTAATGAATTTATTGGTTTGGAAGAATTGGTATCAGCTGAAATGTATGTTTGAACTTGCCCAGCATCCTTCATATAGAATGTGATATTCCCTGTACCAGTAGTCCAGAGACCAGCCAGAGCTCGTAAGAATGAAGTCTTACCACTCCCACTAGGGCCCATCACCTATAAATGAAACAAAATTACATAAAATTCCCTCCAAGTAGTGTCAGGTAAAACATATTTGATACAAGAAAATCTTTTACCAGTAAGCGATCTTGGTCATTGATATCAAGTGATAGGTCAGTAATAAGAACGTTACCACTTCGTGGTGTCTGTAATGTTAAATTTTGGATCTCTAGCAACTTGTGACAGCCAGCCTTAGGCACAGATCCATTTGACCCCATGAAGGTTGGAATCTTTTCATCTTGAAACTGAATATTTATCTTCTCTGTATTACCATATTCAGGTATATAAGACTTGCTACCATCCAAAATATCATCAAACTCGCCTGGAAGTAAAAAACAATTGATTGGAGAGATGGCTTAAAAACATTGGTCTGAGATGGATTCAAAATGATAAGTGCATGGAAATCAAAGTCACAGACAAGAATTATTCTAGGAAAGCACTAAAGATATAGATAGGTTATGACATATGACTGGTAACTAATGCATGCACATTTGAAAGTTCATTCTATATGACTTAGGTCAAACAATATTAAAATGTTAGTAGAATACTCATATTGACCATAACTTTTCAAACCAAAACCAATGTATTATTGCATTTTTACCGATGAAACTATGCATTGTAGCAACATCACCTGCTAATCAAAATACAGATGAGCATGTTTCTTCACTTTCTGACCTACTTATCAAAGTATCTGAACCTACAAATACTATACATGTATGGTGAACTTCCAGAAAATCACAGCAAAGCCAATGTGAGACACTGTTGGACCCTTGATGTATTAATGGGAGACAGGATATTTAGGGGCTATCTCAACAAGCATAAGATTTGCAACACATGTCAAAGCATTGTGTAACAATCAGTCAGAGAAAAGTCTTTTTGTACTGGGCACATGCATCACATATAAGGAAGATGTCAGCCTAGTCGAGAGGTAAACAACATGGCAAGACTATGGATTTGAATAACAGTGCATATGCTGGATTTAAGTATATACCAGCCTTAGTGATAAGGTACAAATATCAACACACCTCCTGGCATTATACCATACTGGCACATGCTATAATATCCCAGTTCTGTTGTGCTAGCATCACCAGGAGCAACATGTGTGTGCATGATATCATACCATATCAGTAAAGTACCAGTACAGGTACTGGTAACTTCAACCCTGATAGCAACACTATACCTACTCTTAAAGCATCGAAGCAGTAGCAACCAACTTGGGAGCTAGTTTATGACATCTAAAAACACACACTTAGCCAGGCATCCAGCGTGAATCAGTGATGATGAGCTATCCAACTGATGAGGCCCATCATATGTTATAATAGGAGATAATTATACAAGATTCTATAGAAATATTACTATATTAATTTTCAAATTGCTAAAAAAACTCACTAGGAATCTATCCTCCAAAAACATATAGGTTTTAATGGTACTTCATATTTCCTTATGAATCCATATTATAAAGGACATATCATTAAGAAGCCAAAGTTTCAAAGGGTAAAAATCTTTATTCCAATTATGGTTAACCGAGAATTCAATGATGATATGTTATACAACTGATGACGCCCATCATATGTTATAATAGGAGATAATTAATACAAGATTCTACAGACATATTATTACATTAATTTTTTAAATTGCTACAAAAACTCCCTAGTAATCACTCCTTCAAAAACGTGTAGGTTTTAATGATATCTCATATTTCCTTATGAATCTATATTGCAGAGGACATATCATTAAGAAGGCAGTTTCAAAGATTGAAAATCTTTATTTCAATTATGGTTGACTAAGAATTCAATAATTATATTCTTTATTATAGGCATGTGAGCTCCAATAGCTGATTCTGCTATCATATTCTGGAATTATATATGAACACCTTTTGTACTCGATATATGACCTTTTTACTAGGAATGTATGTAAATAATTTCATATGTATGCATATGAGAATTATAATTATAAAATCAAACAATGTTGCAACTATTTGGGATAGATGTATGAATTTTCTTCACCACTAATTCCTATTATAGGGCTATACACTATATTTCTGCAAGTCCTTCAAATCCTTTCTCATAACTTCCATTCATGTTATAGATCCTTCTTTACTATTGCCAAAAAAAGCCAAGCACTGCTACATTACCAAAGAAAATTTTCCTAGTTTTGCCGCATCCAGTTGGGACCGATCCACATATAAAATGGATAATGATATCCTTTTCACAAATAAGCGACCTAGTATTTAGTACACAATTTTCAAATTCATGAACCTAGTATTCTTCTGGGATGGATATGATACACATTGTACTCATGCAACATTATATCGTGAATACTCCTTAAGTGTCCTAAATTTACCAACCATAAATCATGCATTTGCGCATAACTTATACCAGCATGTCTTTTGTTCTTTTGCATCTGCAGGACACTGTTAGTCCTTCCATTATTCTTGCATACTTCTACTAAGATTTTTCAAATAATATATATAAAGCATTGGTCTTTATTGGTTTCTGACACAGGCCCTAAACTGCATGCTGTACAGAGAAAAGCACAAGGAACAAAAAGAGAGAAGTTAAAGAAAACTCCATGAATAAAACTATATTAATCAACCAAGTCTCCTTAAATAAATCAAAGGCCACCTTATAGACAAGCCTTACAAAGCCATACTTAAAAATATAAAAAAAAAGTGGGGGAAATCCAACCCAAAAAATTAAGGGAAAATAGACTAGGATTATTCGACCACAAAATATGAAAATTTGGCAAAAACTAAAGCCAACTCTATGGAAAATCCATAGGACTTTCCAGTTGTTGGGGTTTTGGGCTGCAGATCTATGGGCTCCTACATGGTTTGGCATGGTCCAATTGATCATAATACTTTTCAACTTCAACCATGCTGCATCAGTTTCATGAACCATCCCCTACACCAACCTCAAACTTCCCATATTGGATGGATCAAAGAATACAGCTAAAAGATATATTCACCAGGAAAGAGCTACTAAAGCTTCCCTACAGATTCCTGCTCCCAGGGCAACAAAGATGAACCATGGTCAAAAAGGAAGAGTCAATAAACATACTTGCCAGGAGTTGCCTACAAGAAACAGATTGAATCTAAGCATGGTCTGAAGTTCAATATTCTCTAGTGAAAGGCACAAATAAGAGTAAAAGACCACTACATCCTAGAACTTCTATATTCGAACATTAGCTTTATCAGGTGAATCTGAAATGTGCCAACTGTTCATAAAGGCCTCTGTTCATATTAATTTCAGAGCAACCAAATTGCAGACATGCTGATGCACTAGTCAAAATTAACAACTTAACTAATAAAAAAAATCCAGAAAGGTGATAAAATTGGATGCAGTGGTGTTTCATTCACCTTAGGATCATGAATGTATCCCAACTTAATATGCTTGTCCCCCAATATCACGATAAAGAAGGAAATCTATAACTCAAAATTCCCCATCACATAAACTGCATTGAACCATGTGCTTAAACTTTAGATCTCATGATGAGAAAATAGCTGTTAGTTTCTCTACATGATCAATATTCCGAATCAATCAGCACACTAAATACCTGCTTTTAGAATATGCCAGAGGTTTCTTTTTCTCAAAAATTATTCCAGAGGTTTGTATAAGCATTTTCAGCTGATTGAGAGACTCCATACCACAAAACACCAGTAGCAGATTTGTCATTGTTATCTGGCATTACATTATTAATTTCAGCTTAATCTTAAACAAAAGAATATCAGGAGATTGCTTAACAATGATGCAATATGGCGCTGTTAATAAGCGAACAGGCTTTATACAAAAAGCAACGAGATATGAGTCTTATACTGTCGTTAGTTGAGTATTATGAGCATTGTATACCTGCATCAATTGCACCCTTGAGATACATATAATAACAGATGTCAATATTTATCACCTGCTTAATGAAATTAATCATATCTACATTGATGAACAAAGCAACTGATATGCATATATACAGCACTACAAATAAAAATTTAAAAAAAATGCAAACGCTTTACCTAGGCGATCTATGACGGCTGAGAAGGCACTGATTGCTTGAAATTGATAGACGATGATGGAAAAATCACCAAGAATATGATTGAAAGCAGAGACGGATTGGTTGATCACACCAAACTCGACTTTTCCCAAGAAATACATTGGAGCAACAACAGCAGCAGGGAGAATCTGAATTAAGTAGCGGTAACCACTCGTAAAGAACTCCAGATTTCGAGAAGAAATCAGCAATTGCTGCAAATGAAAAAAAGAAAATCAAATATGTTATAGATACAGGTGCATACTTTGTTCCAGAAAGCATGGAAATTTGAGAAGCAAGCTGAAATTAAGAAAAAAACGGACCATTAATATCTCAAAAGAAATAAGAAAATAAAACTAGCACATTGCTTCATTAACAGCATTTGGATCTGGATTAGATGGTTGATAAAGATACGCTCTTTTAGTAGAAATTGCAATTCTTCATGTTCACATAATAATCAGGCATAACATGTCTCCAACACAGGATCATGCACCATAACTTAAGATTAGTATCATAATGAAGGTACGCAACTGTGCAATATTTGCCAGTTTAGGAAACAGTTCAAATACCATTGCTGAAAACAATTATTATGATACAAAGATCCATTGGCATCACCAAACTAGATCTGCAAGGGTCTTCCAAGCATGACCAAATTAAATAGATATACTATCTGAAAGTATGCTGGCTAGCTCAACCAAGATCAGACATACAAGCTAGTAAATATCACTATATCTGGTTTTAACTTAGAGCTTTCATATGAATAATGGCAATATTGAACCAATGGAACTTACGACTGCCAAACAGGATCACAGACTTTTCAAAGAGGATAGTGTTTGTTTATTTTATGGTGATGAATAAATTTGATTACTCAGAGTTAATAAACATTTCAAACCAGCATTTGTCAAAAAAATGCTACTCAAGTTTTTGGACAACAATTCAACCTTGCTGTTTTGTCCTGGGGCAATTACCATTCAGACAAATAGTCCATTCAAGAAAGATGCTATTGTTTCAGAACTTACAAGAATATGCAATCAATAATAAACAAGTTTAAAGAAACTTGGTTTTAAAGCATAAATGCAGATGACAGGGACATGTGATGACACAACTGTTGACGTTCACATGGAGATTGCTATCACCTTTATAAATCTGTAGCATCAAATTGGCTTTCACATGCAAATGAGTCCACCAAGGTCTAATTTAATCATTTTATTGCTCTGTAAAAAGTGCTGCAAATTCAACCAACTTGCATAATCAAAAGTAATGCAAGAGTTTGATCCCTCTGATGTCTTCCAAAACAGCTATTCACAAAGGTGACCTGAGTGAATGGCATTTTTGAGTTCCTGTCCTTCATCCATGCCTGATACCAATACTGAGTTCACCATGCAGCCCATGTACATAATTAATAATAAACTGAGGTTGTTGTCCAACAGAATAGTAGCTAAGGAAAAGACCTTGTTGGGACGTAGCAGAAAAGAATATTGATTCAAATATTTGCAACTAAACATGCAACACCATTGAAAACAACATTCAACCAATCATTAATTGATCTTAGAATCTTTTTTTTTTTTAGTGGAAATCTTATGATCATGTTAACGACTGTCAGATAAACAATATAACTTCTATGATATAGATAAAGTCTAGTGATTTTCCACAAGGAGATCATGAGCCAACTCGGCTACCATAAAGTTCCATTAAGACAGTACAACCTTCCCTCCATGACCATCAGCAAAAAAATACAAAGAAGTCAAAACATCAAGAATGGATAATGGATGCCAATTTCATGAAGAAATCCACTACAATGAGTTCTTAAAAAAATATTCAAAGCTTAAGGTGGCCATATGGTAGCTACCACAAGTGGCTTCTTATCTCAACATGCTTCATTTCTAAAAGTAATACCAATGACTAAATATTAATAATAGACAAGAGGGATTGCAGCGGTCCTGCATTCTGCTATCCCATGACATGCCAATCTACATGAAGATCAACATTAAAGAGAACCTTTTTAATTTTTATTAGAATTATTAGTTGCAAAAAGACAAAAGTGGATTGGTCATTCAGGTCATGACTTGCAAAGCAAAACATAAAACTATTTTTGTCAAAGTACAGCATAGTGCATGTATCCTTCACAAAATAAACAATTATCTCAACCACAATTAGCCAAACCATGCCAAACTGGCCAATTCCGGCATATTGAACCAGAATGGTCAGTTACTGGCACAGTTCCATGCTTCGGTTAGGCAAATAAAAGGATCAGTTCAATTCACCTTAGATCGCCTTCAAGACTTCCAAAACCCTATCCACCTTCGCCACCACATCCCCAGGCAATCGATTACCCTCAAGTTCCTCCTCCCTGGCCCTCTCCCTCTCCCTCCCATTGGTTCTTGTACATCACAGTTCAGTATGGTACAGACTAGTACTGCACCATACTGATCACTGGCCCACACACCTATCGATACCGATTCTCCCAACCTCGTGAAAATAAAACAAAAGGAACAAACTAGTTTTTCATCACAAACTATTTTTCTACTAAAAATCAAACAACATTAAAAAAGCATAATAATTGGAACGTAAGAAAATCAACAAAAAAAACATAAAACAAAAGAAAGTAATAAGCAATTACTATTATAGGAAAGTAAACAAAAAAGACAACTACTATCACAATTTTATATTTCTATTAGAATGATGAAGTTCAGTAGGATTGCTGAAATTGGCGCAATCATAAGGTACTCGATTGTGACCTAGGTGTCATGGGTTCGAAATATAGAAACAGCCTCTCTATATGCATGGATAAGGCTGCATACATCCAAACCAACCCCTCGCACTCCCCCCACCACCCCTCCCCCCTCAAACATCGCCTCATGCACTAGGATACACTTTTTTAATGATAAAGTTTAGTATTTCTACAATTGGATAATGAATCGGCATTCCTCACTTCCAACCATTGTATATTTGTCTTGTGTGAGTATGGTATTCCAAGAGTTTATTTGGATGATAGTTTGCATTCATTTGATTAACTCGAACAAACACTCCAGTCCATTCAGTTATAGTAAAAAAATCATCATCCATTGCCTCTATTGTCAACTCTAGAGCAACATTTTGTACCACACAGGTCTGGACCAACAGTGATAATGCAACATTGGATAATTTTCTAAATGCAACCACATTCATCCCACCCTGTTTCTTAGCATGCATATTTCATTTATACTTTTGCGATGGGTTCGAGTCCACATTTTATCTATAAATGCCTTTGATGCAAAGAAAAGAAAAGCACCCAATTAATTGTACGTAGGATTATAATGCCAATTAAAAATTACATCTAATATGCTCCTCTTGTAATGGCCCAGACCAGCCTATGGGCCTTTGGACCCGGCCCGAACAAAAAGGGGCCCAAATCTCTATCACGCACATAACAGAGGGGAGGAAGAAGACTCCTAACCAGAGTCTTCCTCCCTCTCTTTTTCGACGAAATCAGGCTGGGGGGAGTCCGATTCAGCTTAGGAGACCTATCTATAAGAAGCCCCCTACCCTTCCCCTAGGTTTCCACAAAGATTTGTCGAAAGAGCATGGAATTTTAGAGGGGGTTCTTCCATGGACTATCGTCAAGGAAAAGGGGTCGTCGGGGGGTTGTCGGAGCAGGTAAGCTCCTTTCCCCTTTCTCTTCCTTCTTCTTCTAGGTTGCCGACATCGATTTAAGGCGGCAAGCCATCGACTTTGGCTCTAAAACAAGACAGCCCAGTTTCGTGATGTTTGGCAGCACGCCACCAACCATAGCCACCCATTCGGGCTGTCGTCAGAGGCCACGATTTGCCGCCACCGGGGGCCACCGTGGGTGGCCGACCCGATCACCTACGACCACTGGCAAGCGAATGAAAAAAAATCAAGGGGGGTGCATCTCCTGTTTAGAGAACGGGAGAAGACGGAGAGAGATTTTTCTCTCTCCTCTTGATTTTAGTAATTAATTAAATAAATTATTAATTAGTTAGTTTAATTAATTAAATTATGAAGAATATATATATAAAAAAGGGGGAAGAAATTTCTTATTTTGGGAAAAGAAGAAGAGAGGAAAAGAGGACTTCTCTCTCTTCTCTATTTTTTGTTAAATTAATTAATTAGTTAAATATTTAATTATTTATCTTTTTTCCTTTAGATGGATATTAAAGAAAAAGAATTTTGGGATTGGAGGTGTGGACCCTCATGAACTCTGATAGGACAATTTAGGTATTTAATTTGATTTATTTAATCTATTCTAAAATATTAATTTAAATAATTAGGAGAGTAATTCCTTGGACGAGAAAATACTGAGCATGGTTCTTGACATCTAGGTCAATAGCGACATCGGTCTGGCAACAGTAGAGGTAAGGGTCCCTACCTGTATGTATATTTTTATATCATGCATGATGATTTTATTTTTATATGGATATATAATTATTTCATTATATATGTCTATCATATGTTGATTATTGCAAACATGAGGTTTAATGTTTGAAAATTGATTAAGAGATGTAATATAAATTATTGAAAGAACTTTTGATGTGTAAGAGGATTTGGACTAACCATGATGTGGATTGCCAATCATGGACCGAATCGTAACAACCTAGATTGCCAGTCATGGGCCGAATCATGACACTCTGATTTGCCACCGTGGGCCGAAGCGCGGCTAGTCTGGATTGTCACCGCAGACCGAAGTACGGCTAGTTTGGTTTGCCACTATGGACCGAAGCGCAATTATTATGAATTGCCACTACAGGCCGAAGCATAGTTTATGGTTTGCCAGTCATGGACTAAATCGTGATCATGATTAGTCCAAACTAAAAGATGATGCTTGATTTGGAAAACGTGGATGAAATATAAAGAAAACAAGTTATATATTTACAATGAATTGGTGACAGAACATAATTCTTGATATTTATGTTTATATAATTGTTGTGTTATATTGGACATGAGATTTTATGGTTTATGGTCTCTTTTGATATGATTTAATCATTACTTTTGAATTGTATTTTTATATTAGTGTAAATATAATGAGATTCTTACTGGGCTGTAAAATTCACACTCCTCTCAATTTTCTTTTCTTTCAGTTTCAGGATGCGTAACTGATCAGGTTGGGCATGAAATTCGAGTGTTGGAGTTACTAGTTTATTAGTTAGTTATATTCTGATACCATGGAACCTTTGAAATAATTGTACTAGAACAATTTTGCTATTTACCTCGATAGAACAATTTAATGAGATGTTTAGTTTTTATTCTGAAAATATTAGATTTTATTTAAGGCCTTACATGATCTCTAGGATAATATTCTAGGGTTCATGTGGCCATGTTACATGGCCGAACTAGATGCTGGGTTCGGAGCGTGACAGAATGGTATCAGAGCTTAGATTTAAGATCATTAGGGACTGTGAGTTAAGGGGTATTCGAGCATAAGATTATGATTACTAAGGATATGATAGAGACAATTCATTGGGTTTGGATTTCAATGGATAATTTGTACCTTAGGTTATAATTTAAGAGGTTGACAAATTATTATCTTACTATTTTGGAAGTTATTTAGCAAACATGAGATATTTAGTGGATTTAGATCAGAGTGCGCAGCGGAAGCATGGTGATTTAAATCATTTTAAATTGATTGAAAACTTTGATTTCAATGATAGAGGATTCGAATTTCCTTCTCAACTAGAGGTAGGAGGTCAAGGATGGGATAGAAATTTGGTTCACCTAAAGCTTATTGATTTTAGATATGCTAATTTCGAGGACGAAATTATTTTAAGGGAGGAAGAATGTAATGGCCCAAACCAGTCTATGGGCCTTTGGACCCGGCCCGAATAAAAAGAGGCCCAAATCTCTATCATGCATGTAACAGAGGGGAGGAAGAAGACTCCTAACCGGAGTCTTCCTCCCTCTCTTTTTCAACGAAATCAAGCTGGGGGGAGTCCGATTCAGCTTAGGAGACCTATCTATAAGAAGCTCCCTACCCTTCCCCTAGATTTCTACAAAGATTTATCGAGAGAGTATGGGATTTTCGGGGGGGTGGGGGGTGGGGTTCTTCCACAGACTATCGTCAAGGAAAAGGGGTCGCCAGAGCAGGTAAGCTCATTTCTCTTTTCTCTTCCTTCTTCTTCTAGGTCGCCGACACCGATTTAAGGCGGCAAGCCGTCGACTTTGGCTCTAAAAAGGGTGGCCTAATTTCATGATGTTTTCCCGTACGCCGCCGGCCACAACCACCTGCCCAAGCTATCGCCGAAGGCCATGATTTGCCGCCGCCGAGGGCCACCATGGGTGGCCGACCTAGTCACCTGCGGCCACAGGCAAACGAACGGAAAAAAATCAAAGGGGTGCATCCCCTATTTAGAGAACGGGAGAAGAGGAAGAGAGATTTTTCTCTCTCCTCTTGATTTTAGTAATTAATTAAATAAATTATTAATTAGTTAGTTTAATTAATTAAATTATGAGGAATATATATAAAAAAAGGAAAGAAATTTTCTATTTTGGGAAAAGAAGAGAAAAAAGAGGACTTCTCTTTCTTCTCTAATTTTTGTTAAATTAATTAATTAGTTAAATATTTAATTATTTATCTTTTTTCCTTTAGATGGATATTAAAAAAAAAAGAATTTTGGGATTGCAAGTGTGGACCCTCGTGAACTCTGATAGGACGATTTAGGTATTTAATTTGATTTATTTAATCTATTCTAAAATATTAATTTGAATAATTAGGAGAGTAATTCCTTGGACGAGAAAATACCGAGCATGGTTCATGACATCTAGGTCGTTAGCGAGATCAATCTGGCAACAGTAGAGGTAAGGGTCCCTACTTTTATGTATATTTTTGCATCATGAATAATGATTTTGGTTTTATATGGATATATGATTATTTAATTATATATATCTATCATATGTTGATTGTTGAAAACATGAGGTTTGATGTTTAAAAATTGATTAAGAGATGTAATACAAATTATTGAAAGAACTTTTGAATATGTAAGAGGATTTGGACTAACCATGATGTGATTGACGGTCACGGGCCGAATCGTGATAATCTGAATTGCCAGTCATGGGCCGAATCATGACACTCTGGTTTGCCACCATGGGCCAAAGCGCGACTAGTCTGAATTGCCAACGCAGGCCGAAGTACGGCTAGTTTGGTTTGCCACTGCGGGCTGAAGCGCAGTTATTATGGATTGCCACTATGGGCCGAAGCGTAGTTTATGGTTTGCCGGTCATGGGCCAAATTGTGACCATGATTAGTCCAAACTAAAAGATGATGCTTGATCTGGAAAACGTGGATGAAATATAAAGAAAACGAGTTATATATTTACAATGAATTTGTGACTCTACATAATTCTTGATATTTATGTTTATATAATTATAGTGTTATATTGGACATGAGATTTTATGGTTTATGGTCTTTCTTGATATGATTTAATCATTACTTTTGAATTATATTATTATATTAGTGTAAATATGATATGATTCTTACTAGACTGTAAAGCTCACACTCCTCTCGATTTTCTTTTCTTTCAGAGTTTCAGAATGCATAACTGATCGGGTTGAGCATGAAGTTCGAGTGCTAGAGTTACTAGTTTATTAGTTAGTTATATTCTGATACCATGGAACCTTTGAAATATTGTACTAGAACAATTTTGCTGTTTACCTCGATGAAACAATTTAATGAGATGTTTAGTTTTTATTCTAAAAATATTAGATTTTATTTAAGGCCTTACATGATCTCTAGGATGATATTCTAGGGTTCATGTGGCCATGTTACGTGGCCGAACCAGGTGCTGGGTTCGGGGCATGACACCTTTGAAAGTTTGGTCATTTGATGAAGCAATATTATGTTGTCCATAATTTTCTTGCAATCTTGTGCTGATTTCATGAAAGATTGTTGCATTAAAATATTTCACCAAGAATGTATTCCTGAATAGAATTGCATATTAAGATTTACAAACAAAAAATTCTTTTCACCACAGCCATGCATGTTGATCAATTTGTTGACTATAATCAATGCATAAATATAAAATTAAGCAAGGAAAAAACACGCAAAAATGCATGTGTTTGGTAGATACATTATTTGTTCAGTTTTGTTAATATAAAAGGTTATATTAAATATCTTTGCATGAAACATAATAATAGTTAAAGAACTTGGTAAATCATTCGTACACAAAGAATGTATTGTATTTCAAAACATGATTAGAAATTGATACATGTACATATATATTTAATTTTCATTCGGTGACCTAGACTAATTGCAGCAAACATGCCAGCATCACCGCATGATAATGTAAAGTTATAACAATGGGCGGTCAATCTTCATGTCTCTGCTGGAGAGAACAGGGAAGAAAGGACCATGATCAACGACAACTGTTGGGCAGGAACAATGCCATTGTAATGTTCCACTCTCTAAGAGACCAAATGGGAGGGTCTACCTAATGGACCTACTAAAATGTCTATGGTTGTTTAAACAACAAACATGAGCTCATAATAATGGGCCATTGAACTTTACATGCATCTTCTAAAGAATGAAGAAGTGCCCTCTCAAGAACTCAGCCACAGAGAAGTGTCTGGTAGTGATAATTTTACTGCACTATCTCATTCTCCAAGAACACTAGTTTAACAGATCAGTGACCCATCTTACTAATTTGTTGTCATAGTCAAATAGTCACTTGTCATCTCAGTAATTTATGGTTTTCAACCTGCTCCTCGCAACTATACATTGCTTGTGCAAATGTAATTGAACTGTGTGCTTTTTCAATTTCTAATGATTGTCCCTGGTAGTTTATATTTCATCAGATGACCCATTATTTATGGGTTTATTTTTTGAAGGAAAAAGAAAAATAAATACTTACAAAATGGACTAAGCAACAATATATGAGTATCATAGGATGCTGTAAAGAATAGTTAAGAAATTAATTAGATGCAAACAGGAACTTACACTTAAATTTTCAAAAGCCCTTCTAAAACGCTCCAGCAACAGTTGCACTTCATTTTCCTCACCTGCGTAAAAGGCAATTGATTCGGCATTTTCTCGAACCCGCACAAGCCCATAACGAAAATCTGCTTCTTTCTTCTCTTGCAGAAAATTCAAAGTGACTAAATCCTGAAAAATAAACAGGACCACTTAGGAAAAGAAAAGCAGAGATCACCATGCAGAAAGTTCTATAACTAGTAGAGTTGAGCAGAGTTACTTTTCCAAGGAACACACTGATAGCCGTGCCACCTAGAGAGTAAACAAGAAGAACAACAAATAATGGTGGATAAATTCCATACAGAATGTTACTGAATGATATCAGGTCTACAGCTGCATTGAAGAGAGTCAACGAAAATGAAAGTGCAGTTCCAGTGAAGGAATTTAGATCATCAACAATCCGTTGGTCTGGATTGTCAATTATAGACTGAGATTGAATTTTATAAAACATCTGGTTCCTAAAATAGCGTTTCATATAGTAGCCTGTCATCCAAGATCGCCATCTTAAAGAAAGAGTCTCCCTTGCATAGTCTCTTAAAACAAAGAACTGCAAGACACCGGAAAAGCACATGTAAGGCAAAGTCGAAACCAAAAAATAAGAGTGTACTTTATAATAATTTTCTTTAATTCAGGTGCACATCCGCATATGTGTAATACAGAAAATGCTGGAAAGAAGAGGAAAACCCTTATAGTTGACAAGCTGCAATAGGATACCCACACTAGTAACCAAAATCTACATCTTATATATCTGTCATATGTGATGGATACTTGGGTCTTTTGAAGATTGAAGTGCAGAGCATATCTAGATATCTAAACACTTGTTGCCCATGCAAAATCTAGGTGGGACCACTCCTAGGTAGCTCAATGGTTTAAATGGGTACAACCACAAGCCAAGAGTTATTGATGTTATGATCTCTCATCTTGGCAGCTTCATATGTTGACCCATCAAATCTACTTGGATCGCATCGATATAATATTTTACCTCTGCTCAAGATACACCATCTTTTATATGACTTTTTGATTATAAGCCATTAGCTCTCTTCCATTTTACATGCTTACCTATGGAGGTTTAAGACATCTCAGTCCTTAATGCTCCTCTTAAATTCCCGATGCTGCTGCATGTTGTTACCCCACGCACTTGATAAGGCACACCAGAGATTATTTAAGTTTGTATATAATACTCTTGCTCTATATAATTTTATTCATTGAAGATGTTCTTGCAAGCCAAGCATTATCTAAAGGCAGCTCAATTTACAGATTGGCAAGCAAGGATATCAACTATTGTGCATGTGCCAGCTAGCAGTTGACATGGTACATCTACTGTGCTGAACCATGTTGGCACTCGACACACACTTGAACAAAGGGATACACTTGTTATAAAAAGATTAGCAAATTGTGTGCTAACAAATGCTGTCTTATTCATTTTACTCAAACGTAAACAAAATTAAATTGCTATACACTTGTTTATACATGTATTTTAGATAGATGAACATGATTTTATACATAAATGCTGTCTTATTCATTTTACTCAAACGTAAACAAAATTAAATTGCTTTACACTTGTATATACATGTATTTTAAACAGATGAACATAATTTTATACAATCTATAGTGACAAAAGTTATAGATCATCCTAAACATCATGATTGTTTTTTAACACATGCACTGTGTATTCCAAGCAAGTTGATATGCTAACATTGCTTGACTATGTACACCTGTTAATATCAGGAACATGCTTGAAATGTATGGGACAAAAACTAAAAGGGAGTATATAACTATGTTTGCATGTTAAAGATTTTCCTCGTGTTACTTCTATTAATATTTTTGTATTTACACCTGATACTATAGTGTTCATAAACCATTACTTGAAATTTAGTGTATTAACAGCAGCCAGAGGTAACCAATTCACTAGTACATTAGATGCATGATAATTCAACAGTTTGTCATTCCATAAAAACTTCATTAGTTCCATGTACTAAGCAGAACTAGAAGAATCACCATCATAAAACAAAACATGTTGAAACTTTAACCAATAGACTTCAACTCAATCAGTTGATTTTGAAAAACAAACATATGTAGATGCCCCAAAACATTCTTTGAATGGCATGCAGAGCAATACCTACAAGAGAGCAGCAATATGCTCACCGGAATTCCTCCAGCAAAACCCCCTAAATAGTAGAGAAGTTGCTTTGTAAATTGTTCCTGATCCTTGTCTTGCAAAAGATACCAGAAGCAACTGAAACTTAATTAGCAAGTACATTTGTGTCTTTTTATTATCATTAACGTAATGCTGGGAAAAAAATACATAAAATGAAATGACGATTCGAAAAGAGGAAAAAAAAAAAAAAAAAAAAACTCACTAGCAAGTGCATTGTAAAAATCACGCCCAAGAAAGTTAAATCCAACACTAATCCCAGTTGTTCCCAAGGTGAGAGCAAATACTGCAGCAAGCCTTAGCCTAGCTTGGACTTTGTCCTCTGATGACCAATATGGTGCAGCCACCTTCCAAAATCTCCTTAAAAGTGTCCCAAGGTCTGGAAGCACCCTGTTCTCATCCTATGGAAAAGGCATACATGTCAGTTAGCTATATGGAGGGTCACAACAAGATTATCCGGAAAAAAACTGCTCAAAAGATCACTGACAGCAATCTTCCAGGCAAATGCATCAGAGAATTGACAAAAGGGAAAACCAACAGAAGACTTCTAGATTATAGCAGAAAAAGTTCAGCTGATGTAAGTGTAGATGCATAGCCTCTATAATCTTAACAATTATCTCCATCCTGTTTTAAGCACGATGAAAAGACCAGACCAAGAAGCAAAGAAATCAACTCAGAAATCAATATTTCATTCAGCAAGTCTTCATACGATTAATTCAATCAAGATAACAAAAGGAGGTTTTCTAGAAAGGAGGAGTACAACCAAACAAGCAACTAACCTCAGAGGCCACCACAATGCTTACACACTGACAAAGGCCAAGTCTTTTATTGGACACTTTACCAACATTAACAATTCCTTCCTTTACTTTCGAACATTATAGGAACACCAACCCAAGAAACAAAGAAACTGAATTAAAAAAAAAAAAAAAAAAAAGGCCAGTGTGGTATTGCTTTTGTTTTCGAAAACACAATAAGCAGGATGAACTAGAATGAACAATACTTGATAGAAACCCTTTTTTAAATTTTTTCTGCAATTTCCTGTAAAACCTTTAGAACTTTGGAAGCAAAGATTTGTTGCTTTCAAAAAAGGATTGAAAATAACAGAAGCTTCATGTCAATGCTGTCTTCAACATCTCTCCATGTGGTATTTGACTAATTTATAGGAAAACAAGAACACAAAAACAACAACGAATGCCAAACAGACCCTTAACTCAACGAGTCTACCTACAGGATCAATACAATCAAGAAAACAGGAAATGAACAAATAATGGGAGTTTTGGGCAAAAGATAGTTGCCACACATATCACATACAGAGGATTAAAGAAGTTCCAAGACGAACAAAGCAACAAAAAGCATTAAATAAAACAGCGTTTAGCTAAAAGAATCAACCCAAGAAACAAAGAAATCTTTGCTCAAGAATCAAGATTCCACCCAAAGAATCTCACGCACAAGATCAATTCAGCAAGAACAAGAACTGAAGAACGAAAAAGAATCTCCCACCTGATCTTCCCCTGCGGCAGTGGAACTAGACTCCCCGACGGCGGCCGGCGATCTGATGACGGTGGGAGGAACCGCCGTCCTCCGGCGGCGCATCGCGAGAGGAGACGAGATCTTGGAGACTCCAAGGGAAGAAGAGGGACAGGCGAAGAATGGACCGGAGGAGAAGCGAGATGGGGCTGGTAGTAGCAATAATGGAGGAGCAGAGACGAGAATAGACGGATGCATCTTTTCTCTCTTCGCTTTATTCTTTCCCAATTTGGGCGAGGGAGGTGCTTGGGCGGGAGGAGCAATTTGGAGCCCGCTTCCTCTCTCTCTCTCTCACCCTTCCCAAAAGCACGTTTTGGCATGCCAGCGACCGCACGCAGCTTATCCGCATCGACTTATATCGACAGCGAGTAACGGGTGGTCCCAACCGATGAATCCGGTACGAATGCAATTTACATCGGAAACTGACCGTTACGATGATCCCGCGTGGACGAACGGCGTCTGATGGAGATCAGACGGTCAGTTTTCATTTCGGACTGTAAAAATGTGGACGGTTGGTCAGGAGACTCTCTAGGACTTCTTTTTCTTTTTTATCTTTCTCTTTTTTGGTTGTTGTGGGGTTTGGTAGAAGAATTCAGATTCCTGATACCTTAATTTCTCTTTAGCTTAGCCTAATTTGATTTGGCTAGCATTAATTATCCTGACTCTGGCCCAAACTCAGGATAACTATGTCAACGTAAATGAGTTGACGCGATTTCTGATTTTGATAGCTAGTGCTTATAATCTTGAGAGCATGCATCTTGTACTTCTCAGACAAATATCAACCAAACTAGAAATTTAATTTTCTTTTTATTGTGATAATTGTCTGGTCGATTTGGTTTGAGCTATTGAGTCTGGCCAATATTATTACTATTGATAATATTTGGTTAAGTCTTAGCCTAGCCTCGAAGAAACACGAGTAGCACGTGAAAGCAAACCAATGCCGTGCATTAATATGTTTCTATCATTTCTAATCTGACAACGCCACATGGATATTATACCATACCATCAGTAATATATCAAATTTTGATGATAATAAGATAATGATCCAAAAAAAATGCCATCAAAAATTTGAACTCGAGGCTAGATATGAAATAATCCATAAATACATTCAAAATAGAAAAATTTAGTAAGAAATACCTCCTTGAGTTTAAAGTTTAAAAAAAAAATTCTGTTTAAGTTTTACGGAAAAGCAACTCCCCATTTCAAATATAACATAAAAATAGCTACCCATAAAAATAAAATTATTTTTATATCCTTATTAATGGGTAACTATGACAGACCCTAATTCCCTCCCTCCCTCGCTCTACCCAGCTATCTTTTTCCTCCCAAAAGAAGGTGGATGTACTTTTATCCTCCCATCTTTCTTTACTCCACAAGCCGGTTATACTTTTGCCCCCTCTTGTTTCTACTCCACAAGCTAGCAGTTGTACTCCTTCATCTTTTTTTCTATTCCATAGGTTGGCGGCCGATGATTATGCTCCTGCCCTTCTACTTTTTTCATTCCCATCTTCTATCATAGCTTCAATCAAAGCTCTATTCTTAAGATCTCCTCCTATCATTTTTATGGTGACTTTCTACTGTAACTCTCTCCATAACCTCCAACATCTATACTGCAACCATCCCAAGCTCCAGCATTAAATCCTAAAGCTCCTTGATGTACCAACCCTTAATGCTTGTGCCTCGAACACCAATGGCTTCATCTTCTGCCACTAATGCAAGTGCGAACGCCGAATTCTCTGCCATTTGCGAATACAACACCAATTGTCATGTCTTTGACGTAAACAAATTGATGAAGCTCTCAGACATCTACAATATTCTCTCACATAGATGGAACCATATAACATCCGAAAATGTCATCATAAAGTACTTTATGCCCTTCACAGGGATGCAAGTGAGCTTAATTGAGGATAACAATGTGGCCAGCATATGTCATATCCACTACGTAATGAAAAAAGAGGTCATCAATATGGTTTTAGAGAATAAAATCCAGCCAAGAGAGGATGCTAGAGAGGATCCAGGGATAGGCACATCAAGGTATATACTCACACCTATCCTTCTATGTCATGATTTCATCATGTTATATCATATGGTCCTACACTATAAATCATCTATACTGCAGTATTATGATACAATACTTCACTATTACACACATATATATTCTGGATAAGAAATGTAAAGTATATTTAGTTGATTCGTTTGATACTAAGAAAGCTTTTTTATCTAGAAGTTTTAGAATGCAAAATTATACTGTATTGCATGTATTTCGTATTGATTTAGCCTTTGCTAATACTAAGGAAGTCAATCTCCATACTATTACTAATAAAGTCAATCTTCATACTATGTCTGAAGTAGAATTCTATACTGGATTACTCATTTATTATGCTACATTATATGATTCTAAAACTATACAGGCATATTTATATACTTTCTGAGTTAAGTAACCATACTGCATTATCCCTGTTAATTATGTATTATTTCCTTTTGACACTGCGATGTCCCTTTGTAATACTACATTATTAGCTTTTGATACTACAATATGTCCTTTTTATACTATGATACTACGATAGCTCTTTTTATAATGCAAATGTATCATGAACCTTTTATAATCCTCTTGATCAAAAAGGAGCAAATTATTTTAGAATGCTTCTAGTTTTTGGTTCAAAATATCCTCCACCAATCACCATGTTTAAATGCAAATTTTTAAATTTATAATCGAATTAAAGATAAAAAAATGGTATCTCTAGTAAAGAAAAGAAAAGGTAGTGATAGGGATGCGGTGCTGTCGTTAAGACACCGTATTTATCAGTTTAATCCGACTTCTTAAAATAATTAAAAATACGTAAATAGCGATGAGTCGGGTCGAATCCATAGGGAAGGTAGTATTTTTAGATTTGAAATCTTTAATTTTATAAAAGAAAAAGAAAAGAGAAGAGTTTTGGGATCAAAAGTGAAGTCGAAAAATTGAAAATAAAAATTAAAAGATGCAGAAATTTAAATTTGGTACTAAGATCTATTAGTTAGATCTTAGCATCTACTTGCAAAGTAATAATTTAAAGTGCAGAAATTAAATTACAATAAAAATAAAAAGCAAGAAATTAAAGTGTAAAAAAAATAAAATTTTTATTAATTAAAATTTTAAAATTTAAATACATAAAATTTAAAAAAAATAAAATAAAATAAAATAGCCTGATCTCTGATCTTGGATCGGCATTGGCAGAAAGATGGTGTAGAAGCTCGGCTCTTCTTCTCGGCATCCGTTGCTTCGAAGCAGCCTTTAACCCATAGCCTGGCTTCGCCCTGTACCAAAGCTTCACCTTGATCGGAGATATTGATTTCTGATGGCCTGGGGTCCTTTTTATAGAGCTAGGAGGGCTGGATATTTTTTCTAAAGGCAATATGGGACTAATAGCCTTTGTAATCATAAAAATATAAAGAAATTTCGGATAAAATTTGAATCAAAATAGCTCTCAGATATGACTCTGGTAAATCTGATAAAATCCAGCCATTCAACAGGAATCCAACGGTCCAAAAATCATCAAAATCGGATGCAGATAAGCTCAGATCGGGTCGGATTAAATTCTGGCCGTTGGATCGCGCTTGATCGAGGAAATCTGGCCGCAAATCGCGCTTCGGGAGTCTTGATCACCGCCGGCAGCGTTCTGGACCGTCAGATCTTCATCACTTGGTTTTCTGGCCGTTGGATCGTGCCAGATAGCTTAATAGAATTTGAATCAAGCCTGGAAATCAACCACCGCCGTCCGATCATTGACCGCAATCAACCGCAGCCGTCCGATCGCGCAATCACTGTTCCCATGGACCGCGTGGACCGGCCGCACCGCACACCGCAAGCCAATCAGCGCTTCTGTCACCGAGTGAAAAGACCTAAGATTACCCTTGTGAGCCGCGATAAATTTCTGTAGACCCTTTAGGGGTCTAGGTCCACCACGTGGCAATCTCTGATTCGCCGGATTTTGCTGAGCTGGCGGTCCACGCCTGGATCGTGGACCGGCTGATGGCTTCAACGGCTGAGTCGGCTTTGATGGCTCGGCTTGGCTTGGTGGCTCGGCTTGCGGAGCCGGCTGAGCCATTTTCTTTTTTTTATTTAATTTTTATTTATTTTATATTTTTTTAAAAATTCATATCTTTTTCATTTTAGCTCCGTTTTACTTGAAATTTATTTCATTGTGATCAAAAAAATGAGCTCTTTCTATTGATGATAAAATTTTATTTTTTAATTTTTATTAATTTTTATTATTTTTTAATTATTTTTTTAATTAATAAAAATATGAATTTTTCAAAAATTATATATAAATTGATTATTAATTATTAAAAATTAATATTAATTAATTGATAAATTAATACTTCTATTGGTGAATTTATGATGTTTATCAGGTAGCATGCATTATCAAGCTACCAAATAAATCCATATTGAACAACAAAGACTAGTGAGTAAATATTTCTTCTCCTTCTCTCTCCCTCCTCCGGCCAGTCCCTACCTTCCCTGGCTGCCGGCATTTGACAAATCCCATCTTTGCTCCTTTCAATATCTAAATTATTGCCATATATTAATTTTAGGATAATTGATAAATATCCCCTATATTTTTTTAAATTTTGCAGATACTCCTTTATACTTAAAATTTCAGCAATCTCAACCCTACACTTAACAAAACATTGCAATTTACCTTTTCAACGATCCAATTTAGGTCTGAGGCTCCGACTAGTGATTACGTGGTACTATTTTTGCCATATTGGTATCCTTTAATCCCACTTTAACCATGACGTGTATAATGGATAGTCACGTGAGTGGTACGGTTAGATATTTTGATATTTTATTCTCTCGCATGACTAGAAGATCACTTTCAACCCTTTTACTTTGCCCTTCCACAGAATCCATTCATTTCTCTGGATGTGTTCGCTGTATGGATTGATTTCGGATGATAATGAAGAGATGATTGCTATAATCTACGTCTTATTTTGGTTCAAGAATATAGATGATTTCAACAATGAAATTCTCCATTTCTCACAGGTATGTATTCTTGCAGCTCAGTCAAATAAAATGACAATGTCTTTGACTTTTACTTCTTTGTCATTCTACATTTCATGAATGTTATCCTTTTTTTTTTGTTCGTATTTTTGATATTTTATTTAAAAATTAGGATTTGAAAATTGGGTACCATAGGCTACCTGATATAATATTTCGTCAGTGATTTGCATATTTTTCATCCCTTTATTTATTGTTATTATCATGCCATTATGGGATGTCTAAGAAGATAATCGAAGGTGTACAATTATGGACTGTGGGAATGATGAGTTTTATTTTATCGTTTATGCAAAAATGGTAGATCCGAATGTTGTCTTTTCAAGTTCACCATGCAAGGTAGTTTGTTGATATGCCCCGCAAGAGGTATATAGATGGATAGTTAGGATTTTACTATAAATTTGACAAAGATTATATTTTCTTTTTTGAGATTGAGGGAATTGTA